>OX578137.1:34938894-35096394 GCA_951213105.1 Amaurobius ferox | reverse complement strand
TTCAATAGCGGCGTCCTAGAAAATGTCAAGTATATTTGCAATCAAATTCATGCATGAGAAACAATTTAATTATGATCCAGAATAAGTCCAAATGTCGAGCAACTTTAAAACAACCAGAATTTGGGGGATTTTTTGAAGATTTCTGCAACAGAATTAACTCCTAACTGCAAAAGTTTTGTGAATGAAAAAAATGGAACGTGTCATTGATTTTTGATGTTTTACAGATATATAGCAAATAATTCCCCCTCTTAAAAGACATATTATTTTTATTAGTTTAATCCTCAGACAGCACCCCCCCCCTTACAGTTTATTCAGGCAAATCCCCGAGTCCCCTCCCCCTTCTATACTCACTGAAAATAATATTGAATATCTTTTCTATCAATGTAAAATGTGGTAATAGACATAATTCAATTAGTTTTTATAAATCTATCCATGCTATTTTAATATTTACATATACGTTTATATACGTTTCTAAAGTCCGTCAATATACTTATCAGCTTTTCAGGATCTACTATCATCTGAGAACCGTGTCTTTATGTATGGCAATAGATCCCAGCTGTCAGTTTGCAGAAATCTGAAATTATGATTCTTCCTCGATTAAATTTGTATCTCCATAGCTGTGCCATACGTTCTTTTCTCCAATTTTAATATGCAAGGACAATTCCGATGCTTTTCGCGTGTTTTCTAAAATTAGAAAATTATTTTGAAAATGTATAAACTGTCTTTTACTTTTTGTCCTTTATTCTATGAAAATTTTAAAAGTTAATTTTTATTTTGGTCGTTCTTAATATGTTTTAATATTTTTTGTTATTCTTACTTAAATGTGTTTTTAGTTTTGTCTTTAACATTTTATTTTTCAATTCTCCTTTTTTCTGCAAATTATTATATTTTAAGATATCAGCGCAAACACCATTTTCTGTAAACCTTACACTTTAGTCAGCAAGTCTTAATGATATTCTTTATTTTTTTTCCTTGATTCACTCTCGGATTCAGTATGGAATGAATCCGAGAGTGAATCAAGGATTCACTCTCGAATTCACCAAACGGACAAGGATCTCGGATTCACAAGGATCGGACCAAAACAGATAAAGTTTTGGTCGTATTTATCTAAACGCCCATAGGCCCGTTATTTTGCAGCGAGAAATATTCATTTGAATTATCTTATATAAACCTTGTCCAGCGCCTTCTTTTTCTATTTTCTTTGATTCTATGATTCTGCCGTTTGGAAATCTTGATGTTTGCAAAACGCTTAATATGTGCCATGCTGATATAGGAATGTGGGTGGTAGTGAGTGTTAAAGCGGGTTAAGGCGGGATATTTCTGGATTCCCTCGAGAAATGTCTAGTATGTTTTCGAAATTTTATCTCTTTTCAACTCTGCAATTTTCTGTTCCAATCATTTAAAATCATTTCTTCTCTCCCCCCTTTACTAAGGCTATTAACTTGTTCTTTTTCTATTGTAATTCAGTTGAATTTGAACTTTTCTTTTAATCGATAGCTAAATATTTACCTTCTTTAAAAGTCGTCTTTGTCTATTTTAATGTCCATCTTTTCGTATTTTGAATGCTGTGTTCCAATGATTTGTTGTATCTATTTGACCTGTAATGTGTATTTGTGTCCAATTATTCTGATATGATTACCGTGTCTTGTACTCTCCTTCTATAAGAATAATATTTTTTGAGAAGGTCTTCTTGGATTTGTTTTTTAATTTATATTTTGCATGTTAAAGTATACTACCAAAGACGGACTTTGAATGGACATAGTAAAGCATGTAAGTTGGAAAATATTTCAAATTTAAACTTAATTTAACAAAAGAATTATGAAATTAAACGTAAAAAATCAGTTTCAATATTTGAGAATGATGCACACAAGAGCATAAGTTTTCAGAATTTAAATTGTAAGTTAAATAAATTTAAATACAAGAAAACAATGGAATCAAAGTAACAGATATAAACCTCCAAAACTTATTTATATAGATTGGTGTTTTATTATTATATGTTTCGTGGTGGTAAAGGGTAACTCTGTCTAACTCCATGGTACGTATTTTGTTTCTTCACATATTTCTGGCAATTGTGCAAAAATATTAATAGTGTAGTGAAGCTAAACATTGGACTCATTTTTAACGTTTGTACAAAAATGTTTTTACACCCTATTTGTAGGAAACGTAGTGAGCGTGCACAGTTTAAAAATGAGAGTTTCGTCCTGTTGCAATTCGGTTTGATAATTGAAATTATGATTCTGCAAATTTGCCTACAATTTCACGCCTGAATTCAAAATATAAATTTCCTACCAAGCGCAGTTTTCGAGTAAAATGGATAACAAAATTCAGGGAAATGTTTTGTTTCGTTAGTCAGGGAGAAAGATCTGTGTTTCTCTCGTCTATAATTATATGTTTCTTACAGTATTATATACAAAAATCTAACAATTTCTTTTTACATAGATCATTAAATAGATATTTTCGAAAGAAAGGCTTATGTATAAAAATGTGTTACTTAAAAACATAATTCTTAAATATTTAAAATATAAATGAATACATGTGCTTACGGGCATATATGGAACATTGACAAAGCAGTTATTTTTTTGTTTATTTTAAATCTAATGTTAAGAGCTCATCAGGACTTATTGTTCGGTTCTTATAATGATCTCATTACAAGGCACTGTTACCGTTATCATTTATCGGTAAATTGCTATACATCCCTTTATTCCCACCAGCTTAATAAACAACAATTTCCTGTCGTCTAGACGAAAGATTTCGTATGGGACTATGCAGAAAAATATCTGATGCAAATTGCATATTACTTTCACAACAGACGAATTTGGTTTTCTTTTATATTAAACTTATATTTGTCGAAATTAGGTATGTTTGCTGCATCACAAAATAAAATGTAAATACTCTTCTCTAATTATTAATAAATTCGCCATTCAATCTTAATAAATTTACTATTTAATTGAATTGCAATTTTACCTTTACACAAAATATAGTGTCTGTAAAATGAAAAGAGTGTGGTAGATTCCACTGTTGGATTCGAATGGATCTTTATGTTTTTGCATCCCTGAACGCGAATCAATCATCTTTTCATTGATGTTTGTGTACTTATTTATCTGTGAGTCTGGCCATGATAACTCTCGAACGCACTGAGCAGAACTAGTGAAATTCAGTACAGTCATTTCAGTCGTATATATTCAAAAGCCTAACATTTTTTGGTACAAAAGAATAGAGATAGGCCATACAATTTTCAAACATGTTTTGTTTCAAAAACCAAAGAAAATTTATTAAAACATAATTACAGTTATAAATGCTATGATAATGATATAAAATGTTATCATTTATAGGTCACTAACATGGTGCCTTCTCGAGGTTTTGCACTTATAAAAGCTAAAATGGAAAATAATAATAATGAAAAACTAAATAAACCATTTATTAAAAAATAAATTTACATGTCATAACAGATATCATCACTTTAAAGTTCACGCGACCCGTTCGCGAGATATTACATGTTCTATTTCTTTTCCTTATAAGAATTTGAATGAACTGAGCAAATCAAATGGATTTTGGTAAGCAGATTCCAATTAATAAACATTTGAAACTCGCTGATTTTCAAGGAGCTAAATGCACAGTAATGCTCTTTGTCGAATATATTTTTTTTTTCAAATCATAAAAGTGTTTCGCAACAAATACTCGCTTACATCTTTCTGGTAGGTCGGACGGTCTGGATCTCAACAACAGCAACTAATAGTCGAGGAAAGTCCCACCACCATCACCACTCACACACACACCACCTAATAATAACGTACATCGTTACTTCGAAATCTACCAATTCTAAATATTACGGAAAAATCGAAATGCACAGTAGATACTTCTTTTTAAAAAAATAACTTCAATAATAACCCCAATACTTTCAGGGCTTGCTTATTCCGTAGTGTATCCTAAAATGATCATGTAATGGAAGGTAAATGAGTTCTCATTTTGACACTAATTAGTTCATTAATTTTCTGAATATTATCTAGAAATTTCTCTGAATAATATATTTTTATATTTGATAACATTCATAAATGATATATGATAAATATATGCTCATTTTAATGATCATTACCTTGTTTATTTTCTGAATCATATCTAGAAATGTCTCTCAATAGTTTATTTTTTAACTTGAGAATACGAAACTCATTTAATATAAATTAGCGTTCATGATATGCTAAATGCATAAGAAATCAAGTTTATTATTTTATTTTTATTATGCAAATTCCCTTCTTTAACTATCGTCGAGGGAGATTGTTATCATTGAAATAATTTTTATTCTGGAATTAACATTTAAATAAATTCACATTCTGGAATTTTTATCGTTATGATTTAAAGTTCTTAAGTGTTCAGTTCACAATCGTCAGTGGAGCATGGTATTGTGGCCATTGCCGCTCGTCAGCAAAGTGGAGCGATAAAATTATCAGTGAGAACTAAGGAAGGCCTAAAATGCTTTTAAGGAATTCTTCGTCCTAGGGGGGTAAATCGAAAATCCGGTTAAGTTATATTCTGTCCGATGGTCTGAAAATTTCGCCAAATGGATAAAAATGACGCTAAATCAATGAAAATGACGACTATTTGTCGAAAATTCAATATCTTGGAAAGAATATTGGTATCTACTATAAGAAAAACCTATTTTTTTACTGTAAAAGTAGTAAATTCATTGCATTATATAAGGAAAGTCATGTGTTGCTCACATCAGATTTTGTGTGTGTGTAATATGCCATCTCCTACTAATTAGTGAACACTCTGAAAATTTCTAATTTAGATTTTTGTTTTCCATATCGCACATAGTTTTCATGATATGAGTTATAAGTTCTAAATGTTGCCATTGGGGGTTCTGTGCTTAGTCTCATCTGATAGCGCATGGTTATTTTACTATACTAATATCTTAATCCCATGGCTGTAGCTGTGATTGCTCCTAAGTTATTACTTTCCTTATATACATAATCTATAAGGAAAGTATTGTGACGGGGTCGAAAATTCGAATTCGAGTTTTCGACGGGAGAGCACGTTTCAAGCATCCCTTATCACGAATCAAACATTTTTGAAGTGATGTCTTGTGTGTGTGTGTGTGTGTGTGTGTGTGTGTGTGTGTGTGTGTGTGTGTCAGTGAGTCTGTGGAGATGATAACTGACGAACGAATCAACCGATTCGAACGAAATTTGGTACAAAAATCACAAACCATAAACACTGGAAGCCTATTGTTTTTATGCGCAGTCGAATGTTCAGAACCCCCTAAATTTTCGAGTGAAATTTTAAAAAAATCGTCAAAAAATCAAAACCGCTAATAATGTTACGCAAATAGACATTTCTTACGCAATTTTTCATTAGAAAACGATTGACATAAATTTTAGAACGCTAGCATGAATCGTTCTTGAGATATTGCATATTTTTCAAAAAAAATTATCAAAAAGTTATATAAAATAAAAAATATATATTTCCTATCGAGAAACATGCTCACTTTTCATATGTAATACCATGCGATAAATTTGGTGACATTATTTTCGTGGATCTAGCTCGTTCCATTCATGGAAAAAGATACTTTGAGTAATACTTTTGTATTTGAACGCCAATAGTCATTTATCTACTGTAAGAATAACTTATTTCTCCGTCCATAACGCTTGGCGAGATTTTGGCGACGAATTTGGCGGAATGTCTCCAACTTGGCGACATTTTTAATTGTTGCCAAATTAACAAAAATCTCGCCAAATTGATAAAAATCACGCTAAATCAATGAAAATGACGAGTAATTGAAGAAAATTCAATATCTTGGAAAGAATATAACTATCTACTATAAGAATAATATTTTTTAACTGTAAAAGTAGTAAATTCATTGCATTATATAAGGAAAGTCATGTGTTGCCCACATCAGATTTTTTTACTTAGTAAGGACTTTAGGAATCACACTGTATATATTGATATGATGTAAACCAAAGTTAAGGGGTGAATACTTGTGAAAAAATCCATATGTAAAATCACTGTTCGTATTCTTTGCAAAACAAATTACTATAATCATAAAAAAATAGCAACATATACACTTTCGTCGGAAAAAACACCGGTGTGCAAGTTTAAATAATGCAATACAAACATCTTGATCTCTGCTCCGTATTGTATTGCAGCGCGTCCTTTGTATAACTGGCAATATCTGAGCGTGATCCCACGGTGATAGTGTGACCCTATTCTGCTCCAATTACATCGGCGATAGAAAACCTGTCAATGTTATCGAAAAAACGTCATTACTTTGATAAAGTGATGTAATATTCTTTTATGACATCATCTTTCGAAAATTGGCTTTTCTTTAACCGTCCTTTGTGGAATCTAGCCAGTTGTGATTCTTTGGCAAAAGCGAAACTGTAAAAAAAAGTTGTACATAATTTTTTTTTCTTTATTTGGACGATACACGAGGAGTAGAAGGGGAGGAGGGGGGTTTAATGCAATAAAAGAAAGTGTTTATCGTACACGAAGAACTCTTACATTCAGAAGTAAAATTGATATTTAATTATATAGCAGATCAAATATTTTATTGATAAAAACGGAATGTTTGTAAAGTCTAATAAAATAATTATATTCAATGTGGTTCATAATACACACAAAATGTGATGTGCCCACCACATGACGTTCTCTACAAATTAACAAATTTCAATATTTGGTGAAAATATAATACAACTTTGAGCTTTTTTATTGATAAACCTCGCTAAAATTCAATAGACAAATTTATGTTACTAATAAAAATCAGCATACTAAATTTCATGTGAGTTTTTAATTATTTTAAGAGATCTCACACTTGTTGTGGACCGGCCACCCAAACTGCTACTGTAAACTTTTGGGTCAGTCGGATGGTCTGGGTTTTTTCGACACTTGTTGTGAAAACCTGTAATTCCTCTAAAACGGCTCATAATAACTATTAAACAATAATTTAATGTTGATTTTAAATATATCAACGCACTTAATAACAGGAAATATATTACTTCTTATGATTTTCTCTATTTTATATGTCAAAAATGAGCAGTATCTCAAACACAGTTCAGGTTATCGCTCCTTAAAGTAAGTTAATCACTTAACAAGAAAGATCAACCATGCATAAAGCATTGATTATGGAACACTTTCCAACTGAAATGCAATTTTACTTAAGCATTTCAGAAATGCGATACATTCAGCACTCATATCTCTATTAAAAAATTAGCCGTCATCGCCGCTGTTTGACAAATTTCCCATTTGTCGAGATTCTTTGCTTAATACCGCAAAAACTATCTCTTTATATTAAAACAAAGTAGCCGCCGATGTTTGACAAATTTCTCGTTTCTCGAGATTCTGTGTTTCGTACCGCAAAAAATATTTATCTATATTTAAAAAAAAAGTAGTTGTCGCCGCCGTTGTTAGAATTTTTTTTCGTTTTTCGAGGTTCTTTGCTTCGTAACGCAAAATATATTACATATAAAAATATAAAATTTGGTACGCTTACAGGAAAACCTTTGGGGAATAGGAGAAAATACATCGTTTATTGATATGTATTGCAGTGTGAGAAATATTTAATGTCAAAATAAAAGACTAAATATTCTAGCCGCGAGTTCGCGTCCTGGGTAGACTAACAATAACAATACTAATAATTTTTGCAGGCAGGTACTTACATGGATGGATTTTTGCCGGACAGATCCCCTTTTTAATTTCGTAGTTTTTGAGATATTTTACTCTCTATGCACCTCTGAAGTGAAATTATTTTTCGTATCGGCACGTCTAGAGATTTATCTGTCTTGTACTGAAAAATTATATCATATAAAAAATGAAATTTGGTACATGTATAGAGAAATAATAGAGTAATACGATGAAATAAACCGTTTATCGATTTAAACTTTAATTTGGCATGACATGGCTCTTGAAGCGAGCTCAGTATCAAGGAATTATCTTTTAAGATTCCCTGGGCTAAGACAAATCTCTGTTTTTACCTACTGCTAAAAATAGGTAGGGACAGAAAAGATATTTTTAAAAGTAGAATTTTTAAAAGAGATAGGCATGAAGCGTGCTTTTCAAGCGCAGTGAGTAGGAAGCGAGCAAACCTTCCGAAAGGGTTTGCCGAAGTGCAGCGAGCAGGGGGCTGAACCCCCTAGTTTTTTAAATTATCACAGTACTTCAATACTTTATTATACTTGAAAACAGAAAGACAATTCTATGAATCGACGGCTTCGCTATGTAAAATCAATGAATAAGGCAATGAATATTTCATTCATATAACTTATATTCCAGACTCTAAAGCAAAATTATTTTACATGATAAATATACAACAATTCTTATGCGACTCATCTTACAATCGCTTGATGTGTTTACATTCTGCATGCTATTGGATTTATGCTTCGTTGTAAGAATAATCAAAGTTTACTAATCATTTAAAATAAAAAAATATTGTAATTGCGTTGGCTCAGAATTTAGATATACAAATAATGCGCAAAAATAAAGCGTTTTTAGGACGGATGCAATCTATATAAATAAAATTGAAAATCTGTCTGTCTGTCTGTCTGTCTGTCCCATCATCACGGGAGAACGGCTGAACCGAATTTGATATAATTTTGTGGGTAGCCTAGAAATAGCCCCACTTAAAATTTAGTCTATGGTTGGAATTTCTACGACCAGTGGTTCTCGAGATATTAGTAAAAAACGAAACTTTCGTTCGTCTCATCATCACGAGTGAACGGCTGAACCGAATTTAATGAAATTTTGTGGGTGGCCTTGAAATACCCCTCCATAAATTTTGCCCAAGTTTCGAGTTTCTAAGTCCAGGGGTTGTTGAGATAATAATGAAAAACGGAACTTTTTTTATAGGAGTTCTACTCTCCAACTCCGTGGTTTATCCAAACGGAAAGGATAAAAATCGTTTGTTTAAAGCGTCAAAGGGAATTAAAACTTTATTTTTGAGTTTGATGCAGGATTTTTGCATTAAATAGTCACTATCTGAAAGCATGAATTGTTTTAAGCATGAATTTAAATGGAAAAATCTACCTCCATGTTTTATATTCCACAAGCTTTTACTCAACGATTCCACAAGTATAAAGAAATTAAAATGGTTATATAATTTCGCATTTTATGAGGAAGATTCTATCTTATATCGTGATGCTCGGCAAAGGAATGGAATTAAATGTGTTTGTTAATGATTATTATTATTTTTTCGATTTGAATAATTAATAAATGGATATTAAAATATATCTTATAAATGAACGGTTTGATTTTTTTTTAATTATATTAATTGCGAACTGCATACATCACTTTCATGTATTTTAGCAAAGAGGTTTTAAGCTTATATATTGTGTTTAGCTAATAAACTCATATTCTGTTTACCCAATAAATTCATTTATCCAATTGTTTAAACAGAAAAAGAGTAGAATGGGTATATCTTCTAATAATATTTTAGTGCTTTCATTTAGTATATACAAACTGGATCGCGATATTTTATTCAGATCTGCGAATTTAGAGCTACGAATTTGGCTGGATATCGCTAACTTGGCAAATTTCTTAAAAGTTGCCAAATTGATTGAAATGTCCCCAAGTTGATAAAAATGACGTAAATCAATGTATTTTATTTTGTTTTGTTAAAAGAAAGTACTGAAATGGTGTTTCGTTAGCATTTGTCTGTCAGTCCAACCGCCCTACTTAGTAACCCATTTAGCGAATTTTTAAAATGTCACCAAATTGATAAAAATATTTATAAATCCATAAAAATATTTTGAAATTGATAAATTGCCATAAATAAATGAAATTGTGTTTTTTTAGGGGATAATATTTCGATGATGGTTCATCAATTTATCGCCAAGTGGGACTGTCAGTTCTACAGTCCCACTTGGCGATAAATTTGGCGATTTTTTAAAATGTCGCCAAACCTTCATTAGAGATATTCAGACGATATTTTGACCACCAATTTATTTGAAGCAAATCATAACATGTCGCTTAACAACGGATTTAAATTTAATGTGTTTATGAGGAAGAAGATTTTTATTAAATCTTTTCCGATTTTAATGATGAAGATATGTATATAAAATAAATTCCATTGCCATCGTATTTTTGACTGGATAATATCAATTACGATCTTCATGCGGGGATTATTGATTCTGAGATTATTGATATTTTCAATTTCTTATGGCATTGTTTAATTGCGGCAAAAATTGTTGAAACTCATATATTGTACGTTGTACGAGTAATCTTCTACAAATGCACGGGTATATCTTCTAATGTAAGAGAATATAAGTAGTACATGTATATTGGCATATATTGGAATCAAGCCTTCCGGTATGAAGATTACGGGGATTATTGATATTTTTAATTTATTAAGTAATCTGCTATATATAGGCAATAATTTTTAAAACTAAATATTATAATACGGGTAATCTTTTACTAACACTAGGACATATCTTCTAATCTATGACATTATAAGTAGTACAGGTTTATCTTCCCATATAATTTTAGCACTTTCATTTGGGCACATATTGGAATTAATTACTACCTACTGGTTTAAAAATTACGGATTTATTGATATTTTCAATTTATATATGTAATCTACTAATGCAGGCTATATCTTCTAATATTCGCGTATATAAGTGGTACGGGTCCCATACAATACGCTATTATTTTGCATATATTGATTCAATTCCATACTTTTTATAAATTTGCTTACAAAAAAGGCGAGGATATTTTATTCTTCAGATCTACCCGTGAAGATAATTTTGAATAACGAGAACAGCCATTCCTTAACTTCTCTTTAGGAGCATTATGTTAAATATTTTAACAGAATATTTTGATTAAAAATGCCATTAAGTATACTATATTAATTTGCACATGATTGTGAATTTTAAGTTTATTTATATTATATACTCCGTACGAAGAACGGGTATGCTGCTCGTACTAAATATAAATTTAAATTATCTTTAAAAATCACGATTTTCACACAGCGAATATAAAATGGAGGCCACATTTTATTCTGCAATGAGTCAGGTGATCTCTTTATATATCATGGGTGTAATTATTATTTCAATTTTTATTTAAAAACTATTTAACATATTTCGCTTAAAATTGTTTTATACGTTTTATGTGATAATTTGAATATTTCCTAACATTTCTGAAGCAATTGGGGGATTTTATCTTCGTTTGAAAATGTTAGAAAAATTAGGCCCCATAGGGATCAATGTATTTCTTTTTTCAACCTTGATCAATCCGAAATTAATTGGGTGATATTATTCATTTACATTCCCAAATGTTTCACAGACGGTCTCAGCAACATACTGAAATTTCATTTTGATAAAGTCCTTTTTACGGCAGTTTTCATGCAAACGGGATGGCAGACCGACAGGCAGAATGGACGTAGTCTTAAACATTTTACAAGTATGTTGGAACGTGTTAAACATGATACATATAAAATGGCTATTTCTGTAACCATTGTTAACATATTTTTATTGTAACTGTTTTATTTTTTTATTTTTGAAAAATGGAATGTTCTCCTCGAATTTGAGCTCTTTCATTTTAAATAGACATCTGATTCATTTTTTTTAATCGGATCAAATGTTTAAAACTCGTTCACTTAGTGGGAGAAATACAAGGCGTTAAGGGAAAAATAAATTCTTAATATCACGAGAAGATCTCTCTAAAACTTCTATTGGTATCTTATTCACTTTCACTTCACGATAAAAATACATAGCATTTGTAGAGATTTCATCCTTCTAATGGAAAGAATTACTCACAGTTGCCCGGTTATAAGTTATAAGAATTCCTGGACTACCAAGCATGTAACGAAATTCACTGCTTTTTTCTTCATTTCCTTCCTTGCTAATAAAATACATAACTTTTATAAATTATATACTAATTTTTATGAAGTTGAATACTTGAAAGATAATGAATATTATATTTTCATGTTTAAATCCATCTGATGTAGATTAGATGGACAAATGTTAAAGATATTCTTGCTTAACCCACGCTGATGTATTTTGCACACCATTTTCGTATGCCATTTTACTAACTCTTAATATAACCCTGTCTTCCTCCAACTAAACTAGCTTTGTTACATCTAGCGTAAGACACATATATTGCTGCTTCAATGTAGTCGTCACAAAGTAATGAGTAAGATTGTTTATTATACTACTCTATTCGTATTTCTGTTATGAAAATGCATCCCGAGATTTACTAAGTAAATATTTTGCTGCCCAGGAGCCATAAGTAAATATGTTTTCGTCTCTGGCGTTAATAAGTAAATATATTTCGCTCCATAGGAGTTATTAAGAACATATTTTTTAGATTCATGCGTTTATATGTAAATATTTTTTCAATCATATTTTTATCGTTAATATTAGGTTTCAGGTTTTTTTAATAAGCATTTTATTGTTTTTTGCTAAAAAAACTGGTTTAGAAAAATGTTTTATTTCACGTTTTAGTCTCAGTATCCAGAAATTATAAGAGAGGATGTGTCAGAATAAAATAGTGAAAATTATGTTTATTTTTTATGAAATATAAATAAGCATATATAATTGAATTGAATATACGTGCTTCGTTAATGTTTATGCATGACACATTATGAATTGTGTGGTTCGTGTACAAAATAAGCTGTGCGATTTTATATGAAATAACATACTGCGAGTTCTTATGTGATTTATGTATTCCATACTAATGCAGATGTAAAGCAATAATACGTACTAATAAACACGTTTACAAAGTAAAATGCAGCATAATTTAAAATTAGAAATCAGTGCAAAAATCGGGATTTGGATGTCCAATAAGTGTTAACATATTTCATCCAAACTGAAATAGCCAAACAGGAAAACAAAAAACAAGTTTCAACCTATTCAGCTTAGCCGACATAGCTTATTTGCACATTCAGGACCAGAATTTTTGAAGTGAAGGCGGAAATTCAGTTGATTTATGAAACGTGCGCCGTATGCTAATTTATTTTGATTTGCGCTACATTTTAATGTGTAAACCAGTTCATTATTAATTGTGCGCAATTTCACGGCTAGGCCGGCCAAATGGTAAGACTGAATTTGTCCGTTCCCATAGAGGATCGATATTCTGTGGCTTATAGCAAATTTTCTTTTGTCATGTACAGCTATTGGCAATTCCATGCGGACGAGCGCATATCAAGAGCAATACCGGTCTAATAATGCCGTTATTTACAAGAGGAGCATGATCGTAATAATATATACATATACTGGAAAAACGGCAATTCAGTATTAGTCATATTTCTGCAAACCATATCACGGTAATAACAGAGCGCAGCACTGCTGATTCTGATTAAAGATAGTCGAATGAATCCAAAATATTGCAATACAATCATCTTATTTTCTAACTCCGTATTGCATTACATCCCCTCTTTTGTAGTTAGGCTACCAATATATAAACACTCAGCACATAATCGCTTCTTGAGATGTCCTACTGTGTTGTTGTAACCCTATTCTGCTCAGATTATATTGGCGATCTAAGACCAGTCATTTTTATCGAAAAAACGTCATTACTTTGATAAAGTGCTGAAATATTCTTTTATTGCGTTCGCTTTGAACGATTTTGTTTCTTTAACCTTCTTTTCTGGTAGCTATCGAATTGTGATTCTTTGGAGATAACGAAACTGGAAAAACTTCCTTTTCAGAATTTATTTATTTTCTGTACTATATGTTTCCTAGACTAACAAATCCAATACCATATTCCCTTTTAATCATTTATTTAGGAATAAAATTCATAATTAGTGAGTGATATGTGAAGATTTTAAAACGCCGATGTAGTTCGTGAATGCATTAAATAATTATGAAAAACTTATGATATAATAATTAAGAAATAAGTGCCACTGTTCCATGATTAAACTTTCATGCCTCTAATTAGAATGTTTATAAATATCTCTGTTTAATTTTTGCTTTTCTCAATAAGGGAATCATGGACTTTCTAGAGGAAAATATGACAAAAAAAATTTTTTTTTTATGATAATATACTTCAACTTATGCTTTTTAAGTTCGCTGTAGAATTGTTTTGATTACGAGATTTTTGGTGGTGAAAATATAATTTAAAACTTTTATTTAGGAGTATTTTTTATAGGGTTATTTTGACTTTAAAGTGCATTTTCATAAAATGAGATTTTGTGCTGTCACTTCTTGCTCAATAATGTTTTATACATTCGCACGAAAATTGCTATTTACTACACATCTTTACAATAATATAATGAATAACAGTTAGTATGAGTTTAAAATACATATTTTATACGTTGAATGATATGTAGAAATTAGTATTTGGCATAGATTTAAATACGATTTTGAAACATTATATTTTTTCTATTTAACTAATTGCTCAACTTCAAAATCATTTTCAACTTTTATTTATTAGAATGTTGTAGTAATACATAATATATTATGAATATATCTATAAATGCATAAATGTAATGCACATGGATTATTTTCTGTTTTACATGAAAAGTGGCATAATTGATATAAAAAATATTATTCAAAAGTAATTGACATACATAGTTTTCATATATTATCGAGATATCATATACACTCTATGTGCAAATTTATATCAAAATTGCTGCAGAATTGGATAAACTCATTTTAAACTTGTACTGTAACTCTTTGTTAAGGAAAAGATAAGAATACTGAATTTCTTTAAACTCACTTGCAATGTTGATATATTTAATAAAACTGAGATAATTGTAAAAGAAGCCTAAAAATGAATTATAGTTAAATTTAATTGATTGATGAATTATAGTAAAGTTTATTTTTAAGATTTGGACAAATCAGGTTATGCTTAGAGAGCAAATATGTTACTGGAATTGTTGAAATAATATTATGAAAAATTATTCATTAATAGCTTAATTCGTTTACGAAATAAAAATTTATTTTTGTGATAGAATAACTAAAAAAGTTCCTCCAAATTATACACATATCTTTAAAACGTAAACAAATTATAATTAATACAGAAACAATAAAACACTTGAAAATAATAGTTTATTATCGGCACTACTTTAACAAATAAAAAAATCTGATGAGGGCAACACATGACTTTCCTTATATAATGTAATGAATTTACTACTTTTACAGTAAAAAAGTAGGTTTTTCTTATAGTAGATACTAATATTCTTTCCAAGATATTGAATTTTCGACAATTAGTCGTCATTTTCATTGATTTAGCGTCATTTTTATCCATTTGGCGAGATTTTCGTTAATTTGGCAGCATTTCAAAAAGTCGCCAAGTTAGCGACATTCCGCCAAATTCGTCGTCAAAATCTCGCCAAGCGTTATGGACGAAGGAATAAGTTGTTCTTACAGCAGATAAATGACTATTGGCGTTCAAATACAAAAGTATTACTCAAAGTATCATTTTTCATGAATGGAACGAGCTAGATCCACGAGAATAATGTCACCCAATTTATCCCATGGAATTGCATATGAAGACTGAACATGTTTCTCAATAGGATATATATTTTTGTCCTTTTATATGACTTTTTAAATTTTTTTTTTGAAAAATGTGCAATATATCGAGAACGGTTCATGTTAGCGTTCTAAAATGTATGTCAATCGTTTTCTAATGAAAAATTACATAAGAAATGTCTATTTGCGTAACTTTATTAGTGGTTTTGATTTTTTGACGATTTTTTCAAAATTTTATTCGAAAATTTAGGGGGTTCTGAACATTCGATTACGTATAAAAACAATAGGCTTCCAGTGTGTACGGATTGTGATTTTTGTACCAAATTTGGTTCGAATCGGTCCATTCGTTCGTCAGTTATCGTCTCCACAGACTCACTGACACACACACACACGCACGCACACACACACACACACACGCATACTTTCACACACACACACACACACACACACACACACACACACACACACACACATACTTTTACTCACACACACACACACACACACACAGACATCACTTCAAAAATGTTTGATTCGTGATCAGGGATGCTTGAAACGTGCTCTCCCGTCGAAAACTCGATTTCGAATTTTCGACCCCGTCACAATACTTTCCTTATACATTATGTATATAAGGAAAGTAATAATTAGTCAAATGATCAGAATAATGTTATACTGAAAATAAACCAAAGTGTGTCCAAACCTCTACCCAAAATTGCTGGTGACACATTGCTGGTGGGAACATTGCTTTGTTGGTGGTCTTGTTCTGACTTTTCATCCTGAGGAAAGCCGTTTTTCCTATGAAATCGGTTTAAACTTGTAATGCAATGTTCATTGTGTTACCAATGGATTCATTTCATTCTAGATTAATTTCAATAACAGTTTAAAAGTGATTTTATATAAAAGTATGTTTATAAAAAATATACTATCATATGATAGGATTTTATAAAAACAACTATATACAGTCATATAAAAAAATTAACTTTTATACCGAGATCCTCATATAAAGGGACAGTAACATTAAAATTTTGAAATAATGTATTTTTGAATTATAACATCATTTTGTGACGTACTACAATCTAAAAATATTAATGCGAATTACTTTATAATACATGCTATTTATAAATCCATCTCAAGATACTGAAAATACAAACCACTCAACTCGTTGCTTGGATAACTTTAACCATGTTTATCTCAACAAACGTTTCTGAATTTTTTGATCTTTCGTCTGATATATTTTGTAAGCAAATCAATAAAATCTGCCAAAGCTTTCTGAATAGAAAAATGGTATTATGATGCTTCATTGGAAATTTGCTTTTCACCGTTACTTGGCCAGAAAGTTAAAAATTTTGATGCTCATATTGTTAAACCTATAACGTCATAAAACAGTCTTTTTACTCCATCACATATATAGTTAAAGTATGAAGCTAAAAATAGAAAAACCTCCACAGTTCAAGAAAGAAACACTGTTATTATTGCTGTTCAGATATAATAATCCTTTAAAATAAGCTACGTCAAAAGAAAATATTATTGAAATATAGAAGTTTCGAAAATAAAAACATCATTTCAACTAATGCATTAAAAAATAATCAAGTGGATTTTAAATTCTGAAACTTTTCCGAAAATTAAATATAAAGTATAAGTAAATGTGAAAAATTTTATTATTTTCCTGTGTAAATCTAGAGAAATGAAATTGAAAATGTGTCTGTGGGTAAGTGTGATCGTCTCATCATCACGAGATGATTCAGTTTCACAATTATATTTTATTATAGGTAAATTTTGCACATTCAACAAAGGGCACACAACAAATATCATTTAATAAATGGAAGTAACTATTTTGACAGTAAAAATTATTTTATGATTTTAAAATTGAAACAAACCTTCAGATAACGAGAATACATTTCTAAATTGCTTAAATTTTTATTTGTATAAAATCAAACTTGGAATAAGATGAAGTAGAAATGAATTTTCTAAAGCGCTTAAATTTTACATTAAAATAACGAAAAAGTTTACTCCGAAGGAAAAATACATTACTTTAAAAATATACGAAAGCAACGAGGGGGAAAAAACAAGGCTTAAGATTTTCGCATTTGAAAATAAATTTTATGTGACGGTTTTACGAAATTAAAAAAATACATTATTCCTTTCTTTGATCAGCTTATGAAAAGTTGAAATAGTAGCAGAAAAAATATTAGTTATATTGAAATAGAAGATAGTCCGTGTTTCCAGAAGGATTTAGTAAGACTACCCATAGGAATATCAAATCCAAAAAGATTACATTCCATCCTATCCGTTTGTATAAACAAGCGGAATAAAATAATTCCCTGTACAAAAAAAGTCATTTAGAAAAAATCTGGATTTCTAAATTTGAATAGAAACATCGAATAAACCGATAGTATAATGTTTTCTTTTCTCCCTGTGGTAATTGGAAAATGACAGCCGCCTGTGGTATAAAAAATCGGCACAAAATAAACAATTACCATCACTAAAAATTGAAATTTATGATCATAATAATAACAGCCAGAAATCAATAATTTTGTAATAGTGAGAATGCGAAATTTCCAACATGTCAGTGCCGAGTTTCATCCCAGGGTCAAAGCGCTGTCGTCAGCATTACAGCGTTGAACTAAATATGTCTCCAGCTGAAAGTAGTTAATGCTACTTCATGAGTCTCCGCCACAGTACTTCTCGATCAGAGGTCTCCATCCGGGGGCTGCTTTGGACTTCAAGGGAGCAAGAATTGAACAGACAGTCATAACAAGATTTAATAGTGGGCATATAAGGTCCCCTCTTCTATGACAGGGGATGTAAGACATTCGCTTTATGTACTAAATGTGAGCAAGAAACTGCTTCTCCCGAGCATATCCTCTCTTACATGGGGCTGAGAGTTGTGAAGATCTTCAGAGGATCCCTACCTTTGTGATGGACTTTCTGAGAGTGTGTGATTTGCTGGACCTGGTTTAGTATATTCTAGATTGGGTGGAATAAGTAACAACAAAAACAGCTTCTCGATCATTGATTTTCATCGAAACTGAACAAATTTGTTGATGTACTACAGATAAGGCATGCGAGATGCAATTTAAAGAAAGGATCAGTCACAAAGGGGCCTCGAAAAGCATCCCGAGGCTCAATGACGCGCGGTGAGTCGACGTCAGAGATCAATACAAAGGGTCTTGAAAGATCAAGTAAATCATTTGTACTGACGCAGTTTCTTTTTTAGTACAGAAAGTATATTTTTACAATGCATATATAATTTTTAGAAAGTTGAATAGTTGGAAATAATAGAGAAAAGGATGGTTTGCACTCGGGATTTGATACAAAGTCCAAACCGTGACAGACCAGAATCATAGCGTTTAGATAAAAGCATCTCCCGCTCAAGGCATTTAATACTGCCCCATGAATGTTCACTACAGTATTCAAGAATGACCCAGCTCATTTTATTTATCTCGGACCTGGAGACGGTGAATTGAATTTGATCGGAAAGTAAAGTATCCAATATCCATAAAGTAAGATAACAATTAAGCAATCAGCAGAGGTAAATAAGTGAGGTAAATACACTCCTATTTCACTGTTAAGAAACTATTTAAAGAATTAAAATATATTAAGTAATAAAAAGCAAAATTATAAAATGTTACAGTGAGTACACATTGCTAAGATAACAAGACATCTTGGAGTTCAATAATTCGCAAGTTATAACTTCATAGAAGTCAGGACACTTAGATAAATTTATATTCTAAAGGACGAAATTACCGGCCAATGTCAATGCATGAGACATCATTTACAATTTTGGTACATTATTATTGGCAAAGAAACGTAGACATATTTTCATCCCTAACATACAAAGATTTTTATGGCAGACAACGTTGTACAAGGAGGTGGATAGGTCATTAACAGGGACAGACGAATCTCTGCTCCAGATTACCCCCTCACGATGTACAGGTTCACCATTGAAACATTCGAAATCTAACTATGGCACTCAAAAGTAAGAAGCCTTTTTGTAATACTCCAACTATTAACAATTACTCTGAAACACTTCAGCATACAATTTAAGAACATATAACTGCTATTTCAGATCCACAACCCTAGCCATATGTATTCCACCTGATCAACACTATCTCATACTATAATGAATTACCTAGTGTTACCCTTTTATTTACCTAAGCTTTCGTACTTTATGTAATACAGGTACAGATTACACCATTCGATTTACAAATTGCCTGTTTTAAACTAAAACCATTTCCGAATCCTGTTTATTCCATGTATGACCGAATCAATTGTACAACCGCCGCGAAATACGCCCTAAATTAGCTCATTTGATACGCCCGAAAAACCGATCGATCGACGATCATTTACAGAACGGCACAATAAAAATACTTGAAGTCGCCAAGAAAGAAAAACTGTTTATTTACACCCGAAGTAAAATTCAGAAAATCTATCTCAGTAATTTTTTATCCAATTTAAGTCAAATTTTAGCACAATACACATAATGATAATAAAAAATTACATAAAAAAATAGGGCAACATCTTTTAATTCGGCAACGTCAGGAAATCAATAAATTGAAAAAAAAAGCATTTGGCAAAATGCTAGTAAAGAGTAATTTTAGAATTTAAAAATTCGTAACTTTTAAATTAATTCGAATTTTAAACATTTCTACGGGGTTCACATTGCAACGCGACGAGTAGCACCGCTGTAGGAAATGTCATCGTTGTTCGACGCTTCGATTTTACGCTAGAGATGCCAATGACACACAGAAAAAAAATATTATTTTATCATGCAACACAAAAAAGGAATTACACGACGTTGCCAGGATTCTAAATAAGCGTCCGCAGCTTAATTAATGCATTTACATAATTTACAGATAACCCCTCTCACTTTTCAAATCTCCATCAAACCGTCTCAGTTTCCAAATCAGTTCCAATCCAAATCTCCATGAATGCGATATCTATAGTTTAAGCGCATGCGCAGTCACGTACACAAAAGTATAATGTAAAGTAAATATTTTAATTAAAAGTAAATATTTTATTGAAGTGGATAAGAAAACAAATGTTAAAATTTAGAATTAGCGACAGCTTACACTGGATAGAAATAGAAATTGAGAGGTAAATTAAAGAAAATTTAGAGCTGAAAATAAACAAGAATTAATTTAAAACAGGATTTTAAAGTAAGAAAAAAGTTGGAAAAGCAGGCGTTACGATACTCCTTTGATATTAATCAATTTTATTAACACTTTATAATATAGTTGAAAAGTATTTATGGCTTTGTTTATTCATTCTGTCTGTCTGCCCGTTAGCACGATAACTGCCGTAAAAATGACTTCATCAAAATGAAATTTTAGTATGTTGTTCAGACGGTCTGTGGGACCTATGGGAATACAAATAAATAATATCATCCAATTAGTTTTGAATTGAACCCGCGTTGAAAAACTGAAATTCATTGAACCCTATGGGACCTAATTTTTCAACACTATTTAAGCGAATTTAAAATTTACAAATTGCTTCGAAAGTTTTAAGAAATATTCAAATTATCGCATAAAATAAATCAAAAAATTTCAGCAAAATATATTCAGTAGTTTCTAAAATAAAAAGTAAAATATTAATTACACCATTTATATGAAGGGATCACGTGACCCACTTCAAAATAAAATATGGCATCCATCTTGTGTCGAAATCGTGATTTTTATAATTCTTTTTAATTCATATTTAGTGTTGCATCCGTCCTAAAACCGCTTAATTTTTGTTGAAATTCTGTACATCTACATCTGAAACAACGCAATTACAATATATTTGAGTTTAAATGATCATCAAACTTTGATTATTTCTACAACGAAACCTAATTTTAACACATGGAGAATGTAAACACCAGAAGATGTAGAATGAGTTGTATAAGAATTGCTGCATTTCTTTAACGCAAAATTATTTAGCTCATGGAGTCTGCAATATAGCTGATATGAATGAAACATTCATTGATCTTACGTAGAAAAGTATACGTTTTTTCAATGAAGTTTTAAACATAGAAATAAATTATTTGTACCTCCATGGTTCTAAGTTCTTAAATAAAAATAAATTACTATAGTATTGTGAAGAATGAAACGAATGGAAAAAAGTTTATGAATGAAATGCTACTTTTATATTGAGAGTCAGGCAATTTATATTTCGATGACGTCATTTGAATAAAGTTCATTTGCTTTCAATGAAGTTTTCAAATATAATAAATTATTGTAATATTATGATAATTTTTAAAATATTTCAGAGGAATGTATCGCATGTTAGAAATGTTTGATCCAGGCAAATTATATTTTAATGCCGTCATTTGAATAAAGTTCATTTTTTTCGATGGAATATTAAGTTATCAAATATAATAAAAAATAATGTAGTATTGTGATAATTATAAAAATATCACCGTCGAATATATCGCATTTTAGAGATGTTTAATTAAAATTGCATTGAAGTTGGAAAGTGTTTCATATTCAATGCTTTATGCATGATTGATCTTTTTTTGTTTATATATATATATATATATATATATATATATATATATATGTCTATAAAGTTAACACATAAAATATCTGATATTCAAATAGAAATGAAAAATATCAAATATTCTCATAAAAGGCTTTTTTCTTGTATAGATACTACTTCTTGGGAAATTTTTCTTGCAAAAGAGGTTTTACATAAAAGGGAGGGTTGACTAACTTTTCTCTGAAATAAATTCTGATGGCTTGAAAGCTAAAAGTTATCTTTTAAGCGAAGAAACATGTCTTACTTTATCTCTGCATACCATTTTAGCTCTGTAATACGATGGCGGAAAGTTTTACAAAGTATAAAGTTGTTTCATTGTAAATGCTATAATTAAAATAATTTGCCGGAAAGCATTATTTTTGTTATAAAACATGCAGACAATAATGTTTACTATTTTTGTAATACTTTAATAAAGATTTTAATATTCAAAATAAATTATATTTATAAGTCATTAAAAATTATTTTCATTATATTTCTCATATTTAAAAATAATTTATCTTAATAATTTTTAAAGCGTATTGTTGTGATCTTATTTTAATTGTTAAACTTGATTAGAAAATTAAAATAAGTGATAACTCTTTAGAAACATAAATAGAAATAATAAGTCTGTAAGTAATAAAAAATCTAATAAAGATCCCCCTTGCATCTATGTAGAGTCAAAGTCAAATCCTCAAAAAGTATCACAAAGTGAAGTTATCAAAATAGGTATTTAAAGTAAATTTCTATTTTATGCAACGTCACACTTAGTTGTCACAAACAATTTAAAATTTAACAATAAAATCACTTCAAAATATCTTTTCAATAAGAAAATGTGAAAAATGTATAATTTTTTTTGTTATATTCATTAAAATTTCATGAAAAACTATTAAAAGTTCCATTGTTATCTAGTGCTATGGCAAAGCAATCACATTCAGAGAAAAGCGACTTTAAATTCATTTCTTAATAAGTTTTCCCATAAATATTCTGAGACAGTTTGGGTTATACTCCAGTAATAACAGTACTTTTTACATGCATATGATTTTCATGTGTTTAGAAAAATTTGTATTTTCATATATGATATATATAAAAAATATTTTGAAGATTTAACAGTCCTGTGACTAGCCTTTTAAGGAAAATAATTAAAGCCACTTCCACTGTATTTTCTTATGCAATCATCTTACGCATTTTTGAAGCATTTGTATTATAATACGCAACAGAGTAAAATACATTATTTTCATCCGATTTCATTTGCAAGTATTTCTGCTGTTTTGCAATATATACGATTTCATTTTTCACATGTATAAAAATTTGAAATTGCTATTTTCCAGGTAATGGGCTCACATTGTCAATACCAGCATTGGTGGAATCAGTTTTGCCTTTTATATTCGTTTTCAGTAAGAAATAGCCTATAATAAAACGTGTAATGTGTGCTGCAGGCAGCAAGTTTCATTCCTGTCGCTACAGTTATCGATTACTCCATTAAGAAGACCAGTAAAATATAATTAGAGCATGATTACATGCTTTACAAACAGATCTCGTATGTCGTTTCTAAATAATGCAACGAATATCTATTAGTGTAAGCCATGGTCATCTAGTTAACAATAATGTTAATTGTAGACAAAAAAGCCTGTAATTTCAAATAGACATGCATAAGTAGTCAATAAACATTTTAGTTGCAGATGAAAATCAACTATTTTAAATAATCCTTGTTGAAGTAGTTAACTATCATGGTAATTTCAGATAAAAAATCTACAAATTTAGAGAATAACAAAAATAGTATATCCGTTTCAAGATTTTACATAATATGAGTAGCTGGGCACATAAAATTAATAGTATCAATAATTTCTGGATGTATTTTATACACATCTCAAAAACAGACAAACGCAGAAGTAGAAATGCACATTTAAAACATGGTCGAAATATGTTCACGACTTAAAATGTACTTTTCTGTCAAATTTTCTGGAATTTTCTTCACACTTTCGTTAATCGACAGCAAGAAAATGTAAACTTAAATGACAACCATTGAAGAAAGTGTATTAGCTCTGGCATTAAGAAATTATAAATCTGCCTTTAGGAAATTTAAAAAGATAAGTTATCACTTTGGTGGATTTCTAACCAGCCTATATAGTAGACGAGGAAATTTAGTCCAATTGAAATCTAGGAAATTCTTAGTTCTAGGAATTCTTAGTTCTAGATGCAAAACTTCCCAAGAGAAATCCCCAACCAAAGAAAAATTTAGATATCTTCCATTTCTTCTGTGTAAACCGAAAGCAAGAAAAAAAATCAAGGAATAAGCACGGCGAACGTCAGCTTGGAATATTGTTGATTTCTTAATGTATATGGAAAATATCAGAGACTCTTGTGAAAAGTTGTTTTCTTAGAGCTTTCGTAAAGTATAGAGTTGGGGGAAAGGGAGAGTTTCTTTCTGAAAAATATTCAAGAGGCTCGAATGTTAAAAGTTTACTTTTGAAATGAGGAATATTATTTTTTCAGAAGGTTTTCTTTCATTAATGCTATATATTATACTTACAAATTTTATTATTATTATATACGATTAAAATCCCATGACGGATTCAATATCACAAAATTTATTGATATACCAACAAAGCAATCACATTAAAGCCCAGTTTCTATAAATAGAAAACCATCGACCGCAGAACTGCCAAACCTGGTGATATGTGACGGTAAAATGAAAAGGCTCAAGTTGACTGTCATTTCAGATAACGTGGATTATAGCCATTATATCGACAACTGTACTATTCTTAGTTATCAATGGATTTACGTAACCGTATGCTTCTCAAATACGGGAAACTGTTCCATTGTGTTCTGCTTATTGCCTATTCCATATTTTTTTTTTCTATCAACCAAGTTTAAAACTAAACGGAATTTTTATACAGAAAAACATGTTTTAAACCTTAGTTTAAACCATTGATACTCAACCAGATTTCCACGGAACACTGGGATTCCCAGGGTTCCAGGCGAGGATTTCTAAAGAATGTGCAACAACTGCTTTGAACATTTATATTGTAGATCCTAATATGCGTCAGGCATGTAAGAGTTCCTGGAGATTTTACGAAATATTTCAAGGTTTCATCCAAACAAAATGTTTGTGTATGATTGGTTTAAAGCATGATTTAAATTAAAAAACTTTAAACAAAAAATCCATTATTTAAACCAATGGTGGAGTATAATGGAGGTGTAAACCATCAGTGGAGTATAAACAAGGTAACCTTGCAGTCAACTACTCGTTCACTAGAGAGTATATTTTTGTAATAGTTCTGTTTCTTCACACCAAAGACTTCACAGTTACCTTACACCTTTCTGGTAGGTCGGACGGCCTGGGTCTCAACAACAACACCAAAGACTTCGCCGATAGTAATATTAAATTCTTATACTCTTTCTAAGATATTTTGCATTCTCATCAATTAGTCGTCATTTTCATTGATTTCTGTCGCACGACATGTTGACACACACACACACACACACACACAAACACACACACACATATATATATATATATATATATATATATAGTACTTGAAATCTATAGGAGTTTTTCTTACACCACTCTAGCTGACGGCATCAAAAGTAAGTCCTACTATTTAAATTGTGGTAGCGGTCTCAGAACCAATTTGTGGGAAGAGATTCCGCCACGCACAAAACGGTCAGGTGATCGTATATCACAACAAAAACAATATAGAATATCATAGTGGTAATTATCATACTTAACTTAACCCAGGCAATGTTATTTAGATGAGATTTTCCCAGTCTAGAAGAATTATATTCTAGATGGTATTCAGTGAGCAAAGAACATGAGGGAATACAAAAAGGAAGGCACATTTATCAAATTAAACAAATCAAATTTTATTCAATCATTAGCATTTATTTATCAATATTCATTTACTTTCAAATTATTATTCAGAATAATTCAGAGCTTCCGTTATCATTAAACATTAATCCAAATTATGCTCTGCTCAATAATATTTCAATAATTATATATTTCAATAATATTTCAATAATATTTAGTAAATTCAACAATGCTAGTATTATTCAAAATCAACCAATATTTAGTGTGCCTGTACTGCACCAATTTGTGCCACATATTTCAGTTGGAACTTCTGGTTCCAATTTCAAAAGGGATTACCTGTACTGTTGATCTAACTAAAATTTCACAGAAAAGTTTCTAGTTCGGAAACACTACTTGAAGGGAACCGAATTAATTTCCAAAAATGATCATCCAAGGTTTCTCGAATTTCAACAGGGCTTTACGCCAGATCAATTCCAAGGAGATCATCCGTCCCGATATACCCACGGAGACCAACTCGATCCAATGCAAAAATCATCCTGGAATAAAAAAAAAAAAGGTAAATTTAGAATTTAAATATAGAAAGTCGAATCTTCTCCAGGAACTTCTTCATCCAGGCTCCAGGAATGGATCGTGGTTTCATCAGAAACAAAATATCTCCATCCAGAACACTTAGCCATTTTGGCCAAAGCCTTTGTCTTCAGTTTTAAGACAAAATTTCGATGCGACTTCTCCAAACGAAACTTCCAAGTCGAATCCCCGGGTCTCAAGAGTCCAGCAAAAAGTTCTCCTCCACGCCGCTTCCTGATTGGCAGGCAAGCGCGCCCAGCAACAGCCTTCTCCTCAGACCACACGTCACACAAACAGACGAGACAGAATTCCTTGCTCGCGCCAACGGATCTCGACAAAACACGGTTTTTAATGCAAAACGAATCCAGACAAGGCCTACCAAAACACAGCACAGGCACGGAAGGAAAGAAAAGTGTTTTTCTCACAGAAAAACACGAAAGGCTCATGGCGCGCAGAATTGCGACATGACAAAATAGTGGTAAGGACGATTTACCTTATGACAATTTGCAGCCATTTTTATCAAACTGACAATACTTTAATCAATTTGGGGAAAAAATCGTCAATTCTGCAACATAAAAAATTCGTTCTTCTCATAGTAGATTAGTATATTCTTTTCAAGATATTGAATTTGCATTAATTAGTCGTCATTTTCATTGATTTAGCTTCATTTTACCCATTTTACAACATAGTTGAACAGTGTTTATGACTTTGTTCATTCTGTCTGTCTGTCCGTTAGTACGATAACTGCCATAAAAATGACTTTATCAAAATAAAATTTTAGTATGTTGTTCAGACGACGTGTGGAACCTATAGGAATATAAATGAATAATATCACCCAATTAGTTTTGGACTGAACCTAGGTTGAAAAAATGAAATACATTGAACCCTATGGGACCTACTTTTTCAAACATTTTTAAGCGAATTTAAAATTCACAAGTTGCTTCGAACGTTTTAGGAAATATTCCAATTATCCCATAAAATAAATAAAAAAAATTCAGCATAATATATTCAGTAGTTTAAAACAAAAAATTAAAATAATAATTACACACTTTATATGAAGAGATCACGTGACCATTATATGAAGAAATCTCGTGACCCACTTCAAAATAAAATATGGCATCCATCTTGTGTGGTGATTTTTAAAGTTCATTTTAATTCATATTTAGTGTTGTATCCGTTTTAAAACCGCTTTATTTTTGCTTAAATTCTGTGCATCTACATACTGAAACAACGCAATTAAACTATATTTTAGTTTAACTGATAATCAAACTTTAGTTATTTCTACAACAAGGCCTAATTTTCCCATTTTCACTTAAGGATAATGTAAACACCAAAAGATGTAGAATGAGTTGTATAACAATTGCTGCATTTCTTTAACGCAAAATTATTTAGCTCATGGAGTCTGCAATATAGCTGATATGAATGAAACATTCATTGATTTTACACAAAGAACCAGACGGTTTTTTCGATGAAGCTTTAAGCATAGAGTAAAATTACTTGTATCTCCATGGTTTTAAATTTTTATATAAAATAAATTATTTTAGTATTGTGATGAATGAAAGGAATGGAGAAACGTTTATGAATGAAATGCTGCTTTTATAGAGAGCCAGGCGATATATATTTCGATGACGTCATTTGACTAAATTTCATTTGTTTTCGATGAAGTTTTCAAATATAATAAATTATTGTAGTGTTATGATAATTTTAAATATTACCAAGGAATGTATCGAATTTTAGAGATGTATAAACCAGGCAATTCATATTTCAATGCCGTCATTTGAATGAAATTCATTTTTTTCGATGAAGTTTTAAGTTTTCAAATATAATAAATTAATGTAGTATTGTGATAAATTGCATTGAAGTTGGAAAGTGTTTCATAATCAATGCTTTATGCATAATTGATCTTTCTTGTTATCATTTTGCCGACATTTTCATCAAGTTGGCAATTTTAAAATGTCACCAAGTTAGCGACATTCCGCCAAATTAGTCGCCAAGTTTTTGCACACTGTCACGAACGGAGAAACAGGTTATTTTTCTATTGGATAAATAACTAATAGCGGGTTGTAAGGCGTCAAGATACTATTACCCAAAGTATCTTAGCACTTGAAGGGAATGAATCCACGAGAATGATGTTAACAAAATTATCGCAAAATAATACATATGGAAAGTGAACATATTTCCCAATATTTAATGCTATTTTGTATTTTATGAGATTTTCTGATAACTTTAATTTTAAAAATGTGCAATATCTCGAGAACAGTTTATGCTGGCGTTGTAAAGTTTATGTCAATCCTTTTATAATAAAAAATTACACAAGAAATATAAATTTAATTAAGATTATTGAACGTTTAGATTTTTTAATGATTTCTTTTTTAATTTAGTTCGAAAATGTGTTTCGAACACTCGCTCTTGTTTAAAATGAAATGGCTTATTTTATTTACTGATTCTAACGTTTGCACCAGATGTCGTTAGAATCGCTTTGTTCGTTCATGAGACATTGTCTACATAGACACGGGGACATACGCACATTTTATCCTACTTAATTTATCCTACCTAAACAGATGTTTTTATCTATAGATAAATGACTTATTTTCTTCCAGAAATAGTTTACAATATGCACAATAGATAGGGGGCGTGGTAACCGCCATCTATTCCTCATCTTGGGAACTATATCTCTTAGATTGTTTTGATAGTAATAGAACTAGCTCAGAAAACGCGCAAGAGATGGCGTTCGTGGATAAGTCTTTATAGTGATTCGCCATCTATCGCTCAACAAGCAAACTATTTTTCTTAGATTGAAAGGAGTCTTTTCGCATACATCGATGGAGAAAACTTGATGTTTAAATTATTTCATGTCCTGAGATCATTATATATCTATTACAAATATTTTGTGCTTAGGGAACGTTGCGAAATGTACGAGTATTTATAAATAAATATAAAATCTGATGTTGGCAGGACACGACTTTCCTTATAGAGGGTGTCCCAAAAAGTTTGAAACGCGATTTAATTCTTTACCTGTCGGAGATAAGTGGGCAATGCAAATTGCAAAAATGTTGAAAGTAAGGTAGGAAATGAGACTGCGTTAATGAAATACGCATCCCATTAATTTTCAAAATGTTATACTTTCTAAAATTTTATACGACCCCCTTAGACAAATTTGGTCAATCAGAATGTTTTTATTTTTAGTGCAACAAGATAATTAAAAATACCGCATATCTGTATCTTTAAAATCAACTGAATTATGTATGATAAAGGAAACAATCTGACTTATGCCACTTTTTCATACCATGTAAAAGCCTGTTTCATTGGTGAAAATAGGGATCATAAACAAATTGACGATGGAAATTGTCTAGATCAAAAATACGTTAATATGTGTCAATTTTTTATCACAAACGCATCTAAATAAAGCATTACACAGACAGAGATCATATAATCAGTGGTACTCACTACGCGGTTGAGCATCCAATGTTATATTTTGTGTGATATGTCACAAATTTTCATTTCTAATTTGATATATGGTCCCCATTCACAATGTTCAATTTTCAATTAAATATAATTCGCTCAATTTTTAAAGATACAGATATGCGGTTTTTTTATTGATCTTGTTGCAATAAAAATAAAAATTATTTGATTGACCAAATTTGTCTAAGGGTGTCCTATAAAAATTTAAAAAGTGTAACTTTTTGAAAATTAATGGGAGGACTATTTCATTAATGCAGTCTTATTTCCTACCTTAATTTCAATATTTTTTGCAATTTACATTCCTCACTCATCTCCAAACAGGTAAAGAATTAAAGCGCTTTTGAATCTTTTTGGGAAACCCTGTTATAATGCAATGAATTTAGTTCTTTCACGGTGAAAAAATGATGTGTACAATCCACGACACTCATTTTTAACGTTGAGCAGTACATTGTTTGCTTTTCCGAATGAAAGGAAAATATATAAAAATATTTTAAATTAACCAATTAACTAATATTTCACTTGAATCTAAATTGACAATTAATTAATATTGATAGCTTTCTCAATAAGTAATACGTGAATAGTCCATATATTAAAATTTTCTAATTATCAATTCATCAATTTGGCGTCATTTTTGTTAACTTGGTCCCATTTCTGCAATTTTGACCATTTCTGCAATTCTGCAATTTTGACTTTATGGTGATATTTCTCTAGAATATTCGCTAAGTTAACCAAATATATCGCCAAGAGTTACAAACAAAAAGAGAGAAAAGCAGTTCGAGATGTTTCTACTCGTATTATGAGGGAGTTCAAAATTTGCAAAAAATTACCTCCCATTATCGTCATTATTATCTATTTGGCGACATTTATATCACATTTGTAACATTTTTGCCAATTTGGCAAAATTATGCGACATCCTTCTATATTCGTCGCAAAATTTTTTACCAAGCTCTACTGAAGATTGGGTGGATAAAAAGGTTATTCTTATATTAAATTCTAATATTTTTTACAAGATATTGAATTTTTATCAATTAGTGGTCATTTCCTTTGATTTAGAGTAATTTCTACCAAATTGGCACCAATTTTATAAATTTGGCAACATAGTCGTCAAACATTCTTATATTTTTCTAAGATATTGGATTTTACACAATTAGTCGTCTTTTTCATTTATTTATAGCTATTTTTATCAAATTGGTGACATTTTCATCAAATTAACAATTTAGAAAATGTCACCAGGTTGGCGATATTCCGTCAAATTAGTCGCCAAAATTTCACCCACCGTCACGGATGGAGACATTGGTAATTCTCATAGTAGATAAATAACTATTACCCAAATTATTACCAAACTACTAGAATAACTATTACCAACACTGTTATTCAAAGCATCTTCTTTTTTGAATGGAACGAACTCCATCCACGAGAATGATGTTAACAAATTTATTGTGAAATATTACATATGAAAAAAGAACATATTTTACAATCGTTAATACTTTTTTAATTTTATGTGATTTTTTGAAAAATTTAATTTAAAAATTTGCAATATCTCGAGAACATTTTGCGCTATCATTCTAATGTTTATGTCAATCGTTTTCTAATGAAAAGGTGCATAAGAAATAATTATTTGCGTACAATTATTGAATATTGGCTCGAAAATTTGGATGTGATTTTAACACTCGATCATATTTAAAATAGAATGGCTTATAGCATTCATTGATTCTAATGTTTATACCAAATTTCGTTCGAATCGCTCCATTCGTTCATGAGATATCGTCTACACAGGAACAGGGAAACATGCACGTTTTATCCTACTTGAATGATGTATCCTACATAATTTTACTGCTTAAAAGATTTATCCTACTTAAAGAGATACATTTGTCCCAGATAAATGAGTTGTATTTGCTTCAAAGAAATAGTTTCCAAAATGCACAATGGATGGAAGGCGTGATAAAGTCAATGGGGAGACACCGCCATCTATTTCTTCGGTAATTATTCTTCGGAACTATTGCCCTTAGATTGGTTTGGTGCAAAAAGAAATAGTACAGAAACGCGCGCAAGGAGGAACCTCACCATCTATTGCTCATCTCGGGAACTATTTCTCTTAAATTGAAAGTATACTTTTCTCATACCCAGATGGAGAAAACTTGATTCCTTAATTGTTTCATATCCTCAGAGCATTCTATATTTCTATTAGACCTATTTGGTGTTGCTCTTCAAACCATTTCTGGCTGTTTGGTTGCATTTTGCATACCTTCGAATGAAACAAAAATATTTCCACCGCTCTGCTACGCTGATCTGAAAATTAAAAGTCGGGGTTTAAGTTCATCTCCGAGCTTATTGCATGAATGTTTCGCAAATTATGTATAGAAATACTTTAGTGAGATGATAATCTTAATCGGGAGCGCTACGAAGTATATATATAAATTTAAAAAATCTGGTATTGGCAGCACATGGCTTTCCTTATATAATGCAATGAATTTGACTATAAAATAATTGAATTATAATATAAAATAATTATACTAATTATAATATAATTATAATACAAATAATAATTATAATATGATATAATAATTATAATATATTTAATATAAAATAATTATAATATAAATAATTGAATGCAATGAATTTACATATAAAATATTTAATGTCATGTCATTATATAGCTAAAGTCACATGTTGCCGACGTCAGATTTTTATGCAAAGAATTCCGATACATTAAAAAATCTCAAACAAAAAATTCAAGAAATATGCTCTATAACAAAAAAATATACGCACCAAGAAGGAGTTGTCCGATTGTAATGAAATTTCGTATGCAAAGATATTTTGAGCGAACATGCAAATGAATAAAATTTTGTGTCATGAATTGTCTTCAAGATTGCCCAACACTTACTTGGCCAGCTAGGTCTCCTGACCTCTCTCCTATAGAGCACATTTGGGACGTTATGGGAAAGCGATTGCAACCATCCCGGAATGTTGACGATTTAGCCCAGCAGTTGGAGACAATTCGGAAAAACATACCGCAGGACACCATCAGTGAACTTTATCAATCTATTCCACGCAGGCTGACATCTTGCATCCAGGTCAGAGGTGGACCAACGCCTTATTGACTTCCTCCCTTTGTATACGGTCAAACTCTAAATCATTAAATTGTTCTGAAATTTTAATCGTTTCTTTTTCTATGTATGTTCTTCACATCCACCAATTTTTATCACAATCGGACAACTCCTTCTTGGTGCGTTGATTTTCTTGTTATATAGTGTATTTCAACGCTAAAAATGTAAAGTAAAATATTTAATGCAGGGGATGATTTTCGATCACCTTTAAGCAAATATAAAAAATTATGTTTTAAAATAAAATTTATGGTTTCTGCATTCATAAAAGTAAATTCTAACTACAGCTTCCGGAAAATTAAAATATATATCATTACGTTGACGAATCTGGTGTAAAAAATATATCATGAAGGAGCGTGGAGAAATTAGTGAAGTTCAAGAAGTGAAAATAAAACGGAAATCCAAGAAATATTTTAGTGAGACTTCCCACTAGAGATAAACGCAAACAAAACAAAAGTAAAACCTGATCTCCCTTCCTGTTGTGTAAACTGACGGGAAAAGAAAAATCCAGACTTACAACAGTGAAAGTCCTTTTGAATAGAGAAACGAAGTTCTGAATGTAAATGGAAAACAACGAAGAGGGCGATAGTAGAATGTTTTCTTAGATTTCGAATAATATAGAGTAAGAATATATTTAAATGACTCGAAAATACAAAGTTTTCATGTTCATATGAGATATTTTATTTCTAGTGAATGTGCTTATGACAATAATAAGTTCATGCAATTAAATTTTGTTGGCGTATTTTGTATAGACCCATTTAATTTGTATAGGGCAGAGAGTAATCGCCCAACAAAAGGTGCGCCAATTTTGAGTGCACGAATCCTTGCGGATATTACGAGGTCTATGTAATATTTTATTATTATTTCTCCCCAGTTTCGTTAGAATTTAGATTAACACATGCTGACTGGTTCGGTTAAATAGATCAATCACCGAGCCTAGTAACATTCTGCTATCCTGGTTTGGCGACGTGATAAATTTCGGATCGCGAGTGAGTGAGTAAGATTGGCTGAAGTGTTTGGCTAAGAGGCTGGTTACGCTATGAAAGTCGCGAGGCGTAAAATTGCTGGGGTGCGTGAGAAGAAAAGATAGTGCAAGTTCATGGAAACCATTCTGAGATAGATACTACCATAACCACAAGGATCTAGTATCCCTGGTTAGCCAAGACAAAGTTTACAGATACTACAAAGAGTTGCATCAAAGTTTTGTAACTAATACAATGTTTACTTATATATCAAATATCAAATTGCATTTCATGATATATTTGTGCTATATAATGGACACACGCATTACTAGCTATTTAGTATATATATTTTAGTTAAGCGGCTAGCTGCTATAATTTGAGTAAATACGCAATAAATGTGCCTTGATTTAACTTATTGCATATGTATGTTAATGCCCCTAGCAGCAAGGTCCTGTATATAAAATTATATCAATTTTAGTGTTATGTCACTTTTGTTTGATAAATCTAAGTACGGATAGGAAATCCACAGCCAAAGTAGATAAATCCCTACAAATGAGTTCTAACCAAGGTTAATTACGTTGCAATGGAGCCTTATCGAGGCTCTGAACTCTACAATATACAATATTTTCAAAAAGGTTGCACAGTTAAATTTGTTATTGGTGTAAAAAAATTCGCCATGCTATTGTAGTCACGAAAATCTTTTTATTTGAAAAATATATTTCTCAGGATTTGATTGTGGTTAACAAAAAGCAACTTTGAATTGGAGTACTTTTTAAATAATAAATGAGTCTTTGGATTGAATTATTCTTAATTAATAGTGGTCGTGAATCATATAGTTCGTACATTGCATCGTGGCCGCAATAACCCACCATTACCTATTTGCACGAGTTCCTTAATATAATCATTAATTAAAACACTACACATTAAATTCTACATTTTTAACTTTTAAAATAACTTATTATTTATTTACAAACATTACTGTTATGTTTAAAATTACATTAATTTTAATAAACGCTTAAGAAGGGGAAAATGCATGTGTGACAGTATATTTTTGGAATATTATTCCAAAATCAATAATTGTCCTAATATATAATCAGACTGGCACATACCTCTGTTTATCTGTTTTGTTAATCCGCATAACTAGAAATGTTGCCACTTCAAATTCTGACATTTGGAGTCAGATTTGATGATGACGGGTTTGAATTCGGCATCGGTTTCCTGAAGAGAATGGAGGATGGTTACCAGGGAGTTCCATTTCTGGTTCAAAATTTTTAATTTTACCTTAAGCATATATTTTTCAAGATGGGTTAATAATAAAGCTTCTATAATAAAAGATACAGATTCAGCGTCGAATTCCGGAGGGAGGAAAGTGACTCACTATAGTTTTCCACTACCAATTTTGGAGAGATATCACTTCAATTTCAAACACATACATTATCCTTTAAATATTTATATCTTGGGGTTCGGTATATCTTAGATGATTTCTGATATAGATTCAGCATTTAATTCTGAAGACAGTAGGGTGGTTTACTAAGTATTTCCACTTACAGATATTTTTTCTCTTACGTTCCAAAAACTTTCCAGGATCGTATATTTCTCTTGATTGTCTATAAAGCTTAGATGGTGACTGATATGGATTCAGCATCAAAATCCGGTGCAGAATAGGAATTTATTAAGTATTTACACTTATAAGGTTGTTTTATACTTCCGATTGAAAATATTTACTTGAAATATAAATTTCTCCGAAATGAGCGATGTTTTTAAATCTTAAGGAAGTATTTAAACTGGTGACAACTCAGTGATTTCATTCCATCTATTGATACTTCAGTTTATTTTACTACTCCATTTATAATGGTCATGTGATAATTTTGATTTCAACTCCGAAAGTTGGCAACAGTCGGTGCTGGCGTACAGGAGTGCAATGCTGCGGCATCAAAGACGTGCACGTTGTTAACTGGGGTGTAAGGTCACTACTTCTTACCGCCATTATGTAAGCACCTTACACTGCCTTATTTCTCTTTATTCTTTTATATCCTTCATAATTTATATATTATATTTTGTAATTAGTGTTTATTGCTGCTTTGCGCATAAATACTAAAATGCTTTCTTAAGATTCAATATTACATTTCTTTCTTTCAATTATATATACGTATATATATATGTATGTGTATATATATATATATATATATATATATATATATAAGAGAGAGAGATAGGGTGTCCTAAAAGTATAGATCTCGGCTTTTATTCCTTAAATATTGATCTCAGACATACATAATAAATTAAAAATTTGCTTAAAAAATGTACAGAATATTATGAAATCGATAAAAATTTTCAGGGGATTAAATTTGAAGAAATACAAAATTTAAATTTTTATACGGCCCCCTCACAAAAACATTGAGTACAATATGCCCCATACAGTAATAAGGTGATGTACAAAATTCCAGCATTTTATCATAAAAAGTCCCACAGATATTTATAAACAAAGTTGGTGAGGGGTTAATCACAAATTAAAATGTAAATGTTTACTGCAAGAGTGGAAATGGCGCAACGCAGAAATGCATCATAGGCAAATAATATCTGCCTCTTTAGATTTATTTACAATTTTTAAAAAATATGTTTCATGGAAAATACCTTAAAATTTTACATGATTAATTACAGAAGAAAACTTGGAAATGGCACAATTAAAATTAACTTTAAAACAGCTTAGAAATGTATGCATATGCACATATCTGCCTCTGATCGGTGCACCACACAATCGCAACAGACACATGAGAAAGTTATTTTTTCTCTGCCATTGATCAATCGCCTCGCTTATGCAAGAGTAGCTCGCGCAGCCCGGCAGTCTGAGCGATCCTTAAGTATTGCATATTTCTGCTACATTTTGAAAGTGTAGTTAACATGTACCGAGAGTATGTCACAATACAGCAACGAAGAACTTTTGAAAATGCTTATGCTGTACATTACAGTTTATGCAATCGCAATGTTTGCGAAACTGCACCGGTATATCAATGTACTTTTCCCAATTGTCTACATCCTTCTAGGAGATTTATTTTCCGATTGGTGAAACGAGTGCGTGAAAGAGGAAGCGTACATCCTGTAGGTGGACTATGTAGGCCCTGATTTCATTCAACTGATGTAGAAATTCATATTTTGGCTTACTTTTGCAGTCATCTACATGGTAGTGTTCGTACCGCTGCTTCAGAAATGAAAGTACTACATGCAACAGTGTGGAGAATACTGAGACTGAATAAATGGCATCCGTTTAACATTCATGGTATGCAAGGACAGGAGCAAACAGATTATCAACGTTGTCTAGATTTTTGTAATTGGGCTCTAAATCAGAAAGATACAAATCGCTCTTTCCTGAAAAACGTAAGTTGGACTGACGAATGCTGTTTTAAACAAGGTGGATGCATAAATCCTCAAAATGAGCGCTTCTGGTCTGACACAAATCCATCCGTGGTACGTGATATTCATTATCTGAAGCAATTTTCTGTGAATGCATGGTGTAGTGTTTGCAGAAACAGTTTGCTTCAACCCATACTGTATGATGGTTCTTGACGAGTGACAGATATATTAATGAGATTCTGAATGCGGTTATTCCTGATTTTATGGATGATCTGACCCTAACATTACTTCCATATGTATGGTTTCAACAGGACGTATCTCCAGTTCATCATACTACAGTTGTGAAATACTGGTTAAATAACGAGTTTCAAATAAGTGGACTGGCTTGTTGGGGAAGTTGAATTTCTCCCTAGATCGTCTGATTTGACGCCTATGGATTTTTATTTGTGGGGCAATTTACGCACAACTGTTTATCTGTCACTTCCCTCAAATAAAACAGAGTTGTAACAACGGATTCAAGATGGTTGTCATGACATTACCGAACAAGAACTTGATCGAGTGCACAGAAGTATTATCAGGCGAATGCAGCTCTGTATATTGGCATGGATGGAAAACATTTTGAACAAGCTTTGTAATATTTGTGTAAAGTTAGTATTTCTGCACAGTGTAGAAACTTCTGTACCAATAAATAGCAATATTATTACTTATTTTTATAATCATTGTTTTCTTGCGTAATTTGTGTATGACCCCTGAAACGCGATCTGCCGACATGATTTTTCCACTCTGAGATGCCATGTCGATGCATCAAAAGTGGTTTCAGTCAGCATTTTTGTCTTTTCATATCTCTGGGACCTTTTATGATAAAATGTTGAAATTGTACATCATCGTATTAGTGTATGGTGCACACTTTACTCATTGGAAATGTTTTTGCACGGGGGCCGTATAAAAATTTAATGTTTAGCATAGTTTAACAAATTTAACAGCTATCTTTGTTTTAAAACAGCTTTGTTTTAAAAATTTGGCTGCCTTTTATTTTATTTAGCAATGTTTTATTTTTGATGATTTTTTTTAACTTTTTAACATCGGTTTTAATTTGTTTAAAAATTTGTCTTACTTAGCTTCAAAATTAGTCTTTCGAGTTAATAGTTGACTCAGTTAGGTTTTATCCCGTAGTCGAAACTATGCGTAATTTCTTTGCTTTTTTGGTTGCAGAAGGGATATCTGGAGGGCCTCTGAGAAATTTTCGGCCGTCAATTCTGTCAGTTCCAGTGGGAGAAATTAAAACCCCAGTCTCATTATGTTATCTTTCGCATGATAAACTAAATGTTTACAAAGATTCAGTCTTGTAGGTTATCTGGAGAACTTCTGAAGGGTCTGAAAAAACTTTTCAAAAATACTCCTATTTTTTTAACTCTGAGAGATCTTATAAAATTCCAGCTTCGTTAGAATCGTGGGATCTTTCTATTCGACACCATAAGTATGAAAAGATTCAGCCTCCTATTGCGCTAGGGGCTTTTGGAAAATCTGAAAATACCCTTCGAAAGATTCTACTATTGTATCTACACCTCTGACGGGAACTCAAAAATTTGGCACCGGTAGGGTATGTCTCGTTTCCAACAATATAAGTCTGTTAAAGTTCACCCATCTAGGACACCAAAGGCTTCTGAAGGGCTTGTATAAGCAAAAAAACTTTAAACAATTGTTATGCAAATAAATGTTATGCACAGAATCTTCCATATTCAGTATAAAAATGATTTATATGTACTTAGTTTTAAAAAGTAGAATTTAAATGTATTTTTAGATCAGAGTCTCAATGAAAAAATTACTATGGATCAAAAGTTCTAATATTGCTGAAAACTGTTGCACGTTTCTTATGTTTTTCCTTCCCGGCCACTCAAATAATTGCTGCAAGCCTTAGGGCCAGCAGAGTGATCTGGGCCTTCAGCGTTTCTTATGTTGAAGAACACAATTCTTAAACATTCTATTAGTTTATTTCAGAATGTGTCTTGCCTATTTCATGTCTATACTATTTAGCAGAAAATAACCAGATACTATTTAGCAGAATATAAATACTATTTAGCAGAAATTGTGAAAAGTTTATCTTTAAACCCTTTAACCTCGTCCACCTGCCCCAAACACCAACAGTCAGTCCTCGCAAGAGCACATTAATCTTAAAAAAAAAAAAAAAAAAAAAAAAAAAGAGGACGTTAATTCGCTTTCGATTTCTTTATTTGTCATTTCATTCTCTGACATTTTAAGTTGCATCTATTATATCTAAATTGTTTATATTTAATTGTAAAAGGCTTTATTATGCCTTTAATGCATTATATGCACACATACACACACACACACACACACACACACACATATATATATATATAATATTATCTTTACAGGCACAAAAGCAATGATTTCTGAAAATTGGGATCTCTAGGAGAGGGATTTGGACATAACAGCCAAATCCCTCTCCTAGAGAGCGTTCTTATAATAAAAGTTTTCAATAGGTTTCAAACCAGGAGATTTGATTGACCAGTGTATGCATTTTCGTTCAATTCGTTCGATTTAAAAAAATCATCAACTGGGTTTGTTCGATTTGGACTTGCTTTATATTCCAATAAACTTAGATCCACATTAACTTTCAAAACGCCTTACATAGTATTCTAAGACTTCATTTCGATATCTCTATCCAGACACAGATCAGCTGTCGAACATGTGCAAGAGGGTACGTCATTTAAGTTTTATGCTTTTCCATACCATCAGATTTGAACCACCGTACCGGCCGTGGTCCCTAATGTTGATGGAATGATTTCGAGTTCCTGGATCGCTCCGGATATAAACACGTTTAGAATCGCAAATTAAACTGAACCTCGACTCGTCACTGAAGAGAATACAGGCCCATTAGTGTTAACTTCACCTCTGTTGTTCTCTGCATCAATTCAGGCGACCATTCTTATGTCGTGACGTCAGTGAAACACATACCATTGACTTTCTGGTATAAAGACCTTTCTCATTAGGCCTTCTGTATACAATTTGTAGCGATACTGAAATTCTAGTGGCGGTTGCAAACTCAGCTGCCCATCAATCGACTCTCTGTTGAGGTAGGCAGTTATATACAGATACCGAACTTCGGAAGCAGTTGCTGTTCCTGTTCTGCCTTGTCCAGGCTTTTAGCAACACTTTCAGAATCTTGAAATTCTTTTATAGAACAGAAATTATCTGTCATGAAACATTTATCTATCTTGCCACTTCCATGAATGTCTGTCCAGCCTCTAAACCACTTACATATCGTCACTTCAAAGATTCTTTCAAATGGTACTTTGAAGCTAAAAAAACAGTTTGGAGTCAATAAAGACAAAAATTAAAACTACAGAAGTCCGTAGGGAAAAGTATTTTACGCAGAGCGCTTGTTCCGCCTATGGATCAAGTAACGACATTATTTGTATATCGAAAACAGTTTGATCAAATTGGATTAAATAATTATAATTTAGTTTGTTTTTTGCTCATTTCTAGAAAAATAAAACAGGTCGGTTGGGTATGTCAGGAAATATAGTTATTTTTATGTATATAAAGAAATATGTTGCTGTAAAGCATAAAAAAATTATTCTATTCTGCACTAAAATTTTGAGCTATATAGTCTTTTCAATGATTTCAAGTTTATAAATACATTTACCCAAAGTCATTTGAACAGTCGAAAGTCAATCGAAAATAAATTTCATTTTAGTAATGGTGTTTGGAAATGTTAGAAAGTTTATCTTCAAACTCATTCCCCTTGTCCACCTGCCCCCAAACGCTGCCAGGCAGTTCTGGTGATAGGCTGGAACACATTAATCTTTAAGGTCATAGGAGGCCGTTCAATCACTTGCCGATCGACTTGGCCGTCTTTGTTTGCGTTTCCTTATCTTTATAGATACATTGACGTTATCGTAAGGGCTTTACTTTTAATTGTGAGACTTTTTGTGATTATTTTGCCGCATTGGGATATTTATGGTTGTTTTCTTTTGAAAGTATAGGAATTGTTGTGTACGAAAGAAATTAATAACAAGGTTTCTTCATAAAAAAATTATATATAGTTCGTTTTATTATTTTTAATTTTTACCTTAAAGACGATTATATTTTATTTTCTCTTATCTTATAAGGCGCAAAAATTAACAGATAAACAAATATAACTACGTAAAGCATTAAAAAATAGTATAAATAAAATTTTCACTAGCTTCTGTAAGTTCTACAATGGCAGTGTCGACTCAATTAAAACGTGGGCAACCATATATGTATAATGTATATGCTAATATATATAGTTATGTATATGTTACCAGCAATGTATGAAAGCCGGCAGTCTATAAAATACCTAGACATTATATAGAATGCCGTAAACTGGTCGACAATCTATGAAGCGATTAAAATTTCACAGATTTCCTAGGCATTCTATAGAATGCCAAATGATAAACTGGCAAAGTATGAAATACATCTCCGATTCATTCCTTTTTCCACATTTTGCCTAAATAGCATCTGTCATTCTATAGAATGCCTAGGTATTATATACAATGCCTAGGGAAGGTATATAATAATTCTCATATTTCATACTTTGCCTAAAAACGGCCGGTATTCTATAAAATGCCTAGTTATTCTATAGAATGCCGGCATTTCATACATTGCCGGTAATATGACTGGCAATGTATGAAAGCCGACATTCTACAGAATACCTAGGCATTATATAGAATACCGAAAACTGGTCGGCAATCTAAGAAACGATTAACATTTCATACATTTCCTAGGCATTCTATAGAATGCCAAATGACAAACCGGCAAAGTAAGAAATACAACTCCGATTCATTCCTTTTTTCATACTTTGCCTAAATAGCATTTGTCATTTTATAGAATGCCTAGGTATTATATACAATGCCTTGGGAAAGTATATAATAATTAACATATTTCATACTTTGCCTAAAAACGGTCGGTATTCTATAAAATGCCTAGTTATTCTATAGAATGCCGGCATTTCATACATTGCCGGTAACATATACAACGTTTTTCTTAGCTTCACATATCCAGAAATCGTGGTTGGCTTTTGATAAAAATTATATACACAGAAATATTTTTAGCTGTGCTATTCACAATATAAATTATTTTTTATAGATTTTTAATTATTTCATAAATATTTCTGAATATTGGGTCATGTAGAATATTAGAATGTTTTTATTTTCTGAATAGTGATTGTAAACAGGCAAATGGTGATATACAGAAAATTAAAAAATCTCAAATTTAAACTTAACAACTCATCCTAAGTAATGAGGTAATCGAAGATTGGGTGGATTTTAGTGAGAATCTTCAAAGTGCTCCATAAATGACAGAATATGACATCCGTCAATGCCTTTCTTAGATCCAAACACAATATACAATAACAACTCAGATGAAGATGAAATTGATTAAAATGCTCCCACAAGTTTAAACATGAGAGCGGTATATTAAAATTATGGGTACTGCATTGTTCAATGTTTTTAGTATCACTAAAGATATGAACATTTTATAAAATAACGTTTACAAAAATGTGAAATTAATTTAAAATTAAAGAATTTATCTGAACCTTACGTGCTAATTAAGCTTTTAAAAATACACATTTTAATGTTTTTTGTAAATTGTAATTAATTTCGTACCATTGCATCAATGTATTTTGAGCGATTTATATTTCACTATTTAATGTTATCAAATATTTTGGGACCCGTTGTGATTGATAACAATAAGCTGTGTTTACAATAATTTTGTTAAAAAAAGTATCCGATAATTGAATAGACTTATCAACCAGTTTTAAAGATAAAAGAAAACTTTCTGTATTAGGATAATAGAGAAATGCTCTGATTTGACTGATCTGTTTATTCAGAAAGGTGATTAGGAAACTATGATAGTGGAAGGAAACGGAAACTATTTTTTGCCTTTGAAACCTGTAGAATCATTATAATCAACTACTGCATGCTGTTACTTTATTTTGAAGTTAAATTAATTCTGATATATACCGAATACAAAATAAACTGATATATTAAAAGAACATTGTCAGTAATTTCATTACCTGTATAAACTTATGTGAAACATCATTTCTTTCACATGATTTGAATTTAAAAAATGTTGATGTGTTTTGTGTGATTTTGATAGTTTTGAGCAATTTAATATTTTTTGATTTTATGTATTTATATTTTTAAGTTATACCTTTTTAATAAATTAATAGAATGTAGTTTACTTTGCCCATATCCTATCACAAACGAAGTTATCAACGATGGTACGTTTCCCAGTAATGTTTTCAGGCAACTCGGTCCGCTCAAGAGATTAACGCATGTTTCCGTATAACGCAGACATCAGAGATACATGATATAAAATGATTTGCACTTTTGACAAGAATTGTTTTATAATATATCTCAAAGCTAACATATAATTATTGTTTTATATATAATATTATATATAACCATCGTTATATTATAATTGTTTTGTAAAATAACTCAAAGACAATATATAATAATATATATTAGCGTGTACATTACGTAATTCCGTATCAATCACGTCACATTATTTTCATAATTTACCCAGACACTGTTGAATTCATAATTACCTTTCACATGTATCACGTCAACAATCCAACTAAAAGATGGCATGCGTATATATCCTCCGTGGGAAGTTCAGATAAAAGCACGTAAAATGTGAAATCCTTAAAAAATCTACAAAATTCGAGAATATTTTTAAATTCACCAAAAGCTGCCATGTTGTCGATACTTCACCAAATTTAAACCCCAAGATTCACGAATTTGTTACCAAAGTCACGCTGGCTTCACCTTCAAATTGTAACAATGGTTTCCTTTTACGTATTCATAACAATATGGTGGTGCTTCCGTTTCATCCCGTCACATTTCTTTCATGATTATCCTGCGTTTTAAGATGTTTCACATCAGAAAGTTTGGGATAAGTTGTCTATGTAGCACAATTTAACTGTCTAGCCTCTTTCTTCATATTTACCTGCAGCAGATCAGCAAACCATTCACCTGCAGAAAAGGTCTATGATTGGATATCAGGACTAGCGGCATAATAAAGCATTGTCATCAACTAATCACAATAAAAGCACCCACGTTGCACAATTTCGGCAACGGAGCGTGTAGCTCCTAACATTTCGGCAATGCAAATTCCGATACTAATAGTAACGTATTTCCGATGCAAATTCTAAAGGACTTTGCAGCGGTAGTGTCATTCATTCACTGTCACGAATAGTGGAAAGGGAGTGTTTACATAAGTGGCGAATTGAATTTATAGGTAATTCTCTGTAGTTCAGTCTTTGGTGGGATTCATTAAATTACTGCCTTCTAAGTCAGATTTGGCTTACATGCGACAGTAACTTTCTAAGAGACTTGAGAAGAGTCTGGTGGGGATATATTTTGAAATATATTTCTATTTAAAAATTATATTTATATATTTTGCTATTTAACTATTAGAGTTAGCGCATGTTCAAGACAGTAAAACTAACTCTCTTAACGCGAACATCAAAAAATGTATTTTCTTTAATAATACATGATGCTTGGCGTCGTAAATGGTTGACTTAAGAGGAAGTTGACCCAATCAGGTTCTACCTTGTGCTCAAGTTTCAGCGCTTTATGTCCTTAGTAGGGATTTGAGATGATTCAGAGAGACTTTACCCCTCATCCCATTTTGTCCACTTTGAGAGAAAAATTGAAAATGCTGCGGCATTAGGTTCGGTCCAGTGGTCGGCAGTATTTTGAAAAGTTCAACTTCCTAAGCCACTCGACAGCTGCCTGAGATCTGGAAAGAAATTAGAAAACTCCATAATACCCGCCCTGGAGCTGAGGAAACCAAATCCGTTTACGTTAATTTTTGTCCGATAGCCAATACTATTAATCTTTTGCTTACGGGTGGGACAGGGTCAAACCCAAACGAAGAACCTCTCAAAAAGACAGGCATTTGACATACCCTATCCCAAACAGCTCGATCTTCCTTTGCAGGCATTGGACGCCAATGCCTGCAAAGGAGGTTCGAGCTGTTTGGGATACGATATGTCAAATGCCTACCTTTTTTAAAGGTTCTTCGTTTGGGATTAACGATGTCCCACCTGTAAGGAAAAAAGGTTAAGTAGGCAAAGATCCAGCCCACTAAGACTTCTCGAGGTCTGAAAAGATTACTGAAAAATACCCAATTTTATGTTCCAAAAAGTCAATCGAAAATTGGTCTACATTAAGTTCTGTCGAATGGTCGATAATATGCTTATGTTAAGATTGAACTTTCTAGGCTCAAAGAGGTCTTCTGGAGAGTCTGAGAATACTTTCCAAATCTCCTTTGTCTCTTCTCTCTTGGACGTAAATAAAACATCCGGGTTAGATAGGTTATGCCTCGTAGTCGATACTAAAATTGTGCAGATATTCAGGCTTTTTAAGTTAATGGAATAGTTTTGGGGTTGTTCTCGGTGTTATTTTTTTTAATTATCCTTTTCTCATTCCCCAGGAACATAATTCAAATATCTGGCTCAGTTGGGTTCTGCACTATGGTCGATTGACCAAATATTCCGTATTTTAGGTCAATGGAAGGTCTTATGAAAGGTCTAGAAATACTTTTTAAATAAAACATTTTTTCTGGTCTCTCTGGGGTACATTGACACTCCAGTTTCTTTAGGTTCTGTACCATAGTCGATACTATAATATGCAAAGATATAGCCTTCTAGGTTGTCGAAAGCTTCTGGACGGTATAAAAACACGTCAGACACTCGCATATTTAGTGAATACTTATGCATTTAAACTCCTAAGGTACTTTCTATTTAAATGCTATCCTTCAAACTGCTGCAAAAATAACTGTATGGTAAAAACTTTGTTAAAAAGCAACATATACAAATTTTAACTCTATACGCTAGAATCGTTAGAAGGAAAAAACAGTTTCCTTTTTCAGAATTAAAGTACTGAACGATCGTACCAATAAGGTCAATAAAACGTCTTTCAATAGATAGTTACATCGAAAGAAAACACCGGAAGAAAATCTTTGCAACATGAAACACAGACAAAAGGAAAAGAACAGCAAAATGGTTACTTTCCCTGTGAATAAGATGTAACTACCCTATGACAAAATATATACATAAGTGCCCTATGAAAAAATATTTTGTCTTTAATTTTTTGCTAGAGTTAAACCATTTAGCTTCGAAAACAGAGATCCTTCATTTTAGTTATATACTACATAATTTAGAAGTTTTATATTTACAATTATATTTACAATATTGCATGCGCATGTTCATCGTAAGAACCTTATGTTTGTAGTTTTACAATATATTTTTTAATACTTTTACTATTTGCTACTTTATCTAAACACTCTTAGGTGTTCTTTTCACTTTGTCTATTTTTCGTTTGGCAATGATTATTTCGTTGAACCGCATTATGTATCCAATCATTGACAGCCGCCTTCTTACATTTGCTGTTTATTCTGAAGCAGAAGAGTTCTTATAATTTCCGAACGTTGGTTAATTTGCTTTTATACCATTGTTGGGACCATTGTTAATTCGCTATATGCTGTTATTCGCTTTATGCTTAAAGAAATGTTTACTTTTCACTTATATTATTTCATTTATATTCCGATTTTCCAATTTGAAATAAAAAATTTCTTAACATTTCGATCAATTTTAATAGTAACATAAAATCAAAGTTATGATTGGCCATAAATAGAATAAATATATAATGATGCAGTGTCAACAGGTCAACCAACGGTAAAATTTATGTAACTAACTGTCCGTAACAAATATTTTTCTCAAACATTATATTTATACAAATACTTTAATTGAGAGTTATTACTTTCCCAACATATATAGTGCAATGTATAAGAAAACTGTTTTGATGGAATCGAAACTTCAAATTCTAGGGTTCAACGGACAATCACATTTTAAACATCCCTAGACTCAGACTTCTGCAAGACCTCTAAAGGGTTTTAGCAAGAGCTAAATTTTAACTACCCACAGGGAAAAACCGAAATACTGCTCCGTTAGGTTTTGTCTGCCTAGCAATATTATAAGTATGCAAAAATTCAGCAGTCTAGGTCACTAGGTCACCGATATATTTTTAGGAAAGAAAAAAAAATGTCGGCCCTCGAGTAAATCGAAAAACTGACCCTGCTAGTTTCTATATTCTAGTCAATACTATGAGTGCGCAAAATTCAGTTTTCAAGGTCATCTGGGATATTTGGAGTGTCTGGAAAGACACAAACACGTTAGACATTTATTACATTTATCAGCCGACGCGGTGGCTGAGAGTCCAAGCTAAGCTTTTCCTCCTGCTCGCTGGCTGCCTGGTTCTGGGTTCGAGTCCAACCTGTGGGCATGGAAGTTATGTTGTTGAGTGTAGTGTGCTCCGCCCTCATTGTTTCGCCGGGGCAACGTCTTGTGACAGCTAAATTGTGTGCGATTCTGAACTATGTATAAGCGAATAATTGAATATTTCAAGTACCCGGTCATTAGCAAATAAATAAATAAATATACATTTGTCATTAGAAACAGTTTATCCATAGCAGCGGAAAACACCGGGAAGTTGTGTTGTTGGGTGTAATATGCTCTCACTGTTGCGCCGGGGCAACGTCTTGTGACAGTTAAATGGTATACGATTCTGACGGATGTATAAGCGAATGATTGAATATATCAAGTACCTGCAAATAAATAATAATTGAATAAATCAATTGAATAACAATTGAATAAATGATTGAATAAATCAAGTAGTGCAAATAAATAAATATACATTTGTCATTAGAAACAATTTATACGCAGCAGTTGAAAATATCATTCTAAATAAAGTATGGTCATAATCAAAGCAACGTTACTCAACATAATATACCTCCATTTATAATTATTTTTACTAATTCTTCAGATCTAAATATTTATCGATTTTAAGTATATTCATCAATTTTATCCCTCGATCATTGGGTTGTCCATAAAATATTGAAAGGGCAGGGAGTAAAATGGTTCCATATTGACAGAATGAAAAGATAAATAGACGATATAACTGAAAAAAGAAATTCTAGAATAAACTCCATCCTTCTCAAGTTGAGCACGGTCATTTCTTTGTTTCATCAATCAAATTTCGTGAGATTCTAAGAATGGATTTCCAGTTTAACAGGTATGTTAGAGTAATTGATCGAAAGTGCGAATCGAAATTGTTTCATCGCATTGGAGCATTTGCTAAACATTATACTCCCGTGTCCCCAAACGTAGGCAATTGAAGGTAATCGTTTTTTCTGTCCATTACTGTTTTGTCAAAGAAAAAACCTCCATTTTCTGCCAAAATTAATTGGAGATTTTAATTTTGTTTTTCGTATAAGTGCGGTAAAATGTTCTCGGTGAATATTCTTCTAAACGAGCTTTTAATAGAAAATAAATATCAGAAGATTTAATCCCGACTCAAATTTCTCATATATTTAAATTGCGTATTGTGTAAGGTCCATTAGCACCTTGCTCAGAATCAAAACAAAATAAATGCGAATATAAACTATCTTGACTTTCAACTTTAAACACATTTACACTTTTTACACTTTTTAAAACATATGTGGTCTTAAAAAGAAGGTTTCTTAAAAAGAAGTTACTTTCAAGATGGCATCAAGTCTGTCATAGCAATGAATTGCATACATTTGTCTGATTTGTGATAACGTGTACTATTTTAATACCATTTATAACCACATTGACTTCAATATTTTCACCTCAGACAACATACTACCATTGTTTTCCTTAAATTATACTTTTCCATATAAATAATAACTTTGAAAATGTTAAAATTAAAATAATTCTAGTTTTAGTTATGCTGATTACTAACATTTATATCTAGGTCTTATTAACACACTAAGTCACAATTAATGTATCTACATATAAAAAATTATTAGCAATGCATGTCTTCAGTTATCATGTCCGTACCTCAAAGATATGCACACATACATACCTATACACAAACGCATGCATACACACACACGGACATATTTCAAAAGTATTCGAAATATGTTCAGTAGGACTTGAAACGTCTTTCTTCAAAATATCAAATTCGAAAATTTCGTAAAAATAATGCTTTCTCTATACTATATGAGAAATTAAAATTTTTCCATTTATAAAAATTACAACCAAAACTTCAATTCTCAAAATTCATCGATCCTTAAGTAAATTCATTCATTTTGCCCACCAATGATAGGGTTTGAATCCGTCAATAAAGTATTGATAGGGGAGGAAATAAAATGTTCTCAAATGGGCAGAGGGAGAAGAAAATAAACGATCTAACTGAAAAAAGAAAGGCTAGAAGGAATTTTACGCTCAAGCACAGCACGGTCATTTCTTTGTTTCATCAATCAATTTTCAAGAGATTCGAAGTATAAGAAATGGATTTCCATTTTCAAAATTACGTTAGAGTAATTGATGGAGAATGCAGATTTGAACAGTTTCATCGCATTGAAACATTTTATGTGCAAGACTTTGCCGCGTCTTGAAACGTAGACAATGAAAGATAATGTTTATTTTTGTTCACCAATGAAATATTATGTTTTCTAAAAGAAACAAGACGTTTTTCTCTCAAATTTTTTGTCGATGAGGTAACGCAATATATACATTCCCGTTTTCTGCTGCTTAGTGTATATTAGAACAAATGTTTTCTTTCTTTTTTCACGCTTTAATTATTTACTCTTCTCTTGATGGGACCTGTGTGGACCTCAATTTAGGATAAATGAAAATTAAAATAAATTTAATGTTTAAAAATGTACATTTATGCAGAATACACTTAATAGTAACTGACAAATTTCATTTAAGGTTATATATATGCAACATTGTACACAGTATTTGAATGTTCGGTGAGAATGTGAGTGTTTTTTGCAGACAGTTCAGTTTTTCTCTCCTACGTTCTTGGGCAATAATTTCAGAATTTTTGTAATAGATTCCGCCTACAATATCAACTTATAAAATCAAACTGTTTCCTTTCCATTCTGTTTTGAAAGAAAAAAATATTTAAAAAAATAAAAATTCTTACACTTTTCATACAAGTTTTCTTACTCTTAGGTGATGGCGGCATCTTTTTTTACTCCAGTTAGGCTCAATGTTCACCTACCAAATCCGACATGTATACTAGAAGTAGCCCAAAATAAGATTACTTGGGATATCAGTATCATCTCTTGCAAAATAAAAAAGCTACAATAAAGAAGCAATTGTCCTGGACCCGCATGGTATTCGCCGTAACACTTAAGGATTAATAAATGCGCAGATAAAATGGAATTAGAATCGTATTCGTAATATTTTACTTATGCTATTTAAAATAACTAAACATTGTAATGCATTTTGAAATTATTTCCAAAAAAAAAAGGTTATTTTTAGAGCACAGCTCGACAACATTTTTGATAAAGCAAAGTGATTTTATAACCGCATCGAAAATTTATCAATCATGTCTCGGGAGTGTTTTCTATATGTTCCAACTGAAAATTCATCAAACTCAGACCAGGAGACATTTATGCGGTTTTAATATGACGAATATTTACGATATATAATTGCAAAACAAAAGCGCAGACTCGTAGGCATCAGTTTCTGACTGTCCTGGCGCAGGAGGTCATGACAGTAATAAAATCAGTGAACATAAATTTCAGGTGTGGTTGGGTCAAAAATCTCCTTGAAGGCAAAGCTGAAATCAAGCTGATTGGATAGTAAGCTGTCAAATGAAGAAGTGTTGCTATATCGTCCTGAGGATCAACCAATAAGATACGGAAGGCGGATCTGGACCTCAAGCGAAATCGTGTGGCAACAGGCAGAGAAAGTTCAACAAGAAATATTCAGAGATTGAAAGGCAGTCAATTGATAATGGCCGGCCAAGAGATATAGAGCGATGGTGAGAAAGTGAATTCAGACATGGTCCAGGAGGTCGTGACAGTAATAAATTCAGTGAACATAAATTTCAGGTGTGGATGGGTTATATAAAAATCCCCTTGAGGCCAAATCTGAAATCAAACAGATTGGATAGTAAGCTGGCCAATGAAGAAGTGCTGCTGCAACGCCCTGAAGATCAACAAAAAAGATACGGAGGGCGTATCTGGACCTCAGACGAAGTGATGTGGCAACACGCAGAGAAAGTTCAACAGAGATTGAAAGGCGGTCAATTGAAAATGTCCGGCCAAGAGATTTAGAGAGATGGTGAGAAAATGAATTCAGAATGACCCGCTTAGAGTGTAATGCTTTAAAAATGATGGCAAGCAATGTCTGACAAGTAACTGTGGCTATTTAACAAGTAAAGTGCGACTGTTCAGAAGAGGTGACATTCGACAATTAGAGTGTGCATCAGTTGCCATGACAAAAAGCAATGAAGGTCCAACCGTGTTTTTCAATGTCCAGACACTTAACAGATGTATGTGCAAATCTACAGTAAACATTACATGCATATTTATATGGGTTTTGAGCAAATATAATCCTGATCTCATACGTGCAGGTTCTCCTCCTTAAGAGGATATATATAATTAATGTAAGTTAATCATAATTATAACATGTGTAATAAATAATGTTTATTTTAAAAATTAAAATTGTGGAAGTCAATTGTGTAGTATGTTAATTAATAATTATATTTTAGGAACTCGCACAAAGAATGAATGGTGGGTTAATTCTGTAACAATGCAATGTACGAGTATACGATTTACGATCTAATTTAAAATAATAAGTCAATCCTAAAATTTAATTATCATTTATAAAGAAGTTAAACCAAAAGTTCATTTATAAATGAGTACCACATCTAGATTTAGTTATCTCCTTTTTCCATGAATTATGGCGTTTGAATCTATCCGTAAACTGGTGCAAATTGAGGAATTAAAGATCTTCAAATGGGTTAAATTGAAAGAAAAATAAATCATTTTTTTAAAAAAAATTATGAATGATGCCATTTTATACAGCTCAAGATCAGTACGGTCATTTATTAGTTTCAACCCTCAAGTTCTGATGAAAAAAGCGATTACCATCTTAATAAATAAATAAGAATAATAAACAAAAGTGCGGATCTAAATCGATTCAGTGTATTGGAGCTTTTGGTAATCGGAAATTTTACCCTGTTTTGATGTTAGTAACAAATAATAGATTTTCGTTGAGAAACACGAAATATGTTATAGAGATCCTTTTTCTTCCCTATATATAGTTGAAATGCCATAATAGAGTAAGGTGATCTGGAATTAAGTTCAATTATGTAATTAGTGATTTTAAGTTATAAATCAATAAAACTTTCATCTATTGAAACTATATTTGCTAATGGAAAATATTCAACCATTGTTTACCGTTATTTATAATTAGTAAAAATTAATTGGATATATCATGAAAAAATCATTTAATACATATGACATTTTTACCGACTTTATTGACGATTTCTACCAGACTAACTAGAAAAAATATTTTTATAAGTTACATAAATTTTTGAAATTTTTCAAAATCTAACCGTTTTACTTCACGTCGATTTTATCTTTACAGCTTGAAAACTATCTATATGAAGATTCTGCAAATCCTGAATAATGATTTCGAAAAATATTATTTGTCGTATTTACTTGAGATCTTGGAACTGTACATCTGAAAACAGTAAGGATTTCAGTACGTAAACCAATTGCAAGTATACCCTGCTTTAAAACATAGCCTAACTTACATAATTCAAGAAGCCGAGAAATTCGGCACTGAGTTAGTTGAACTCCCGATAGAATACATAGCGAAGATTTTTTTATTCAAATTATTGTAATAGTTACTTTATATCAAATACAAATTTTGATCGATTTTCACACAAATCGGTTTTTTAGCGATCAGAAATATTATCACAGTGTTTCTGTCTTGATATGATCAGAAAAATCGAATAATATTCGTTGTTACGAGATGTAAACCGAATCCGTACGGCAATTTCTTTATATCTGTATTTTTATATACGCTTAAATATGCTTGTTTTACCTTTTATTCTCAGATTTTATTGCAACAGAAAAGGGAAGATTAACACAATTCTATAGTTTAGCAGAAATGTGCTTACAAATCTTACCATTCTAACAATGTTTTCTTTTTTTAAATTGTCTATTTTTTATTTTCTCTAATTTTCTGTGAATGGATTTACGCATATAAAGTGTGCGAGCTGTAAAATATTTCAAATAAAAATTTAATATGAGAAAATATGATGTGGACAATACGTGACTTTTCCTGCAGACTCATATCCGCGTTCTCTTTATTTCTTAAATAACTCATTACATTGAGTTTAATTGCACAAAATAACAATCATAATTATTTAAAATTACACTGAATTTGCACTTTTAATTCAATTTTCATTTTCATTTGGTAACTGGGCTTATTTTCTGAAGTGGTGTAGTAAAAATTGAAAAAATCTAAAATATCACGAGAACGGCTAGTTGTAGTGTAATGGGGTTGATCTTATTTTTTGATTGTTAAAAATTACTCATGAAACAAGTATCTAATTGATATATTTGAGCATACATAGTATTTTATTTCAGATTTTGACGATTTTTGAGAGCCACTTTACAAAAACAGGCAGTTTTCTTTTCCGAATCGCACTAAAATCTAATCAGCAGCAGGGTAACCCGCAGGTGACTTATCTACCAAATTTTGTAAAATTTGATCTATTGGTTTTACAGCTGGAGTGGATACAGCAATTTTTGCGGGGTATTTAACAAAAAATGGCAGGTACGTTTATCCCGAATCGTACCAAACATTAATCTGCTCGAGTGTCACACTTACCTACCAAATTTTATAATATTTCGTCCATTAGTTTCCGAGTTAGAGTGGTTACATACATTGCACAGACAGACACACAGACAAATACACAGACGTATCGCTAAAAATATTTTTTTCGTGTTCTAGACGTCACAAAACGTGTAAATTTTCGGCATGATTCCAATACTTTCCCTATACATTACCATGTATTGCAGGGAAAGTAAAAATAATTATGAAAGTTAGAACTATAAAAAATTAATTTTAATATTTGAGAATCCTAATGAAATACAACGCTAATGAAATATAACGCTAAAAATATTTTTTTCGTGTTCTAGACGTCACAAAACGTGTAGATCCATCGAAAATTCGAGTTGCGATTTTCGGCATGATTCCAATACTTTTCCTATACATTACCATGTATTGCAGGGAAAGTAAAAATAATTATGAAAGATAGAACTATAAAAAAATAATTTTACTATTTGAGAATCCTAATACAAAAGAGCATATACTTTTTTTTAAGAATTTGAATCAAAATAACATATCAAAATAACATATTTAAAGCGCAAAGACGTATTTAAGCGAGTTTAAATCACAATGCAAAACGTAGTGATTAGCGTAGTGAGCATGTGTAATTATAAAATAGGCGCTTCGCATTATTACAGTTTGTTTTAATAATTCAATATATGGTTCTGCAAATTTGCGTGTAATTTTACGTATGTATACACATTTTATCTTCTTACCTATTGTAGTTTCCCAGTGAAAAGGACTACAAACTCCAGGCAAATGTTGATTTCGCTTAGTTATGAATGGAGGATAGACATCGTCAATAATAAAATATACATTTTGTTTGAGTATTATATTAATGCAATTTATTCTATTAGAAATGATGGAAATATGCAAATTATTTCTCAAATGCTTCAAAACAGCAAAATCTTCATAACACCGTTAAACATTACTACACAAATAATAATAGCGCAAATTATGCATATAAGTACGTGGGAAAATATTCATCCGGTATTTCTTGATTTATCTGAGTTGTTATTCATCTGTCTTTTCTGTTGATTCATCCAAATGTAGGTGGATTCATCAATTGTTTCACCAATGATAGTGTTTGTATCTGTCACTCTGCTATTGGCGGAAAGGGGGTAAAGTGCTCTCAAATGGATAGAACAGGAAGTGGAGTGGAATATTTCACTAAAAAAAGATAAACTTAAAAGAAATGTATACTGTTCAAGCACAGTTCAGTCATTTCTTTGTTTCATTAATCAATTTCGAAGAAATTCGATAAAGAAAGAATGGAATTTCCTTGCCACATTTAAATTAGGAAAGTACCTTGAAACTACGGATATAATCGATTCAGAGGTTTCTAACATACTTTGAGAAATAATGTAAAAACGTTTGAAACAGCCAATAGCGAATAATAAATTTCCTTTTGGAAAACTGAAACACGGTGTTTTATTAGTTGATTAAACAACAAGATTCATTTTTACAATAATAAATATGCATTTTTATTGGCTCTTTATAATTTAATTTGTGATGAAAATGTTTCATTGTAGTTCAAGTATAGAGGAGGGCCGGTAAAATTGTAAGTAAAGCAATTAAGGTTTGTCCGATGATGGTATTTAGATGTATGGAAGAGGAGTATCGTGACGTATAGTGGCCATGGGTAAAGTATAGTGACCATGCGCTTCGTTACCAGATAAAACACGTCAGCATCCCTACCGACAAAATTTGAAATTTAGCAGTAGAATCTCGAAATGCAAGAAATATGTTAGTCAAAAAGGTGTAGAACATCATCAATCTAGTAAGTAATGTCATTTTATTTAATATTGAAACGATATTTACATTATATACAGATTAACATAGAGTATGTTCAATATGCCCATGGCTTGTCCTAGTACATGCTTATGCAGACAAAACATACTTACTGTTGCGTACTATACAGCGCTGTCGTATAGCTCTGCACTACAAATAGGATGTTTGTCATTAAAATATTTATTTTACAGTATGTCTTCCTGATTGAAAAGTATGATGTAACAAACACTTGACACTTCGTAAAGGTTAAATTTTCCTAATTATATTTTATGTAATTTTTAAAATTTTCTAATTATTTTAAACTTTTTATCTCGTAATTTTCTTACTATGTGATGGAAATGTTTAATACGATGACCGATTGCAAAGTTTTACTAAATCATATTAAAAGCGGCACATCATATTCTAATGGAAGCTGTTTCAAAGAACATTTTCTCAACATTTTTGAACACAAAGAACATTTTTGCTTCTTACTATGAGTCTTTAATCCATGGATACTGGCACAACAGAAAATATTTATAAATTTCTAAGGAAAACTCTTTACCCGTTCTTTCAACATTCTTGACGAATCTTAAAACATTTTGTCAATTTTTTCCTCCACTGAGTTTTAATCCGTTATTGGAAAACCATTGAGTGGTCTGATATAAAGTACGCTCAAATAGGTAGAATTGGAAAAAAAATTGCAAACTGAAAACAAAACATATAAAATTCATATTCTGCCCAAGTACAGAACAGTAATGTTTTGTTTCATCAATCAAATTTCAAAATTTTCAAAGAAGAGACATTGATTTCGGATTTCAAAGTTGCATTACGATAATAAATGAAAAGTGCAGAACTTTATATCGATACGCTTTAAAGCATTTGTAGGGCAGGAGTTTATCTACTCTAAAATCGTATTTATCACATGATAATAATTTTCCGTTGATGAAAATGTATATAGGTTGTTTTATTATCTTAAATATAATCTTCATTTTTTGATGATGATAATTATGAGGATGGCTTAATTTAAACATAATTTATCGCTCTAGGGGGTTGAAATTATGTCTTTACCAATCATTTAACGCTTGTTCAGTTACGTATAAGTATAAAAATAATGTATCCAACCATTTTTCTTACACTCACAAAACCCGCCTATAGGAAGAGTTCAAGTTAAGACGTTCTCAAAGTTAAGATCAAGCTTCTAAGAGCATTAATGGGTAACATCATTAATGGGTCAGTTTTTCATTGTTATGCTCTCGTTAGTGTAGCATATTATCACCATTGCTTAATTATCTGCAGATATTGTGCGAATATTGGCATTCTGCCAGCAGAAGAGACACTGGTAGGTAACTCTACCAGATGATGATTTTGTTCCTTTTCTCTGTTTTTTTAGTAATGAGTATTTGCTGGAATAAACTTAATTTTTCATAATTTGCTTCACCTTTTCTATCAAATCTTCATATATGTACAGCACTTTATCAACATGAAATGGTATATACTGCAGTGGTGACAAGACAGCATGTTATGTGCCAAAATTTGCGAACCTGTATGGGCACATATCAAGATCTCTTGATGCCATTGCAGATATATATTATATCCCATAACATCGAAAGTATATTAAGCGGAAAACCCGTTCATGAATGCTATTATCTTCAATGGAACAATTAGTTTTTCTTATATTTTCAACGATTATCAATAAAACATCCCCTAGACATATTGTGTTATTGCAGGTATTCCGTAATAATTGCAATGTGACAAAAACATGTCGCTTCGTGCAGACTTATTCTGCTACTGGTGAACTTATTAATAATTTAAATCCTTTTTTGAATGTATCTTAATTGCAGTTACGAAATGCGATAATTTATAAAACCTAAAATCACCGAATATATCGCCAACATGATTATGAAATAAAAGCAATATATCAATAAAAATAATCATTACACCATAGGAGTTGTACTATGAACATTTTCATGGTACAATATGATATAAAACTCTGATTTTGTAACGAGAAAGTTTTTATTGCACAATTGGTGGTATTTCATTCACTGTACGGTTTTATTGCGGCAACCAAAGCGATGTCATAACTTATAAGTGCATGACATTTATTAATACACTCCTGTATCAATTTACATTAATATAAAATGTTTGCTTAATGACTGCTTAACTGTCATAAAAATTGTGTCCACAGATTATTGCGTATAAACCTGTCAAATGTTTTTTAAGTGGTGTAAAATATAGAGCTCAATATAAATGGTTAAATTGAAAGGAAAACGGTATTGTACTGCCGGAAAAAGATTTCTGATATCTTAAGAGACGTTTCATTTTGCTTAATTTGAGATTAGTTTCTTTCATTCACTAAATTCGGGACCATTCTAAATGAGAAGGTTTGAATCTATATGTTTACAATTAACGTTACAGTAACATATCAAAACTTGGAATCGAAATCAATATATCCCATTGGAATATCGATGACCGGAATTAACAGTTTTTAGAAACAAAGCCAGTATAAAACAAGCGTTTCTCATTAGATAACATTAAATGTGTTCTATATATCGTTGCTTAAGATAGACTATATTGACAATACAATATTAAATATTTATAGCTTTATAATCGAACGATGTTTTATTTAATTTATCGCAATAATACGTTTTACTACTTTTGTTGCTGATTATTTAAATCTTTATTCAAAATAAAATATCTGTGTAGGAAAATAATGTTTAAATGTAGGTGACTTTCCTTATACTTTCTTGTGATGTTTGGAATTATCTAAATTTAGAGTATATTTCATTTATAACCTTGTTTTGAAATGGTATATTTTTAAGATCTATTCTGAACAAATGTGGAGGTCGGCAAGCAATGATTTTAAATAACTGGATTACGTTGGTCATATACATTGTAAGAAATATATACTTTATAAATTTTAAAATAAAAATATAAAGTGGTAACCTTTATTTCCGGAATATATCTTGATATATGTATAAAGTGACTGAGGCATAAAAGTCACCAAAGTTTAAAAGTACTTCTTATATTTTAAAATAACTGTGTTACAATTCTTTATATTACTTTGAAATACTTGAGTTTCATATTTTCTGTCATTGTTAATACTTGTTGTTATGTTTGACAATATGTTTATGCTCTTTTAAATACTAAACATTGGTAAAAAATACCAAAATTATAAATATGGATGCAGTCTTCTTATTATAATCACGTGGTGCAGTTGTTTAAATGCTCATTAAAAACTTTTATTAAATTCTTTTAAATTTTTGGAAACAACAAATTTTTGGTAACTGTATTTTGTGAATGAGTATAAAATATTTTTAATTTGAAATTTTAAAACACTTTAGGAATGATTTCTTAACTTCTTCAGCATCTACATTGGAAACACAATATAAGGTGAACAAAGTAAAGACAATAAAATGCATTTAATACACCTAAAGCATAAAACCTAGAATGTTAGTACATTCTAGGTTTACATTCTAGGTTAGTACATTCTAGATTAACTGCACAAGTGATTTTTTCAATGTATTTTGGTTAAATTTTTATTACGTCTTTTGTGATGTATATTAAATCAATCGACGTTTTTATTCAAAGTATTTTTTAAGCTTTTAGAGCATTCGTTCTCAAACTTTGTTGTTCGCGGTCAAAAATACATTTGCTTGTTGAGCCAACGTAGTTTTGTTTAACATAATCGAACGTTATTTTACGACCTATAAAATATACCTTGTTGGCCGTTTTAGGGCCATGATATAAAATATAGGAGCCACTGATTAACATTATCAATATACTTGTACTTTCTTTATACTCTTAATATGTAACTTAAGTATCCTACAACAATTAAATTGTTCCATTTACAGATTTTTTAATATAAAATTGTATTGATATTAAAATATAAAATTCATAGTATTTATGCTGATTTTAAAACATCAAGCTCTCTTGTTATATGTTTAACTAAATTAATAAAAAATCTGATCAGTGCTGAAGAAGTTATAAATCTGTATTTGTATATTTTTAAATTTTGTAATAGTTTAGAAAAAAGACAGGTTGTTTTGTTTCATTTTTCAGCCAAGACGAAAACAAAAAAAAATCTTGCACATATTTTTTTCTCCTTCTTTGAATGTTTTTGATACTTTTTTCTTGTTTTCTCTTTGCACCTTCAGGATGAAAAGAATCAAATTATTGTGTCAAACATTTGGTTAAATCTGGTAAGTTATTTCATTTTAAAACGTGGAAACACACAAAAAGCGAACCGAATTTTTTTAGCCAAAAGCGAACGAACCAAAACCTGATCCTGATCGCTATCACTATCTATGTATGCAGAATGGATGAAGGATTTTATTTTGTTATTGTTACTTATATTTCTATGAATTATTCCACATATTTGATTATTCTACATACTACATTCTTGCATTTGTTTCTTCTGTTTCTATTCATTTCAGTTTAATATTAATTATTTTGACATATTTGATTATAGAATGATACATACATAGTTCATGAAATTTAATTTGAATGGAAGGCATTGATAAATCCTAATAATTTATTATATCACCAATAGACCCCATTAATATTTTCTACCAATATAAAGTTGGCACAGACAAGAAATTCAACCCAACTATGTTTAGATTTCTCATATTATATTTTCATTTTCTTTTATTTTTTAAATATACGATATTTTATAAAAAATAAATATTTTCATATCTAGAATGCTCTATCTCACTTAACTCGGAAAAGTCTAATTTAGGCTCAGTTTAAAAAATAATAAATGGTTATACATAAGTATTTTATGTGCAAGCTTAGAAGAAACGAAGAATTTGTGTTCTGATAAGTATAATGAACATTGTGTACGATTACAGGGATACTTCAAACTATCTAAATTCTTATATGAAAGCGCTAATTTAAGGTTAATATACATTTCAAAATTTACAATCTCTAGAGCTTTTGTTCGTTTACGTTTCTCGTTATTCTCTTTGTTTATTTTTCCTTTTATTTATTATATCAAGTTAGTTTTTTTATGCATTTTATTATATATTGTGTTTTATTATTTGGTTTATCATAATGTATTTCTTTTTTACTTTACGTCGATGACTTTTATCATATGTTTTTGTTAACATTTCATTCGATATATAGCACGATTTAAGATAAAGTTCTTAACTTGTGACAGAAAATGAAATTACAAAATACATCTCCCTCATCCACTCTCTGAAATCTCTAGAATCATCTGTTACTTTAGTTTCTCTCCTACTGAGACCCAGTTTTCCACTCCCCCTATTTATTTATAATTTTTTGCGTTCCCTGTTTTCAGGCCTGCACAAGAGCAACTGTGTGCTTGAAAAAAAGTTTGTGTGTGTGGAATGATTCTCTTCTTTATATTCTTTTTTCGTTTCCCCTCTTATAGGACGAAAAGAACCAACAAATTATTTCAAATATCTGGTTAAAATTGGTAAGTTTGAAATGATCGATACAGCAGCTCAATTTCAGAGGATAAACCAAGTTGAAATTTCGCTATGCTCGTTTGAGTATTTTCCCTTATCTTCTTTCAACCAACGCCGTGTTCTTTAAAATTTAATTATATTTCCCAATCAACCTGTTGTTGTTAATTATATTATTTGTTTCGATATTCATTTGTTTTTTTTTCTGCAAATTTTTTAAGCTAAACGTTATAATCTTCAACTTAATTTATCCTCTTAATCAGCCTAATCCGGCCCTACCGTGCATGGTGGCATCCTAGTTTAATTCTTGCCTTTTGCAAACCAGCTAACATTTTAAATCCGAACTAGCCTTAAATATTCGTTATACAACGAAATATTCGTTAAACAAACATCAGGCATGAGTAATATGCATGCTAGGATTTTGCCAGGCAAAATATAGTTAAAAGGATGCTATTTTATTACGTAAACGACACAGTAAATGTAGACAATAACATCAGAATTTTCAAAAAAGCTATTAAATTAAAGCATTTTACTTAGATATAACTGCAATACGCAGTTATGCATGCGCCAAAAATCACATGTAGCAATAAAGTAGAAATTAATAATGCATGTAGTAAGATTTCATTCCAAATTTTTTAATATTAGTGCACGAAAAAGGAAAATAATTTTAACTTCATTATAAAAATGTATATCATGAATATCCAATATTTAACTTTCTTATGCATCTGTTACTGATAAAAATAGAAACATCATATTTATTAACTAATCTATATTAAACTAAAAAATATATATATTCCGATGCTGGTATATAATGTAAACGAATTATGTTGCTGCAAATGAAGTGGACGACGTTTTAGAAACATTAAAAAAAGAAAGTTGCTGAAAAAAGCTATACCGAATCAATATTCCATTGAAAAAGTATGAGTTCTCAGAAGTGATTTGTTGTTAAAAGTGACTTCAACCGATGTCGTGCCGATGACTTAAAATTTTACATATTAAGAAGTTGTCGAGATGTTTGAAAAAAATGAAAGACAGTTGTATAGGTCTGATGAATTTTCTGACTGAAAAATTCCAATCTAAAACTGGTTGACATTGTAATACTTTAAGTCGACGACTTACCGCTTCGTGCAGTATGGCACAAGGATCCTGATTACAAACTCATTAACACTATTTATTTGCGTAGAACATGTGGCTCACCAACATTAAAGAAGACCCACCGTTTTGAAGTTTTTCAAATATACTGCGTCCTGTATCTTTACTAACTGTGCTTTCCTTAAATGTTTCATATACACTTACGAGTTGCGTGTGCAGAATATAATCTCTGCATAGCATTTAAAATGAATTACAAAATTTATCGTGATCCATTCTTCTTTTCAAGTTCTTAGAATATACTCATTATGAAATCTGCAGTCACAATGGTAGAAATTTTTTATCATTAACCCTCAGGCGTTAATAGACAATTACGCCAACACAAGCCTGTTTAACAGTTTTGAACACAGTTTTCATGCTAAAGAAAATTCAGTGTTTTATAAGCTGTAACCATAATGTCATAACGCGTTTGCTATTATTTTTGCACATGGATCACAGGCAGTTTGTTTGCTTTTATAACTAACGCGAAAATAAAAAATACATTTGTCACTTAGAGAGACATATCTACGCCAGAGAACACTGATGCTAATTTAAGAGTATACATATCACTAAAATATCGTTAGAAAAATTGCATCATTCAAATTTTTCTAATATATACATATTATATTTTAAAATGCTTTGACTAAGTTTTCATGAAAATAAAACACACATAATAAGTTAAAATATTTGAAAAATGCCCTCAACTACGTTAAAATATAAAATATATTTTCCAATAATTTTATGTATTGTAAAATGAAAGTAGCATAGTTTGAAAAGTTTGGATTATTATATTTAGCTGTTTTAAAATAAAATTAACTACTGCTGAATTAAGCAAATGTGAATCAGAAGTAAAAAAGTTTAAATTTCTGCACAATTCAAACATATTTGATGTAGAGAAAATATTATGTCAGTCTCTATATTTGATAAGATAATCATATTTTACTGCCAATAGAAAATGGTCTAACCTTATACTGTATAGAACCGATGCTCTTAAGATTTTTAAACTCAGTATAAAAATAGTGCACATTTTTAAACATTATTAAGGTTTGTGAAGATCAGTTGTAAAATTTATTCTACAATGATAAACAAAGGAAGATGTTTAGGAAGTCAAATATAACATTTATGTACAGCAATGTAAAAAAAAATTACTAGAGTAAAATTGTTATACTAGAGTAAAAATTGTTATGCTAGAGTAAAAATATGTTACACATCACATATTTTCTACGTGAATAAAAATACGGTACCACAAAGTTAAAAAAATCTTCACTCGCAAGCGTTTAGAAAATTATTCTCTTCATTGAAATTGTATCTACAAATAGTGTTTCAATATACACATATTAAGTCTGTTTACCTTTTTTAAAGCAATTAGTTTAAAATTAATATTACTCATTAATTTATAAACTATATTCTCCAGACATAAAATAAAACTAGCAACGGCTTTATTTCTTCTGTACTTTAAACATTGTTGGCTTGCACACATTTCCTAATCATCTATCAACATTTCTAACCATTGTTAATGTCAAAAAACGTACTTCTATGGGATTCAAAATCTCCATTCAAATATTTCAAGCTTAAAGAAAGCAAAAACCCATTACCTCGCTTTGTTACAAAAATAAATTTATTAATGTCTTGTCATTTGTGATTCATTGTCATAGTCATTAGAACAAATGAAAAAAAGGAGAATGTTCTTTAAATTTTATGACTTATAAAAAAGCTTTTTGTTAACGCTTTTGTGAAGAAAAACGCCATTAATCTTCTATTAATATTTCTACTACGTGACTCTTACCTGAATCATATCGAAATGACTTTTATTTTCTTCGCAGTTCAATTTAATATTCATTAACTGATCCCAATGAACTTTGAAAACTCGAAACACGAAACATAATTTATCAATATCGTATCAAATGCAAGTGGCACAACTAACATATTTCATTCATTACAAAATATAAAAGATAAACAAAACATATAAAAGATAAACAAAAAATATAAAAGATTAACAATTATTTTCGATTACATGATTATTGGTTGAAACAAATTCGTGAAACTTATAAAAATACAATGCATAAAAAAACAGTTTCCCTTAAAATGCACATTTTAATTTCGAACGCTCCGTCTGAACCATGACTTAAGATAGTATTATTTTCTTCAACTTCATAAATAATTATATATACATGTATGTATGAATTTATTCTTAAAAACATTATACTTTTATTTATGGATTATTCCCCATTGAAAAGCAAAAATAATTAATTTTTAAACAATTATATACGAATGTCTATCATATCTGAAAAAATAAATAAAACATTTTTTACATGTCTACAATAAAAATATAATAATAATTGCGACAACATTTTAAACGAGTTTTTAATTTTTTTACCTGTGCAATAGATTTGTAAAAACTGAAACAGTAATTAAGACTAAGTTTTAAAGTTATCGGAAATTATAAAAAGCACTTCGTCTTTAAGATTTGCATTCTTAATGCATGTACGAATTTGAAGTAAAAGGAAATGTAATTGGCACTAGCATCCAAATATATTTCTTAAATTTTAAAAATAAAATTTATACCAGCCACATTCTTAAAAGCACTGTTTACATATTTTAAATACATGTTTTGAACGTTAGATATGATGTATCTAACAAAGTATTATTACATATTTTAAATATATATTTAATACGTTTATAATGTAGCTAACAAAATGATCTGTTTGCATATTTTAAACGTTGGATATAATGTAGATAATAAAATATTTTTAATATATAATTATACAAGAGTATAATTATATATTAAAATTATATTATTTTATAAATTATATTAAAAATTTATATTATACATTATTAAATAATGACATAAATATTTAGAAGTGTTCAAAATGAGGCACATTAAACACACACATTCATGAGTGCATTATACCTTGCATTAAAATATGCTAGACAAATTAACTAAATAATGAAACCAAAGTGAAATATAAGAATAACTGTTAAAATAGGCTCTCACATTTTATTAAGAAAATATTACGAATGACAATCAATGTATAGATGATTAAACATTAGTAACATATATATCTGAAGACGTCATCAGAAGCACATTTTAGATATGCAAAATATTCCGTTGTTTCTATTACTGCAGAAATAGCACGGTTAACAAATTACGCAATCAGTGCTCTACAAAGGAAGAAAATAATCCTGATTTGGGATAATTAGGTAAAGTAGTACCAGAACCTGTTAAATAACGGGGTGGTATAAAACAGCAAGAATCATATGAAATTATTACAACAGATGAACTTTCAGAACAACGAAACATACCATGCCTCCATGCTATGGACAATGGAGATGTAAGATATAATGCATAAAAGTATGGTTAACTTACTATATAAATACTACTATAAAATATCAATGATTATAATTATTATACTTTGGTTTGACAATCCTTAAAATAGTTTTAATTTTTTCATAAAATGAAAAAAACATGCTTCAAAATTATATTTTATTGAATTAAACCATATCATTATACATTAAAAAATAAATAAAAATAAAAAATAAAAATTGGCTAGCAAATTTATTTAAAGATGCGTTCAATATCAATATACCGATTTTTGGAGTGTTTACATATATCATACAATATGAAAATCCAATACAAAAATTAACCCTATCGATAAAGAATTACTAAAATTATCCCTTTTCGTATGATATCCAGGTATTCTATCGGATTATATCCGCTAACATATATGCGAAATTTTAGGGAAACTTTCAGCCCTTGCCACTCTCTTAATTGGAGTCCTAACCTGTCACCTGATCATTTCGTTACTGCACTGTACTGTCTGCCTGTAGCACATCTACCACTATGCACTGCACCGCTCAATCCTACGCATGCCACTTTTAATCACTTGAGTTTTTTGTGACTTTCTGCTGCATGAAATCTCGCTTTCTTCACGCTGTTTTAACTCAATCTATCATCTCTTCTGCGCATGTTCACTGCATGATTGGCGTATTTCCTCATGTTTAGATTATTATGGAGTGTCAATTTTATTGTATGTAAAAATATTTTGTGATTGTAGTTTTTAATGATGCATTTATTCTTGAAAAGGTCGATTGGATCGACAGATTAATATAGCACATTATTATCAACTTTAGAATTAAAATAATGTGTACCATGTGTTTTTAATTTGCATATTTACATTTATTATTATACTGGATAATTAGTTTCTATTCATTGCAGGCAAATTCAATAATCTTTTATAAGCAGCTATTAACAAAAATGGTTTTGTACGTGGTTATTAATAAAATTAAGTTACTCGTACATAAGTTGATGCGCAAAATCCATCATTGTGTAATAATCGTAATAAGCAAAATATTTATCAAAATGACACATTAACTTATTATTATACTGAAATCGACACATTAAAAACGCATACACATTACACACATTATACACGCATACACATTGATACCAGACATTCCTTAAACAAATGCATAAAATAACATGTTTGATTATGATAGCTAACGGGTAAAAGGTATAGCTAATGACTTTAAAGATGACAATTAAAATGATTTAAATATTTCAGTGTAAACTCTAATCCATTGTAAACAGATGAAAATTTACACCAAACAGTGCATCAGAAATATTCTAGAACATTATCGCAAATGGATACTTTCTATTTGGATATCTGTTTTAACATATTCTCAATAGACAATAGCTAGTACTTAATAACATGCACCATATTTTGGTTATTTGGTTTCTCATTATATTTGGTTATAATCACAACCACTATATAATACATTACAATCAATCCATATAATCACAACTGCTACATTATAAATAATAATAAATAACATTTAATCAATATACTCACAACTACTATATACTAATCAATATAATCACGACAATCAAATCAATATAATCGCAACTATGTACTATATGCTAATATAATAAATATATCCACAAATAACACAATAATTATTGTGTTTACGTTGCTCTAGTTTTCCTTATATCAAGATATATCATACGATGTTTAATAATATAGCGGAACAAATTTCGGAAAAAGTAATTTCATTCAAGGATGTAAACAACTCAAAGAAAACAAAAAAAATCGTATTGATCCCTAAAGCGGGTTGTTATACGAGTAATAGCTTCAAGTGACAATGCCTCAAAGTAGAACTGATCCAACATCGACTCTTTATATGGAGGAGATATTGGGCATACCAAAAACTCAATTAGAGGTCCTCAAACTCAATTTTAGCTATACTGTCTGTTTATATGTTACAAGCTCTATTGTCAATGAAGTTAACTTCACCTGCAGATATTTAGAAAATTCAAATGTTGACAAATGCTTTTATTTTTATTTGTTTTTTAACATAGTCAGGCCTATTAAACATTTGGTACATTTGTTAGCCTGGAATGACTAAAATAGTGGTGGATGACAGTTTTTTTTATTTTTGCTGTATATTTCTAATATACAAGTACAATGGTGCTTACAAAATTGCATCATCCTGAAAAATTATGTATTTTCAAAATTAATGTTTAATACAGCGTAACAAGCCTGAATATTTCTTTCTAATTTTAGTTCATTGGCACTTATATGAAAATTCCAAGTGTAATCGCCCACTTGTCATAATAGTTACAGGGCAGTAGCCATACTCCATATCATTCCGAAAATTTCACAAAAATATGTTTTTAGATTGTGAAAAATTCGTGTTATCTGTTCAACACACGGTGAAGTTTAATTGATAAATGACGCACCGTAATACATTACTAATATTAAATAAAGTAATAATAAAGTATGCATTCTGTACACTAAATTGTATGTTTATAGAGTTATTTCTCTCTCTTTCTTAAATATAAACGTACGGGATTCTGACGTTTAGCCAAATCCTCAAGATTGTACATAATACAGAGCAATGAAAAAAATCAGTACACCTGTACTGCACAGTATCATATACATCAGAGGATGACAATCCAACAACAATTATTCTTTTCCATCACATCACTCTATGAGCAATAAAAAATGTGTTAATGTTACACACATATATTGTATACATCATATACATTTTACAATAAATATCCTACGTGCATACCTGTACATAACCTGCAATACAGAATGTTATTTAACAAAGTCATAAACACTTTTCAACTTTGTAAAGTGTTAAAAAAATATGCCAATCTCAAAAGACAATAGATGAAAAAAAAAATAATGCTGCTCAAAGAACAGATTCAGTTTCAGTTTAAAACTATTAAACTGTGTATTATTTTAATTTTCCAATATTTTTTCCTAGCCATCATAATCCGCGGATACTGAATTAACGGATGCGAAGTGGGGAGGGGGCACGACTGTAAATATAACATGCTACTGTTGGATAAATTATATATAGGTTATATGTAGTTTTTTACATTCAAATGCCGCGATAGCATAGGTATGGATGATATTCCTTTTGGTACATTTTAGAGCTGCCACTTGCACATTCTCTCTTCCTGCAGTATTTATGTAAAAACGTGCCAAAATTGTAGATAAAAAGTCATGTGCTATGTAAATTTCTGAGACCGTGTTCTCAATTTATAAATTTTCGTATACATTAAAAGTTTATCCTACATATGAAACCATAAGGTACAAAATAAATTTCAGTCAATTAATCCAACTTTCACTCCTAATACGATATTTTATATCACGGAAATAATACAGTGATACATTTTCTTTACACTAAGGTATATTTGAAATAATAATGCATTTCTTTAAAATCTGTTTTTTTTTAAATATAATACAGTTATTTTAGTGTATAACACACCAAGTGTTTTATTAAAACCAACTTTGAATTTGTCTAAACTTGAGTTCTGAAATCAAATTTGTGCTTATTATTCTCAAAAGACAATAGATGAAATTAAATTAATGTAAACGATTTACAGAAAATTCACGTATTTTTGTAATCTTTGAATGTAAAATAGTATATATTCTATTGATGCTAAAAGAGTTAACCGGAACTCCAGATTTCCCCTTCAGGAAAATTCAAGAATAAATGCATTATTAGTAAGATTTTCTATTCCTTTAGAAATTTGTGTTTAGAAATTTTGTGATTATAAATGGATACATTATAATAGAAATAACTTGATATAACATCACTAAAATAAAAATTTTAATATATTAATATATTTTAATTTAATATATTTCCATAAATAAATAAGTGTTAAATACTATCAGACTGTATAATTAATATTTAAAAGAGAAAATTTTGAAAAATAATTTACATATTTATTCGTTTACAATTTTGATTAATCAATAGTTTTCCAATTCTCATGCATAAATTTCCTTATTAAATAGTGCTTAAAATTTATAAAGTATTAATACCCTTATGTACTTAAAAATCATAAAACGCATTTCTGACTTGTATTTTTACTGCTTCATTTATAATATATTTAAATTCATTTTCGCAGAATTTCATAATTGAATGTAATTTAGATTCAAATGAAGCACCTTTTACGACTCAATGTAGCAAAATTTGCAAAGTATTTAATCAGCAATTAGCAGTTAAAGAAATATATTCACACAGAAAAGTGCGTATTTATGTATTGGGATTTAATGTGTAAATCAGCAAAGAAAAGATTTACTTGTGTTGATTTTCTAAACCAATTATTCAATTCGATAAATATAATCTGATATTTAGACTTATATTCCGGTATTAGAACCTCCAGCAGCATACATACTCTAGCAAGAACGCTAAATTTCATTAGATGTAATGTAATAAAACCATGTGTATCCCATAAAACCATTAACGTATTTATACAAATATTTTGAATAAGTAACACAGCCTTTTGTTAGCATAAAACACAGTTTTTAAATGTATTTTAGTAAGCACGAGCATTTTAAATGACGGTGCAAAAGTTTTAATTTACATAACTGATAAGCACAGAAATATCAGTTGTCACTAACTCCAATATTTCATATCGAATTTTGAAATATAGGCAGCCATGGAAAGACACATCAGTTCTCAAATCTTAAGTTTTTACTTGGCAAAATTATTTTTCTCTCAAACATATACTGCATACAGCTATTGCAAATTCAAAGGATTTATGCAGGGATTCAAAAAAGTTTCACAATCAATCCTTAATTTTCCATCATGAAATAGATTGTACTTTAATTGCACTTGTTTTAGCATAAAATTATTTACCCTAATAGGTATGGTTTACTTAATATATGTCTCTCTCTCTAAATACTATGTGTGAATATTCCTACAGCAATCAAATGATGTTGTAGAACACGTATTATTCAAATATTTTTTAATATTCTTAACATCAAAATTTATCTTACGTGGAATTTAAACTTAATTATTTAAATTTTTACAACCAGATTATTTCCGCTCTTATATTATAAATACCGTTATATATAAATGCAGATATATGTCTACTATATAATTCCAAATATGTAAAATGCAGAAACATTTTATGAGCAAATATATATATGATTATAAACAATTATTGATGAAAATGCTTATATTCCACATTACAAGTATGCAATTAGTGACTTATACAAGCCACATGCGTCTATTTCAATGAAATAAATTATCATTTCATTATAATATGAACACAAAAAAATGTAAATATAAGAAATCCAAAGCAATTCAGTTGATTTTTAATACCTAATTAATTTACAAACATTTTATACAGTCGTATAGAAACATAAATCCACTACTCTAAAAATGTTGGTCTATAATAAAACTATATTTTATTACATGGAGTATTCATTTACTTTTCAGTTGATATCATTATATAATATAATGTATAATATATAATGTATTTATTTAAGTTTCAACAACATTTTTTGTCATTGACGAAGTTTTGCTCTTGTAATCTAAACGGTTCATATCCATATTTAGTTTAAACACAAGGTCTGGACCTGAACATTTATCCAATATATTGGACAAACTCCAGTCTGCAATTGCAATTCAATAGTAACCACTCATAGCATTTATACTCCCTCGGTGATTTAGGATTTTACTAGGGCCATTTCCGTAACATTTGTGTTAAACAAAAAATAATTGTCCAATATTTTTACCCAAGTGGAGAATATACAGTCAGTTTCTAATCAAACTTGCAGTGTGGCCATTTATTGAATTCAAATGTCCTTAATGTTTCTTTAGAATATTCTCGATCGATTGTCTTGATCAATTTTAAACAAAAGATCCCTACGAACTTATTAGTCTCAGCTTTCTACCTAAATCGAGAAGGCATTCAAATTTGAAATATAACTGTTTATGTGACCTATTATATCTAACCCCACAACATGTTCTCGGAATATACTCAACCAATTTTTACGATTTTTTAAAAAATATATATAACGACCATCAAATTATAACATACATTTCTCTACTAACTCAAGAACTCGAATTTTAATTATGGCCAATTATCCCGTCCATTTGTCCCGTGTAGCTGACTGTACTTAATTTCACGATTTAAATTTGAAACAAGGTAAAGTGTGGTACAAAAAAACATTTCATAAAACATATAGGTACCAGAGCCAAGTTTATCCAATTCTTATGTCACGAAGTAAGTTCTTTGAAAATTTAAAATTTGAAATAGTTAATTCTTAAGCAAAATCAAACGCGGCATCTTGTACATTAAAAAGTCGCTTGATAAAACATTATCATGACGAAGTTGATTTGACTCCCAGTAAAGAAATTTTCACACATGTTTGAGATGGTGTGAAACAGAAAATTATAGAAAAAAACAAACATGTGGTTCCCATGTAAATAATATGTTGAAAACTTTTCTGAGAACATATAAGGATATAAGACATTTTGTAAAACACAATATTATGTTAACATCATTTTGTTAAGATGATAAAAAGTGTCAGTCATCAATGGTATTTACTTGTATGATTGTAGAAAAAACAAGTATCAGACTATCACAGAACGCGTTATCCCAGAATGCAAATATAGAACGTGTTTTAATATCTTAGAATCAAGCTCACACTTCTATAACCAGTAATTATGGACAAGTTACACTGCTATTACAGCTAATTAGCTCCAAAATGCCCATGTATTACTTTATTGCGGTGGCACTAAAACATTTATTTTAGGCCTCACATTTGCAAACATATGGAGTTAATAATTATAAAGTAGTCACACCACAAGCAGTAAGTAATTTTGTAGAATATTGAAATCACACTTTTCAAAAACAGAGCGCATAGAGGGCTACATATATCTAATATCGCATATCTGATCTAAAAATATATATTTCCCCACTAGAGGTTAGCTATCTTTGTCATAAATTTATTTGTTTAAAAATAGAACGCATAGCAGACTACATGTTTATAAGATCACATATTTGATCCAACTTATATATTGGCCAACTACAGGCTAGCGATCTTTGTCATACATTTATTTGTTTAAAAACAGAACGCATAGAGGGCTACATGTATATAAGATCGCAAATTTGATCCAATAATATATATTTGCCCACTAAAGGTTAGCGATCTTTGCCATAAATTTATGAATTTCTGATGTATGAAAACATTTCAAAAGGGAGTACGATTTTGTTTCAGTACATTTTTTTTGTTAAAATAATTCTTAAAACAATTCCATTCCTGATAAAAATAATCATATACAACATTGTGTTATTTATATGGACATAATTATTCAATGTAGCTTTTAACCATAATCCTAAAATATTCAAATTAGTAAGCAAACAAACTTGTTTTCGATTTGCGTCCAATCAAATATTAAAATTACATCCAATACATTCGTTGCATAATATTCAAATAATGATTCGTTATATTTAAACAGATACATTCGTTAAGAATCATTACGTTTAACATCCCATTTTTGTAAGTATTTTTCAATAAATCCCATGACTTATCTGGGTGTGAAAAATAATATATTGAATGTGGCGGAAATAATGAGTAATTGTAGAACGCAGTAGAATTTTTCTCGTGAATTATACTGATAAATGATGAATGCGCATAAGTTGGAGACATTTCATTCAATTTAAAAATATCATTCAAAATGTATTCACTATTGAATATAAATTCTAATTATTATACGCAATTCCAGGAAGAGACATCACACTTAAAAGCATGCTTATTCACTTCATTAAAATATATATATATATATGACCAGAAATTGCGGTAAGCCCCACTTTAATTATTCAGAAAAACAGCATGTAATTAATATGTTTTTATTTTTCGTGCTAATCTGCGGTTAATAGTGCGGTTAATACTTTTCATTAAAATTTGACTCTTTAAGGTGTATTTCAAACTTCAACAAAAAATTAAATTAGTAATTTATTTTTAAAAATGGCATTATTACAAGTTATATGTCACAGAATCCACCTATTTTCAATCCTAAATTAACAAATATGCCACTCGCAGATATATTTATAAGTAATATTAAAGAAAGATCGTGCTGGTCGTATTCATGTAGGCGTGGTTAGAGTAATAGTCGGCGTTGACTAAAATATAATTAATATTCAAAAAGACGTAAATGGTGCTTCTGTCTTTAATATACTTTGAACTACAATAATTTATTTCCTACTGATTGCGCTACTTTAGCGCTCAATATTCTTATTATGTTATGTCGAAACAGGAGTGGGTTGACGTGAATCTCAGGTGGAACGCCTCAGAGTTCGGAGGCTTACAGGACCTTAGAATACCTCCGCACAAAATTTGGAAACCAGACGTCCTTATGTATAATAGGTGAGTGGAAAATTTATTTATTTTATGGTGAGCTATATTTTAATTCAATTACATATTTAATTTCGAAATTATTTAATTTTTTCAGTACATTGTTATGACCACTGTCTATCTACTCTATCATTTTTATTCTGGTATCGGTGGAATTCTTTATGGTGTTAAATATTCTAAACTGCAAATATGGTCCTGTATTAAACTGATATAATCTCGAAATAAGACATGCATTTTTATTCAAGTGATATGTTTATATTACTACAAAAATATTCAAAAAATATTGTTTTGCATATAATATATTATGCAAAACATACATATGTTCAAGATATACTTGAAATTTTGATATTATATATCTAGAAATGTACATCGAACAAAATTAAAGCAGTATTAGCCGATATCTAATGTAAAACTAGCCTCCTGCATCAGGATAAGAAAGCGACAGCTCTCACATCATCTAAGGTGGAAGACTTCCTGTATATTTGCTAGTGCAGATACTTTGTTCTTTTTAGCCTGATGGGGAGTCTAGTTTTGCTTCATAAACCAGTTGATACCGTTAATTAGTGTCTTATGCTACCTTTTCAAACACACTACCACCTGTTTATGTGACTGAAGCAATTTAACGACGTTCTTGGATTATAACATAAAATGTTAGATGGTTTTGACATAAATATATTTTTAACCCAATTGTTAAGCAAGATAGGAAATTAGCTATAGAATATAGCATGTAATTCTTGTATCACATAATGTCCGATCCTAAGGTACATGAAGAAAATATTTAGGGTATTGGAACAAATTTAGTAATTTGCACGTGAGTGTAAATTAATATTTCTTCTCAACAATTGACTTTATAGTAAATTAACATTTTCTTTCAAATTCAATGTTAAATGTATGCCAATTATAAATATTCGCAAAATGAATACATCAAATAAATAAATAAAAGTCAATTTTAAATGTTCACTAAAGGTAAACACATATATTATTAAGCTAAAATTAGATGCATTCCGATAAAGTTGAATGGAATACTTTTACTTTTCTTTTGAAATAGTTAATTTATGCTATAACAATGCTTCAAACATGTACGATAGTTATACGAGGGGACAATTTTATGCACTTCTGTATTGCGCGATGATTTGAGAATGGTAAGTGTGCGATCACTTGAAAAAGTTCTCCATTTTTCGTCAATGTGTTCATATATAAACCTGTCGAGAAAAACTTGAATTTCGGAGTTCATACGAAACGACTAAGTATAATTTCGTATCTTTAAAATTACCAACAATTGCTTTTCAAGGTATCTATTAAATCACTAAATGTCTCGCAAACCAATAAGAATGAAGGAATCAATATATAAATGCATTTTGTTTCTAATGGGACCAATTCTGAGGATAGTATCCCGTTTGTAAAAAAACGATATTTTATCTAAATGCTTTGTAATCAAAGCTGGATTTTAGAATAAATATCCGATGATTGAATATATATACATATTTTTTCTCTTTTAGCAGCTGAATCGTTTGTAGCAGAAGCAAATTTTGCATATGTCTGTATCACGAGCACTTAAAGGTGTTTTTGAAATTGATGGACATTTTAGATAGGAATTGGACTTTGATTGCAATTATTGAATCAATACAATGAACCAACTTCTATGATTTTCAGTACGAAATAGCTCTAAACTTCATTAGCAGTATGAACATTTGATACATGCAGAAATAATATGAACATCTGAGGTGAATCTCTTAGGTGAGTCAAAGCAAGCATAGCTTTAAAATGCAACCAGTTTCATACTCAGCTGGTCTGAGAATTTCAATACGTCGTTAATATCAGCATACACAAGTTATTTATCACATTAAATGACTACTAAAATGCCACATTCAATTTATAAACCAGATTACAATGCAAAAAAAAAATAGCATTTCATCAGAATTCTTCAGACTGTACAGAGGGGGACTGTATTTTCCCCTGTACATAAGATACAGGGGAATTTCAGATGTCAACTGACCTGTACGAAGAATCGTAGTTCAATTCCCTGCTGGGGTCGCAAAGTTCTTTACAATGGAGTCCGAAAAAATTAACCCTGTAGGTTAGTGTACATATGTCGGAGGTCTGAAGATCCCAGACCGTCCGACTCACATAGTGGGTTTAGAGTAGCTATCTGCACGGCCGGGAAAGGATGCCTCCTGCACTCAGGAGGCACCCAAGATCTATCATCCCGCCAAACGAACATTTATTTAGGTCTAAACATATAACAATTGATGAAAAATATTGTGATTAAACAGACAGTTTTACATTATATTTGAACTTGACAAGTACGTCCATTTTACAAAAAAAAATTAAAAGTAAAATATAGAAAATATATAAAAAGAAAATATATGAAAAAGATATAAAATTTAGGTATATGAAAAACAAAAACAGAAATTTAGAATACAATTTAGAAAAGAAAAATAAGTAAAAATACAAATAAAAAGGGTCAAAAGAAAAGAAAGATCCAAGAAGAAATAAGAACAGTTTTAACATAGCTTTTTTTTTTTTTTTTTTTTTTTTTTTTCAAAGAAAAAATGGAGGGAGCACCATAAGTTCATATAAGTTAATAAAAATGAAATAAAGGGATTCATTGATCAAAATTAATTGAGAGCAGAATCTACTCATAAGCTTAGGTCACTTTATTAGAAATTTCCATGGCAACAAGAATATAGTTTTTAATTTTATCTATTGAAGAGGGAATTGAACGAACTTTGGAGAACCAAATTGGTTTATTAGAGGGGGAGGGTTTGCAGAGATGAAAATTTTTAGATAAAAGACAATCGAAAATGTAATGGTCAACGTCACCGAATTTATTGCAAATACAGTTAGAGGTGGATTTAATTTTGAAAAAGTATAGGTAATCAAGAAAGGGGTCATGACCAGTAAGAAAGTAAATGAGGCATTTATTAAAAATTTGTAAATTAGGATTCACGATAGGGAGGTAAGACAGGATCCTAGCCGGATCACCAGTCCTGGTGGAAATATAAATTTGATGGGTAATTTTGGTGGATAATTTTGCCAAAGATTAAGGATATGAGATTTACAGAATTTTGAGAGGAGCGAGTAGATTAATTAAACCTTGTACGAATAGTATGGATTCGATAGACTGTGGGATATTGAGCGCCGATTTAAAATCAGGGAGACAGCAACCACGCAGGAAGCCAGCATGGGGGATAAAAATTGCATTAGGAGGTTACCATGAGGTAAAAATATGAGGAGATAGTCAGTCAGATTATCAGTTGCACGCGAAACTGACATCAGAGGCTGGTACATAGAGTCCACTTCGATAAGAGCTTGCAATTTCGCCCCAGTAGCTGAACGGTAAATCATCGGCTGGTCAGTGGAAATATCCGTGGTTCGATTTCCTGTTAGGGCAGCAAGGTTCTTTACAAGTGTGTTATTTGTCTCTGGTATTTCACTACATTTCAAAATCTTTTAAATGTCCTAATTTGGTAGGCTAATAACGGATGCTCGTTTAACCGGCACCTATTCCAGTTAATCAAATCAACATTATCTGAGAGCATACTAGCTATTAAATATATTTTAGATGACTAAAGTATGCGCTGTGGGGAGACTGTTTTCTCTAAAAACTGCTTAAACCATTATGCATAAATCGTATGTAGTGTATCTTGTGTTGTAGATACCTAAGTATTTCTTAATATCATGTATTTGCTTCCACTTTAAACCACGTGGAGTCATGTATTTTCATAAAAAATTACACCAATGCAAGCATCTATGTTCACAGTTTTATTGATGCACATAGTCGTAATATTATATTTGCCGTTTAAACTACCTAACATGGCTTAATTTTCTTTAGCTAATATAAAAGTACCAGTAAAGGCTATTTTCTGGACATATAAGCATATATAATGCAAGTAATATTTATAAACAATTATATACGAAATATCTGTGAAAGTTATATCCGGAGGAATTAACTTAAAAGGCACAAATTGTAAAGTTCCACAGTGTTTCAACGTTTTACCTGTAGGCCCAATAAATAAAGGTGTTGGGTTTTAGCGTTAGTTTTCAGGTGTTGGTTTATTATTTTGGTTTTTAGATACTGGTTTATTGCGGTTAATAATCCGATCGTTTAATAAATATTTCGAATACTACTTTGTACGTCATAGGATATATTTTCACGTTATCCTTAATCTACAATTCAGGTAATGTAGCACAAAATGTTCTTTCACCTTAATTGGTAATTCCGGGCAATTTAATTAAGAATGTATTATGTAGACGATGTTTGTTTCCAACGTTTGTACCGAACTAGCTAATGTTGAAAAAGTTGCTGCATTTTTATAATCTCTTATTTGCAGAATGAAGAAGATCGGTCAAGAGATCGTTCAAGTAAAAATATTTACTTCTAGCTGAAATCTAAAGTCTGAGAATGTAGAATATATGTCTACTGTAAGATTTATAATAGTATAAGAATTCCATCCCAGTAACTCAATGGATGCAGTGTCGTATGTTCAGTTTAGAGATTCGTTGTTCGAATTCAATTTGAGACTTGGTTTTTTTTTTTTTTTTACAAACATCACGAAAACATCTTTTTACATAATAAAATATATCTATGTGCGTTTTAGTCGTACGTCTGTGCCGTGTGTCGCGGAAAATATGGCTCCGCACGATTTTTATAAAATTCTAATTAATTGAAAGGTAATGAATATTTAAAGAGAAAGTCTGTCGAAATTTCGATTTTAAAATTAGTTTTATTCTGAGTACACGATAAACGGCTGTCAAATATCGCAGCTACCAGAAACAGATGACCGTCGAACGATATCGCAGCTTTTTTTACTGGACGAGTGGTATTTTGAGTGCCATTTTATTAGCCATTTTCTAAATTCGTGAATTTGAAAGATTAATTTTCATATTTCGAAATACATAATTATTTCATTATTACAAGTGTTCTCTGAAAATGTCACTGAAATCGAATGAGAACTCAGTATGATACTAATTATTTTCTTAATTTTTATTTCGGGATAATGGTATATTTTTTCCGCTTTCACTACTTCATTTATTGTCTTTATTTATTTAATGCGCATCAAGAGATAGGTCATATTAAATCAGCATATCTTACCTGCGTAATATAATGGAAACAACAGGGCATGTAAATGATTTTGGTTCAAAACAATATATTTAAAATTTGAGTGATATTTTTTTAGTAGCTGACGCCTATTTAGGACCCTAATAACCCCTCTTAATTCGTCCTAATACATAACAAAAGACGCTGTTTCTGCATGCATTTCTATATCGACTGTAGAAAAAAAACGAAGATTCAACAGCGAAATTCGAAACAGGGGTACTTCAGATCCTTGGACAATACGGCTTGGCGATATTTTTTTTAATAAATTCGAATTCGTTTAAGAGTTATAAACATTTAGAATAAAAAAGTCGTCAAAATGTCGACTTCAAATGTCTGGGTCAAAAGGAAGAAAGATGCATTTACGCTCACGTTGTACAATTCACCTGACTGCGCAAGGTAAACACGGAGCAAGGGGATTAATTTTTGTTCAAAAAGGGCAATTAAGAAATCGAGCACCATTATCTGTACTTGTAATTGTATGGGTAGAGGACGATTATTTAGGACCCGTACAACGGTGGGTTATTAGTTTGAGTATATCATAAATAGTTGGTTCTTATTCCCTCATGCCCAAAATGTCCAAATATCGGAATTCGAGAGTACGACTTTTACCCCAACACAATTATTTTTCTTTCCACACGCTATGTATTATATGATTAAAAGAATGTATTATTTGAATATGAGAATTCACGATCTTAAACTAGGAGGGGGATAATGCAAAGTACCCTTCATTGCACTGTTACACAATATAAACACTCTAGTTACACAATGATGCAGACAAAAATGTTGACATTTATTGACCCTCTGTTGGAAAAACATCGTAAAGTTTAAAGCAACATGTCTATTTTAATACAGACATAATGATAACAATAAATTAAAGTTCACTAAAATTAAATTTTGAATCTAAAATTTGAAAAAAAGATTTTGATATTTCATCGGGCATAGATTAAGTAACATTGACAAATATATTTTTCTTTCATAAAAAAAACCCTGTAAAGCGAACAAAAATGAAATAAATATATCAATATGTAGCAGTCACATAAAAAATGACGAAACAATGGCCCAATAAATAGAAGAAAAATATACATGAACACACTTCAAGCTCAAAAAAGGGGCGTAAAGAGCCAAGTAAAAACTTTCAAAAGTAGTCCAAAGAAAAAAGAAAAAAAGAAGGTGAAAAAATCTGCCATGTCATCAAAAAATAGTTTTTTAACACTAGATTGAAAAATAAGAAGAAATAAGCATCGAAGGGAAATAAAAATAAAAAAAAAAGTTGGCAAAAGCGCAAAATAAATGAGGTTTGACGAAGCGAAAAAAGAAATGGTAGAAAATTTGAGCAGCCTAGCGATTAAGAGGGTAATACAAACCTGATAAAAGAAGATTTTCAGTGTAAAATATATTTTTCTTTAAGAGCGGTCCAGATGGGTTATCGCCTGTGATTCAAAAGAATTCCCAATCAATAACCTGATATTTGCCGCCACCCCTCCACATCTCTAAAGCATGCACCCAGAAAATATAATTTGTGCTTTAAAAGATAAAATGGAGCTTCGCTCAAATGGAAATATTATACACAGTTCGTCAAAAAAAAATTGATGGGAAATAGTTTTCGAAAGAGGAACTGGTAAGACAATGCAGCTTGTTATCTTCAAAGTTCACTCCAATTAAACTTGATACGTTGGAGATATGGGGCTTTAAAATTTCTTGAAAAGTTTCGCTCCGATTTTTGTTCCTTTTAATAATCGTTCGACTAAAAATCGATCCAATTGGAAGATAAGTTACATCTGCTAAGAGTAAAGCATGCGATCGGATGAAAGATAAGGTGCTCGTTTACTTGCAAGAGATTTTATATAAATCTCTTAAGCAATATATCTTCAAATTGGGCAATCAGAACTAAAATATATATTTTCAATAAGGATCCAGATAATAGGTATGATGTTTATGTTTACACCGTATAGGTCAATATTTGAACATATATGTAATGTCAACATTTGAACTTTGGCCGATACATTTTAGATACTTAAAATGTGCAAATTATGATTTTGATGTACACGGTGATTAAACAATTAGCAAACTATAAAGAAATTGTATTTAAGCGTATTGGCAATTTATGGTAAAGCGGTTTACATAAAGATACAGAAAAATAAAATAGGCTTTAAAAGGAAGTATTTTAATGGAAACACAGAAGTGACTACTGAAAGGAACATCAAGAACAAAAACGAGATTATATCCGTCATTATCAGTACCTCATAAAGCACTGTTGTCGAAACTTTTCAACTGAACTCTCAAAGAGGACTTATATTTCCTTTACCGTTCTGTCAGTTCAAAGATTTGAAACTGCTTACGGGCCGATGGCTGTTGTAGTCGTCAGTTTCGGCATTAATGACCAATCAAGTTTTCCAGCATAACACGCGGGGATTATTAGTTATTCGCCTACTTGATATTACTAGAAATATCGATCTCCAAAGGAAATTGACAATATTGAAATATTTTATCCGACTATATGTGTTATAACGCATAGATATGGTGTTTAATTCTGTTCGTAAGTTTTTATCTTATCTGCAATAATTGCTCTATAATGACCGTCACATCGTACATTTATTATCAAAAATTACTTTGCGTTTTGTTTAGAGTCCCTTTATAGATATTTTGTATAAATGGCTACTAGTTCTGTTACACATCAAGTACTAGCTAGTGGATATATTTTCAAGAAAATGCATACATACAATATTTAACTCACCCCCCGCCCCACAAAATTTTATGCAATTCTCTGCAAACCACAAAGTGCCCTGCATTACCAATTCCCTGAAATGCAAAATCTTAAATGTTTACTGATTTTTGAATCATCTTGTTGATAAAATATTTTATAAAAATGCACGCTATTAGAGAAATATTATTAAGCGTCTTAAAGGCAATTTGAGACGGTATAAAGCATACACTAATATATTACATGTGTAATTACAGTGAAATATATCTATATCGATATCATTTGACCCGGTAAAATATCATCATATATAATTTGTCGTTATAGACAAGGTAACACCTAATACACTCTATAATGGAAATATAACATGGATGTAACATTATTTTTAGTAATACCCTTATAACTTAAAATAATAAATAATAAATAATACATATAGTAATGAAGATGAACATAAATAAGAATATAATTCTAGTTATGAAATGTTACATGTGCACATTAACTTCATATTTAATCAATATATATGTATATTTATAAAAATGGGAATTATATTTTTTAGTCCAAAAATTAAAATATAATTCAATAAATTACATAGGAGAAAAAATGCATACTGTATAACCATGTTATACATACATAAAATATCATTTGGGACATTAAATATAAGCTAAGGAAAATTTAGCCTTTTAGTAACAAAAGATAATCAGATATTTTGGTGTGCTTGGTTTTTTGTAGAGAATGCAGCGGCCATACACTTATTTTTACAACAATGTAGCGAATTCAGATATATTATGTTTTTGACATTCGACAGCGTAGGAATGAATTACTTCGACTTTCAATTATTTTAACAGAATCTACAGCTGTTAAATACGCTAAGGATTCCGTCGAACACTGTTCCTCTTCATCTTCGCTTTCTTCCTGATTTTGTTTCAGTTCCATTATTATATCTTCATAGGTACTCCCACTAAACACTTATACATGCTCATCTAAATTAAAATATTTATCTGTATTTATAGATGACTGTATATTTGCAAAGTTCTGCACTAACATAGTTATTTAGGTGTAGTGTACATTTTCCTTCTTCCGAAAAATTCGGTTGAGAAATATTCTCATCGTTGTCCATCGCTTCATCATTACCCTTCGATTGAATTCTGCCTTTTGCCAACAATTCCGTATTGTAGATGGCTATATAGAACTCCAACTGGGAGAGACCATACCGCAGCGTCGCCTCCCTATTTATGGCAGAAACCTAGGCTATTTTGTGCTCCAATTTGAAAATGACCAACGTTTTCTGTAGTATCCTTTTACACATTTAGTGATGCCTAAATACAGAGGCTGTGGAAGTCATGTACAATTAATTAGAAGTAGGAGTTCCCGATAATTTCATGTATGGTGTATTATTATGGAGTATAGTTATCCACATTTAGAGCAATTTGCTTCTTCATCATAGCGTTGTCAGCGTTGTCAATATACCATACCCACCGACTAAATATCTATTCCATCATTCAAGGTATTTTAATGGCTGTATAATCAACTGAATTGTATATAGGGTACATGTCATTAATTGGAAAACATAAAAGAATAAAACGAAAAAGCAAATCGACCATACTTAAATGTAAAATATTACTGTACGAATTTTATTTGAAATTTAAATCAATTTTAAATCTTTTTAAAAAAAATAAACAATGAATTATGCAATTACGTCAAGATGGTTAATCTTGAAAAGTTGAAATTCACTTTTGACATTTACGATTTGCAATTCATTATACGGGCATACACGCAAAAATATATAAACAACAAGTGACTGTAAGCCACATATTAAATGTAAATTTTTAACTAGTAAACATTTTATATTTTTGAAAAATCTTGGCTTTGTAGATTTTTCTATCACTAAGAATTTTTACTTCATGTGCCGTAGTGCTATTGCACACAAGTCTGTCCTTTAATTTCTTTCCTTTTTTGTAACGTTTTCCCTTACATGTCAACGTCTTCTCTGACATGCGTGGAACAAAAATCCAGCTTCGTCAGCATAATAGACGTTGTCAGTAGAATATTTTACATATTTTTTCTCAATTTACGCTGCTTTCATGATTCGAACTCATCTATGGGCACACTTTACTTTGCCATTAATTATTTGCAATGGTAATCCGAGACGATCACAAAACAAAGCGAACCATTCTTTGCTAGCTTTAACGTTTTCGTTTGCAAGCATGGTTGCAAAGGTTTTCGTATTTCCGAATATAAAAGAACTATTTATTAGAGCAGTTGAGTTCGCATTTCCTGGAATCATCTAATGGTCGCTGCTTTGACATATCTTCATTCAAAAATTTTTCCATTTACAATATATCAAAGTGTTATTTGTGGGGTAAAAGCATATGCCTGCTTTATTCAAGAAAGCTTTGAAAGTTTTTATATATCTATTTGTTTGTATTTCGTCAATCTTTCAATTTTCTGCAACACCCTCAATATCAACGTGTTTTTCTAAAAAAAAAAAATACTTTGTTGACTGATGTATGACGTTTTGTTTTAAAAAAACATTCCTTGAATTAATCCTCTGTCGAGGTCCTTGATTACTTTCAGTTGCTCCTGAAAGGGAATTGCTATTCGTGAGGTCTTTTTGTCATACAAAAGTGCTTTCAGCACAGAAAGTTCATTTTCACTTCATCCCTGCAAAGGAAGCAAATTTGGACTGGTCGATTTTTGGCTTGCACGTATGAATGTACAGAGTGTCCAGTGCTATCGGTGCCCAATGGCTATTTCCTCAACCGTTATTCACAGAGATATACTTCCAATTGCAAAACTGTTTTAAATTTTAAAATTTATTAACTTAGAAACAGTTTAAATCAATAAATGCATTTTTGAACGAAATCCGAGATATAAATTTTTATACGGTCCTCCAGTTCTACCAGTTATACTTAAGAAAATCATCCTCATACAATTTCATGCAAAATAAAAAAAAATATATCCTTTTACGTCATCCTTCCAAAATTCACCGAGTTATGAAGCATTAAACTTTGACTTAAATCGCTTTTACACGCATAAAAATGTTCCGTTTCAGGCAACCTTTAAGGGACCGTATATATATTGAAATAAAATTACATTACATTAAATAACATTGATTTTATAATACTTTCAAATTCCGTATTCAAAGTATTATGTTTCAGTTGCGTTTGCTGACATAATGTCGAGATTCAAGCAAAGCTTTTTATCGAATAGTAATTCGTTTAGAAGAGTATTATAGTCAGGGCTCGGCTAAGATATTCTAGGGGTATTTCTAAGATCTTTATTGTAAATGAGGTAACACATTATTGTTTAAGCCAAGTAGTTTAAGTCAATAAATGCATTTATGTAAAAATTACGAAATTTAAATTTTTATACGGTAATAGACCAGTAACGAGACCAGTTGCAGCGTACCTGCAGGCGAAAATAAAAAACTACGCACATTAAATCTAAAATAATAAAGGCATATAACACTTAAAAAATAACAAATTTGTGTATATAATTATTTTGTGTATAACCCCCATTTCTCAGCACAAAAAGTGCTCTAACTTTAAGCAGCTATAAGTCGGTCAATTTTGGTCGTAAAAGGATGATTTTTTTTTTGTATGAAATTGTATGAGGTTGATTTTCCTAAATATAACAGGTAGGACCAGGGGACCGTATAAAAATTTATATTTCGCATTTCTTTAAAAAATGAATTTATTGATTTAAACTATTTCTAAGATAATGCCGCCCAGGCGGTGAAGAGGATAGCGTTTCCGGCTGCTGTCTAATGGGCTTGGGTTCGAATCCCGAGTAAGGCATGATTGTTTTCATGAGGATGAAGTCAGTCTTCCACCTTCTGGGCCCTCGCTAAAATGTGAAGCTGCCCCCCCTGACCCTCGTCAGTGATGCTTCTTTGTGTTAATAAACCTTGTGATCTCGTCTTGTGTCATTTTTTGTCCTTCTTCCGGCGTCACTGGTCTTGTATGCGGCTCGACCGAAACAGGAGGTTATAAGAAACAACAACATTTCTAAGATAATAGATTTTAAAATTTAAAACATTTTTGCAATTGAAAGCATAGCTCTGTGACTAACGGTTGAGGAAATGGTCATTGGGCACCGATAGCACTGGACACCCTGTATAAAGATAATGGGCGTTATGCACGTGACTAAAAGGCGGCAAAATCCTCTCAGTAATCCCCAGTAAAGAGGACGTAACGCAACTACCCTTAACGTAAAGCTTAATGTTTGTATAGACAATATTATAACGAAAGAATAATTAGTTCTTAAATCTGTATTCTACACAATTTTTCCTTATAAAGAGTAAATGACGTTATTAATGTATTTATATTTTGCTGTCCAAATAAGCTTTTAAATTCAGTTGTTGCGTAACTTTTAACCTTTCGTTTACGGGTGGGATAGCGTCATTTCCAAACGAAAAACCTCTCAAAATGACAGGTATTCGACATACCCTATCCCAAACAGTTAGATCCCCCTTTGCAAGCGCCATTGTCTACAAAGGGGGATCAAAGTGTTTGAGATAGAGTATGTCCAATACCTGTCTTTTCGAGATGTTCTTCGTTTGGGATTAACGCTGTTCCACCCGTAAGCAAAAGGTTTAAAGATTGCATTTGGTTGTGCATTTCCAGTGATCTGCATTGTAAGATATTTTCATAGCATTTCGTAATGATAAAGAAATATTTAGAAGCAAAATTATTTCTGAGTCAGTAATACTGCTTTGCTCTGAGATTTGTGATATTCGCAAGCACATACATTCTGGACATGTTACAATTTACGTGAGCTACAAGGCCCACTTGTGATCAAACCGTTCATTCCCTGGTCCATAGAACCATAAAAACAGAGTTTCAATTCCAGGTATGTAATGGAAAATTCTCTATGTATAAATAAATATATATCAGTAATTGGTCGGAATCTTCTTTAAACTTTAGGTCTTATTTAAAGCACATATAAATAATAATGGGGCTCTAAAATACTCAAATTATATCAAATCATAGATATGAAACTATCAAATGCAAGAATATTTTCTTGTGAAATTATTTATATAATAAGGAAACTTTCAACTGGCTTCATAATAGGTAGATGAGCTGCAGATTGGCATTCGTCACTGGCGATAACACTCGCCAATTGACGAGTAACATTTCAAAAGCCCCGTAACAAAATTTGCAAAGTAAAGTTTGGAGTAAAATTTGCAAAGTAAAGTTAAAGTAGTTTGGAGAGTAAATTATTTTGTACTTGGCAAATTTTGATGCTAGCACAACTAAAAAACTCGCCATATTTAAATTACATTATTTACCGGTTGCCACTTTTTAAAGAGTTTGCGCATGGCGTCGTAGCGCTTTCTAAAGTACTAGACAGTATTGGAATTTGGAAAAAATTAAAATAAAAAATAAGAGGAAGTTTAGTTGAAATAATTTTGATAAACAAAAATGATCACTTTCAAAATGAGGCAAAATATAAAACTAACAACAAATGTACAAGGAAATGAAAATTTAAAAATAGAAATCTAAGTCACACATCTAATCATCAATTTGAAATTGGAGTATTTCAAAGCGGAATTTTACTATGCATCAACTGGAATTAAGTTTAATCATCGAGTTTGTCGGAAACTCACATTTATAAAGAGCGGAATCTATTATATGTAAATAAGAAAAACAAAATTTTGTTAATAATCACAGATAATTACTTGCATGCAATAACAACTTTTAACTTAATTTGTTTTAATTGTTTTAGTAGGTGTCATAACATTATGTACACCTTATACATCTCAATAAACAATAGAGAAGGTTAAGTTATTAGTTAAAATATATAGCTAGTGAAAATAATTTGGCCGCTAAGGATTGGAACCTACTGACCATGGGCCAGTGAAATTCTTAATCTGCAGCTTTACCGTGTAGTTGGATTTATGTTTCCTATCCGACAGCTGTATGTTTGCTTACTGCAAGACAGTTAGGTGAATATATTTTACAATGTGTAGGTAGACCTCATTTTTGTACATTTTCAATATTCTTCCGTTCTGCCTTTTAGAATCAGATAGTTGTATGTATAAATAAAATAAAACAGAGACTTGACCAAGAAGTAAACTTGAATACGAAGACTGTGAATCCACAATTTATTGAAATTTCTTTCAAACTTAGACATTTCTATAGTATGTTATTCGACGATTAAAATGATAATTTTATCAGAAAATTTTATGAGATTAAAATGAAATTTTATCAGAATCACGCTAAAACGAAACAAGCAAACAACAACAAAAGAAAAACACAGGAAGGTAAAGTATGGCTAACTTTTCCGTCAAGATAAAATTTTAACTATGCATTAACATGAGGAACTTCACAATTTAAAAAGTTTTATTCTCTTTCGAGTGAAAAGAATATACTTTAATATGTCTACACAATTTTAGCAATTTAAGTAAAATAGCAAAGTATTTAGTAAGAGAATAAATAGAAAAACGAAGTCTCTAGACATGTCTAGACATGTCTCTGTGAGTGTACAATGCAGCAATTGAGGACGCTGTTATGATATGAGCTTTAGAAGACATGTCTAAAAGTGCTTTTATTTTTAAAGTTATCAAACTTTAGAAATAGCTTCTCTTTATAAATATGATTTCAAATTAAAAGTCTAAAGAAATGCGATATTTTCACATTTTAAAAATTCAAAATTTCAGAAAAATGTTATTTTTCTTATTGAAGAAAATTCCCATATGTAAACAAATTATTTCTTGCATAAAATGTAGAAACGTCTTAAATTTTGACAAATTAGGACTTTTACTCCTAAAATATTGTCTTTAATATTCATATTAAAAATTTTTAGACGTGTCGACATCCTTCTTTTGATTTTATTCATTTTACATTATCAATTTAAAGTTTTGTTGCTTGTTTAAACTTTTTGGGCTTATTTAACTCTTTTCAAATGAATATTTGTCTGTTTATTTTACGATTCCTAGTGCTTATAAATCCGCTCCGTTGCTGACTAAATTTTCATTTTTTGGTATTTTTTAACACTTTACAACAAAGTTGAAAAGTGTTTATGACTTTGTTCATTCTGTCTGTCTGTCTGTCTGTCTGTCTGTCTGTCTGTCTGTCTGTCCGTTAGCACGATAACTGCCGTAAAAATGAGTTTATCAAAATGAAATTTTAGTATGTTGTTCAGACGGTCTGTAGGACCTATGGGAATATAAATAAATAATATCACCCAATTAGTTTTTTATTGAACCCGGGTTGAAAAAATGAAATACATTGAACCCTATGGGACCTAATTTTTCAAACATTTTTTAAGTAAATTTAAAATTCACGAATTGCTTCGAAATTTTTAGGAAATATTCACATTATCCCATAGAATATATAAAAAAAAATTCAGTAAAATATGTTAAGTAGTTTTTTAATTAAAAAAATTATTACATATAGGGAAAAAAACAAATTCAATTAAATTCTGACTTTGGGATATCTTCCAGAAAGAAAAGAGAGAGATATTATATATTAAATATCTCTCCATTTGTTTAAACGTTTTGCATATGGGAGTGGCTTCATATTTTAAAATAAATTTGGTAGAAAACAATTTTTCATTTTTTTTTAAATTTTATATAACTCTTCATGATAAATTTAATTGATGGCATTTTAAATGCACTTTCCTACGTCCTAGAGAGTTAAAATTTGGTACACAGCTTAAATTTGTTGAACATTTTATTCGACAAAAATTTGATGGATCTTTAAATATAGATCATACATTTTTTTCGAAATGGCCTGAAAATAATCCCCGTTCACTTCTATAAATCATTGGTGTAATATTATTAAAAATTCTGATGTGGACAGCACATGTCTTTCCCTGCAGACTCATATTCGTTCTCTTTATTTATTCAATGATAATTTGAGTTTATCTGCACAACATAAGTATTTTAAATGACATTGAATTTACACCTTAAACTTAAATTTGGTTCTCATTTGATAGCTGGACTTATTGTCAAAGGTGGCGTAGCGAAAACGCGAAAAAACTAGAATATCTCAAGAACGGCTAGTCCTAGAGTAATGGGGTTAGTCTTATTCTTTTTGTTGTCAAAAATCACATATAAAATAGGAATTTAATTGATATAATTGAGCACACGTAGTCTTTTATTTTTATATATAACGATTTTTGCTGGCCATTTCGCAAAAATAGCCCGTTCCTTTTTCCCGAATCGTAGTAGAATAACCTACAAATGATTTATATACAAAATTTTGTTAAATTTGGTATATAAATCACTTGTAGGTTATTGAAATATTATACTCCAAATTTTGTTAAATTTGGTTCATTAGTTTTTAGCTAGAGTGGATAAAGGCAATTTCTGCGGCCATTTCGCAAAGAAGGCAGATTCTTTTATTACGAATCGTACTATAATCTAATGAACATCAGGATTTCCCACAAAAAACATACCTACCAAATTGTATGAAATTCGGTCCATTAGTTTTTCAATTAGAGTGGATGTAATATCCACACAGACACACAGAAACATACACAGATACACCCTTACACACACAGACGTCTTCCTAAAAGTAGTTTTTTCGTGTTCTAGAAGTCCCAAAACGTGTAGATACTTTGAAAATTCGAGTTCCGATCTTCGGCACGATTCCAATACTTTGAGTACATACACATAAACATATATATTATCTGTGTATTATCTGTGTATCTAAATTCCGTGCCTATGCAATTACAATAGTTGTGATTTTAAATGATCCCTAAACTTTTATTATTTCTTCAAGGAAGCCTAATTTTAACATATGCAGAATGCAAATATCTCAAGCGATTGTAAGATGAATTACATAAGAATTGCTGAATTTTTTCACACAAAATTATTTAGCTCTGGAGTCTGGAATACAAGTTATATGAATGAAATATTCATTGATTTTGCATAAAGAATCAGATGATTTATATTTCGATACAGTTTTAAATATTTAAGTATAATAAATTACTGTAGTACTGTGATAATGTAAAAGATATTACCACTGAATGAATCACATTTTAGAAATTTTTAAATGAAATTACATTTCAGTTGGAAAGTGTTTCATAATCAATGCTTATGCATGATTGATCTTTCTTGTTATTGTATGGTCTTATTGGTACTGTCTGTTATATTTTTAATGTACTAATTCATGATGCAGATCCTGATATGGTTTCAAACATGTGAGTTTTATAAATTCAACTAATGCTTTTGACAGCCGTTCAGTAGTTGCTTTATACCTACAGGTGAGCCGGATAAAAAATAGAAATATCAAGAACGAAAGGCGCCACTCGCTTTTCTTAAACATTCATATTAGATATTGTTCAGATTCACCTCTGGCATAATGCGTATCGGAATTCAAAATTAATAACTTCATCTAGGTTATTTGAATTAATTAATTTTAAAGTCACTTTAAAAGATTCCTTTTCCAAGGTGGTAACGGTTTTAGACTAACATTGAGTTACATTATTTTATTAATGTTAATAAATATTATTTTAATTCTTATAGTGAATACAGGAATTAGTTTTAACACAACAACGACGATTTCTTCATAAATGGTAATTGCTTTCAATTTCTGTTATTTCCCCAGAATCTATGACAATTTCTATATATTGTTCACTATTGCAGTACACAGCTCACCAAATCTTAAAATTTGAATAATGGTTTACTTAATCATTTGGCGTCATTGCCGTGTTACCAACATTGGCATTTAACTCCATTTGACTTGCAATGCTTGGCATGTCCGCACTGAAGAAGAGATCCATTACATAATATCATTCGCATTTGACCTATTTATTTATCACAAATGTATGCATTTTTCTTGTTAAACGCATTTCTTTCACTGGATCCTTGTATTTCACTGATTAGATCCAGATAAGTTATTTTGGAAATCTATCGTTATATAAAGCAGAGTAGAACTAATTTGACAGGGATCTACAGTTTAAAGAGCATATGTACACACAGAGTTAAATTAAATCAGTGACCCTAAAGCCGTGGTCCATGGAGTTAAAAAGGAGGGAATACACTTCTATGGATGAAACTCTTTAAAATACCATAATGCTTTGAGAATTATATCTTGTGTCGCCAGTGTTAGTAAATTAGCTGCTATTGGTAGTTGACACAGCAAAAAGGCGTAGTATTTAGTACATGGAGATTTAATTAATTTTAAAATAAGGGTTCACTAATTATGAGTATAATTAATCAGTATTTTTTCATAGTTATAGAATGGAGTACAGAATATATGGAGATAAAAATAAATTGAAATGTAAAATAATTTTGAATACGTTCGGATATTCTTTATTGTTTTAGTTCTAATTTGCATTGCGCTAATAACTTATTTTTACAAAATTGACATTTCAAATAAATATTTTAGACCTTTCGCCATAGAAATGTATACAATAAGGGAATACTTATCTTATCCCAAGGCCACTTGAATTATTGTCTCAAACGATATTGAAGTTTTCTTAACGTAGAGTTTTAACTCCTTACTTTTATCTCTATGCCAAGGTGTTTAACGTTATAGTTTATATGCAACAAGTTTAACTTTATAGTTTATAGAGAAGAAATAACTTCAATATAGTTCTGTGCAATTGAAATTGCGATGAATAACTTACATCTCATATAGTTCTTTTTAAACGATTACGAATATAAAACAAAAAAATCTGATGTGGGCAGCACATTTATTTCCTTATATAATGCAATGAATTTACTACTTTTACAGTAAAAAAAATAGGTTTTTCTTATAGTAGATACTTATATTCTTTCCAAGATATTGAATTTTCGACAATTAGTCGTCATTTTAATTGATTTAGCGTCATTTTAATCCATTTGGCGATATTTTCGTTAATTTGACAACATTTCAAAAAGTCGCCAAATTGGCGAAATTCCGCCAAATTCGTCGCCAAAATCTCGCCAAGCTTTACTGACGGAGAAATAAGTTATTCTTATAGCAGATAAATGACTATAGGCGTTCAAATACAAATGTATTACTCGAATTATCTTTTCTCATGAATGGAACGAGCTAGATCCACGAGAATGATGTCACCAGATTTATTGCATGGTATTACATATGAAAAGTGAACATGTTTCTCAATAGTAAATATATATATTTTTTAATTTATATGACTTTTTGATACTTTTTTGAAAAATGTGCAATATCTCAAGAACGGTTCATGTTAGCGTTCTAAAATTTATGTTAATCATTTCCTAATGAAAAATTACATAAGAAAAATAAGAAAAGTCCATTTGCGTAACTTTATTAGCGGTTTAGATTTTTTGACGATTTTTTCAAAATTTCATTCGAAAATTTAGGGGGGTTCTGAACATTCGATTACGTTTAAAAACAATAGGCTTCCAGTGTTTACGAATTGTGATTTTTGTACCAAATTTTGTTCAAATCGGTCCATTCGTTCAGCAGTTATCGTCTCCACAGTCTCACTGACCACACACACACACACAGACATCACTTCAAAAATGTTTGATTCGTGATCAGGGATGTTTGAAACGTGCTCTCCCGTCGAAAACTCGAATTCGAATTTTCGACCCCGTCACAATACTTTCCTTATACATTATGTTTATAAGAAAAGTAACATACAATTCTTTGAAAATGTACAAATCTATTATTTGTTTGAAAGAAAGAATTAAAATATATATACTTTGTCTTAAACATTCACATTTTAAACATACCATAAGCCTTAGAGTGGATAAGAAAGGACAACATGTACTATTTCAAACAAACTTAACTTTCGCGGCAAGAAATTCCTTCGTTAATATTTATTTTGCGTGCTACAACGAATAAAGAATCTCTACGTATGATTTATTGAATGTATACATGGTCAAGACAGAGTTTATCCTGAATACAGTAGCCTAAGTAGAATTTACATTATCAGAAATGTTTTTATCACGCAACTAACATTTTGTTTACATAACCAAATAATAGTTTGTCTTAACGATTTTATGCATGTTTTCTATATATAAAGGTTGAATGTTTCTTCTCAAAAATATCTGTAATGACATTTTGGATGCATTTGCCTTTATCGCAAAAATACATTTTATGCATTAAAGTTGAATGATAAACACAATAACCTGTACAATAATAAAATTTCCTAAATATGGTTCTGCATGGCTGTAGTGGCTCAGTTCATTCTCGCAGAACTCGCCTATAGGGGACGTTCTCAAAATGAAGTGCAGATAACAGCATCCTTGGTAAAGATAACAGGTGGTGTAGATAACAGGCTTTTTAACAGCAAAACCGATCCATGGAAGTCGTTATAGGCGATTGCAGCGATATACTAGCATTTGGAACTCCTCCTATAAGCTACTTTTGTGAGTAGTAGCCTAAATTATCAATTAAAATCTACAGAGAGTTCTTTAATTACAGGAGAGCCACTGGGATATTTAAAGTCTGGAACATTTCGTGGAGATTTTGTTTTATGACATTTGTTAGGTCGTGAAACAATTTTTATTCAATGCACAAGACTAATATGCAATTAATATGTACATAATATATGGAGTTCCTAAGAAAGTATTTCAGCAAAGTCTTCAGCTTTGTTAGGAAAGGTAACCGAGAACACGTTACGTCTACCCATAGTAAAGTGACCATGCCTGATTAAATAAAATTATTTGCAGTGTCTGTGGTAGAGAACTGCTCGTTATGCTGACATTTTAAAAAGTTAAGATAAAAAAAAACTCAGCAACGAAGTGAGATAGAAGACAGAAACCAATTACATTATCTACTTGGTAATTGACACCAGTAACGAAAAAACACGTATCCGGAAGGCAATAAATATCTATCAAATAGCCGTATCATCAAAGCCTCCAACGCAGTGATAGATACATGCAGTGCTTATGGAAGTACGCTTTAATATTTTTTCTGGAATCTTAATGTGCATTGCTATTGGATAAGGACATTTTCAACAGCATCTACACTAGAGTTCTGTTCATGTAAGTGTTGGTTATTCTATTACCAGAAAATGTATCAGGAGTTGTCCAAGATTTAAAGTAAGCGGTTGTGGCTTATACGTGCTTATTTTCACGCAAAAGACTTTTATTTTATATTTGTTATAAGCGAGAGTATTGTTAAAACGTTCTTAAGTTTCCGGGAATTAGCCGTGAGTTACAGTGTAGTTTATATAAAATATTTGCATCTTAAATCCCGGGCAACGGCGGGAAGTTCTGGAAAATGTACTTGGAGATACCAGGGATTTAAAATGCAAATATTTGATTATAATCACACCAAAACTATCAGCGAATTCTCGAAAACCAAAGAACGCTTATAAGAGCAACAAAAATAACTGCGTCACCAATGAGGCTGAGATGGACACTCTGCAAGAATATATGCAGGGAAAGTACATATATTTTGAAAAAATATGCGAATTCGACTATTGTTTGTTTGTATTCTGGTCGATATATTTGTAAAAATAATATTTTGGCCTTTTTGATGGTGTCAAGATGAATATTCTGAAATAAAATCTTTGGTCACTAAGAAACTCATTTGTGTGAAAATCACACTAAAAGATAAAATAACTTAAAATTAATTCGAATTAAAAAAAAATAACGCCATGGTGCATCTTTACGGATCTTGAAATACCAGTGTGCCTAATTTTATTGCTGTACCTTAGATTTCCTTCTACAGACGACAGAGACAAATAATCAAACATACATATTCCTTTATTATTATAGATTTCTGAATATGACATCAATTTGCCCCTAACCATTTTGCTTCAAACGAACGTCTCCTGTAACTAATAATTTAATTGCAACTCATACAAATTAGACAACATTTCATAACTTTATATCTGACATATTTCTTCTATAGCATTTTAATGCTGAGCTTTTGTTCCTAATTTCGTGTTTCTATATATTTTATTGGAAATAACAATAAATTTCAGTGCATAATACACTTGTCATATACTGTATATTGTGCTTTATTATCTGACATTATTTAATGGTTATTGTATTTATAATCAGATTAAATCACACGATAAAATCGAATGCATAAAGACCCGAGTTCTTATGTGATATACGTTAATGGTTTGGATTAAGATATTAGTTGTTCTAATAAAAGGGATTATTAAATCGATAACGTCCTCTTATTATTATAACGTATTTTGAAGATGAACTTTTATTACATTAAAAGGATTGGAATCAATAAACACTAAGTTAACAGTTTTAAATGAGATTGAGATTTAGTGCCAATTTATTATAAAAATATCACCATTTAGAATTTTTTATTTTGAAACTATCAAATGATACAGCAGTTTATGTTGTGTTTGAGTGTTTTCTTTGTAAAAGAATAGTGTCGTAAGTCGATCACATTCCGTATATTAGTAGAATAAATGTTTCGGAAGCAAAGACATGAAATGTTTATAAAACTTTGGCAGCAAAATTGATTTTTAATAACTTCTCTCTTAAATATATGATATTAATCCAATTTAAAGTATTCATTTACTTCACACATGTACTGTTTGCTAAGAGAAAATGCCAGTTTCGCCTAAAATAACCTCTCTGGGGATACATACTGCAAGGTCCATGTCCAGTATTGACAATAATTATATCATCTATATAGCTCAACGAATATAGCGTTGAATAGGCATGTTAAGATCCATGGGCAGAATTCCGGCTAGGACATGAGCCCTTAGCTCCCAAACAAAATTATCCCTGAATGATATATCTATATGAGCACCAACTTACAAAAAATGTCAAGTTTCGATTTTTTTTGTCTATCCTACGAGTTATAACAGTCATTTTTCAATTCCCTTCGAAAGAAAATAGGAATATTATCCCCGTAATTCAATGCATATAGCAATGAGTGTCGAGACAGTGAGATAAGTTGTTCTAATTTTGATTGGAATTCATTACAAAATATTTGTCTAATTTACAAGAAATATAATAATTCCTTGCAAATTATTTAAAAAAGTCGAAAATGGCTCCTGTCAAATGGAGCCAAGATCAAGGATTCGGGTGATTAACACCTTTCTTTTTGGGTGATTTATCTACTTTAGATGCTTTATAGACAGTTCAAAACATTTAAATTTCGAAATTAGGACCATACTCGTTCAAAATAATAAAATATCGAAATTATCAAAATTATTACAACTATATTTGAAAAACCGAGGACCTGATCCAAATTCCAGTCATATATCCTTGTAGGGATTTAAAAGGGATACAAATTACTTCCTACCGTTCATAGCATTTCAGTTTTTGAAATATGAGCATAACAAACTTGAAAAACAAAACATTTCAATATTATTTAAACAACAAAACAATTCCTCAAACAATTCCTCAAAAACAATTCCTCAAACAATTCCTCAAAAGAATTCCTCAAAAACAATTCCTCAAAAGAATTCCTCAAAAGAATATGAGAGGCTAATAGAAACAAATAGTTGGTGTAGAAATTGGATTTTCACTGATTATTTTTGTCGCTTACTGTTTATGTATATTTTTTATATTTTAGAATATATTTCAAGTGAAAATAAACAAATTACGGTAAAAACTCGCTCTGACAAAAACATTTACTGTTTATTTTTTTCGAAAGCGAAAGATCAAAATATTAAAATATTAAAATTAATTTTATATATTTACGAATAAAACCACGTTCCAATAAATCAAATAAAAATGCTAACATCTTTATCTATTAGGTTTGGAAATATAAGATTCCATACTGTTTTTCGTTATCCAAATTATAGATATTATTGACATTAAAATATTATCTATAAATCCTCGTATTGCACTTTGATCCCTGATATAATTTCCCGGTCCATAATATTCGGAGTTCTTGTTTAAGGCAAGCACAAATAAGGAATTATTCATTATGGGATTTAACTCTAAACAACATTTGAAGCTTTTCACTTGAACGCTTTAATCAACATTTCTTTGACATATTTCTGATTAGATAAAAGCTTGCTTTTTCAGTAGAATAAACTTCATAAGCATTTAATCTAGCTTCTGTGTAGTTCATGTTTGGAAATATTTAATACCGCTTCATAAAATTCGAATTGCATGTACGTAAAATTCATTGGAATTACCCTTCTACTTAATAAATTTGAAATTGGTCTTTAGTTAGCGTTACAAATACAAGAATATAGGAAATAAGATATGTAAAATGTAAATGAGATAAGCAAATTTCTTGGAATAATTTTGAACATGCATTAGAACATGCATTTTAAATGTAATATCATTTATGTAGATAAATGTTTAGATATATCTTAAACGAAAATTATATATAAAGGTGTCGATTTTGCTTATTGCAAAACTCCAAAATAATTTAAAATTAAGTAAATGATTAAATTTCAAAACTCCAAATTTTTTTATTATTGCTGCTGAACATTCTATTTCAGAATATTTTGGCGTTTTAATGAATTTATAATAATGCATATGATGTGCATACCAGGGAGGATATTTTATTTAAATTACGTATTAAAGTGAAGGGCGTCACATAAGAATTGTGATTCAAATAAACTTTAGTATTTTTTCTAAAGAATCATTGCACAAATTGACCCAAAGTTCTATTAGTTGTCTTTATAATAGGCACAACGTGACTTTTTATAATTTATTTCTTGGTAATGTGGCTTATAGTGTATAGATGAAACTAAACGTGTTTTGAAAGATCGATTGGGAGAATATCAAAATTTTGATTCAAATAAACTTCAGTAATTTTCCTTATCAATCCCTGCACCAATTAACGTCAAATTCTATTAATTTTCTCTATGGCAGGTACAACGTGATTAAATACAAATCGTGATTTTGTGTGATTTATTTGGCTTATGGTGTACAGGTCGAACTAAACGTGTTTTGAATCATCGATTATGAAAACATCAAAATTGTGATGAAAATAAAGATTTAACAAATATTTTATAGCCAATCATTAGTAGATATTTTTTTTTACTTTTTCTTCTGATTTTATTATTATTTTGTTTTTAAATTTTACTTCTGGAAGATTGCTGTTAGATTTTTGACCAAAATTCCTTTGACGTTTTTCAAATTAATAAGAGAGTTCGATATTTTGGCTACGACACGGCATTTCTCCCATTTATGGTTTGAAAAGTTTTAACTAATTCAAATTTGTCTAATCCCCTATCTTCGAGCCTATTGCTATTAAATTGATTTTCTGGTTTTACCATTCTAGTTTATCAGCTCATTTTCCAGATTTCATTCACTTACATCGCCTTCCTCTCACTAATTGGAATTACCGTAGCTTAGTTTTTATTTAAACTATCGCAAGCACAGCTAAGCCCACTTGAGGATCAGCTCTTTAAACGTAGTTCTAAAGCAGAACAGCAATAAAGTATATTAGGAACTGCCACCTGTATTTATGTATTTTATTCACAAACTATTTCATGTTGATTTATGTTTATTTATTACTACACTAGAAAGTGTAACCGGCGTTGAGCAAATTCTTTATTTTGTAATTAAAACGTTCTAGAATTTGTAAATCAACTTTATTTTAAAAGTTGCTCATTTGATAGATACTCACAGTTTACTACAAAAGAAAAAACTAAATTAAAATAAAATACTGTCTCTCCTTTTTAAACACAGAAAAAGAAATAATGGACATTTAGAATGAAAAGTCACCTCTCCAGTTGTGATCTTTTAAATATTCTTAACCAGAAAATTGCTCCATTTTCTTATTGAGTTAATCTGAAAGATTTATTTCACGTTTACATGTCAACGGCGCATTAAGTTAAAAGCACGTTCATCCTGTTATGAATTCTTGATTACTTGATAAAACACAAATGTTATCAAAACAAGAACTTTTTAAAACGTAAACTTGGGATCAAACTCCGACAGCAAAATCGAGAAATACTTTAAAATGTGAATAAAGGAGATCAATGGATATAAATAAATAAACTTATTTTCCTTCTCCTGCAGAACTTAGCATATGGGAAAAGAAAATAATGTGATAAAGTTGAAAATTATACTACTAAATACCGGTGGAATTACATGCTATGGAATGAATTAAATATTTTTAATTTTTTGTGTGTGTGTTTATCTGTCTATAGACACAATATATCAAATCTGTCAAGCTATTGATATACAATTTGGGGCAATTATTTCAATCAGTTAGCATAAAAAGCAGGTTAATTTTCAACAAGATCTAAGTTAAATATAACTTTATAGTTTCGAAAGATTTTCACCAAATGTAGAAAACATTTTTGACAAAATTCTTCTATCATATCATGCCAAACAAATCTTCATTTTAATATTTTTTATATAAAAGATAATAATTTCCACGATAAGATGATGGCATGTTTAATAATCGAGATACTGCACGTTCTGCATATAACTACGGTAATAATTCGTCGTTACGTTGTAATTCCTTCCACACCTAGTTACCTAAGTCAAAACGACGTAAGTCATACAGCAAATCTACATACAAAAAAGTTATCTAAGATACCAAAGAGGAATGGGGTTTGGGTAAAACGGATAAGAGGATCTATATTCCAATAGAATGGGTTGAATATTCTAGGACTCTCTTAAACTCTTCATACGCACACTGTACGTCATTCAATAAGGACGTGTTGATTACTGCTCGTTGCTGATATAGTTGTGTATAAAATGTAATCCACATCTTGTATGCTATTGTGATTATCTAATACTTTTTAAACGTAAGCAAACCATATATAATTTATTTTTTCTCAATTAAAATTTAACCCACTGAATACAGCATGTTTATGAGCACGGTATTGCATGCATATTTTAGAAAAAACGAGGTTGTGTAGCATTTCACTTTCATGAGAGAGCCTTTCATCAAACAGTTTGAGATTGAACGGGCTCATAGTGTTTAGAGTGAAACAGGCTAATAGTGCTTAGGATGGAACGGACTATATCCCGTTCTGCAGTAGACACCATTAATCATTAGCACGAGCACTACCCATCATATTGTAAACCCTATGCAGATCAACTACCTGACGAAGAGAAACATCTGTCTAGTCTGCTACTGATATTTCCATTGATCATTCAACAAAACTACATCCAAAACCTAGATTTTAAAGTCCTTGGTTCTCTGATGCGTATATCAATAATTCCAGTGTGTCAAGTTTTACAGTTCTTTTCCTGGAAAATACCCGCTCTCAAAGTAAAGCAGGGGCAAAAACGAATAGCAAGAAAAAATGCAATTCTTATATGATTTCCTTTCCAAGATAAACGAATCGATAGTAAAAACTTAAACTAGCTAAACAAGTAACTAGCATAACAACATTTAACTAGCTAAACAAGTAAAATGAAGTATAACACCGAGAAAGCTTTTAAGTAAAGAAATTCTCAGGCTGATGTTTCAATAAATATGCTAAATTAAAATGTCTCTATACCAGGGGTCGGCAACCTATTGAAACGGAAATGCCAAAAGTTACAAATTACAAAATTTCCCAGTTTTTAAAGAGCCACTAAAAATGTTCGTTTCAATATTATAGAATTTGCTTATATATATTTGATTTTTGATTTAAAATAAACGGCTTTAAATACGGAATAATATTTATTCATATAAATACACAAATATAGATAGTTACATCAATGGGAGCATTGGCTTTGCATGCCTTTTGAAAGTTTGATTAAATCTGGCTTATAACTTGTTGTTTTAAGTTTCAAGCACGGCTCTAGATTTTTATTTGTTAGTTGACTTCTAACTTTACTTTTTATTATATTCATACAAGAGAACGCTTGCTCGCACGAATATGTCGACCCGAAGATCGTCAGCACTCCATATGCCAACTTCTTCACCTCACTGTAGCATTCTGGAAGACTATTCCATGCACCGAATATGAGGGCCTCAACTCGCGGAATTTCTTTTAGAATTTATTTCCACTTGTGCTGCGCGACAGGCATGCATTTCTGGACCTCCAACTCTTCCAACTGGCTTTTGAGTTCTGTGAATTTGCCATTCCGCAAGTCTTTGTTTTTCAAATCTAGCAATTTGCTTTTGGAGCGATCTAGCATCAATTCCAAATGGCTCGATGTTGATCTCATTTGTATTTGTGTTGAGAGGATTTACTATGTACGCGAGAGTACTTTTGTTTGTTTTGAATTGCTCGAATCTCTCAGCGAATCCATCCTTCTTGTTTTTTAAAGCTATGCTGAAGTAATTCGTGTTAATAGTTGCATTGGTCTCATCGCCATATTGCGTCAGATTTTTAAAATGAAGTAATTTACCGCTCTCCATGTCTTCAACAAAAAGAAGTAATTTTTTTTTCGAAACAAACTACTTCTTCAAGCAAGGCGTAGGCTGGGTTGCCCTTTCCTTGCAGTTTTAGATTTAGTTCATTTAGTTTCATTGTGGTATCTACCATAAAGTTCAATTTTTGCAGCCATTTGTCTTCTTCCAATTCGGGATGGTCAATGCTTTTTTCATTGAGGAATGTTTTATTTCACTCAAGCACAAAGCAAAACGTTGCAATACGATACCTCTGGAAAGTCATCGCACTTTCTTGTGCAGAAGTATTTCAGAAAACTGGCTATCTATTTCTTCAAGGAAATCTTTAAACTGGCAATGGTAAAGTGCTATTGCCAAGATGCTGTTAATAATCTTAATTACCAAGTTTATGACCTCAACTATTTCGGCCGGAAATGTTTGGGCACAAAGTGCGTCTTGATGAATTATGCAGTGAAACGTTAGAATTTCGGGGTTTATTTTTTCTGAAGAATTGATGTTACCCCTCTATGTATTCCTGTCATACTCCTGGCTCCATCAGTTGCTATAGAAACGATTTTATTTATATCGATTCCATTGTTTTCCAGGCATTTTTGCACGGCATTTGCTATATCTTCTCCCCGAGTTTGCCCTAAGAGCGGTAGCAATCCTAGCAGTTCTTTTTTTGGACCTTGGGACGACATATACCTGACTAAAAAGGTAACTTGTGCCGTGTCTTTTATGTCGCAAGACTCATCCATAGCAAGTGATAAGGCAGAAGCCAGTTGAATATCTTCCACTTGCATATGTGTTACATTTGAAGACATTTTAGCAGTTCTATCTTGTGTTGTTTTAGCAGATAATGGCAAATCTTTGATTTTTTTTCATGATTTCTGCTTTGTTTTTAAAATCACGAAACAGTTCTTCATTTGCACGTTCATATGAAACAATCTTTGACGTACTCACCATCTATGAATGGTTTTCTTCTTTTTGCAATTTCTAATGATACTGCAAAGCTTGCCAGATTTACATTATTGGCAGATTGCACCCAGTTACTTATCATGGAACTTGACTGTTTCTTTCTTTTTTTTTTTTTTTAAGAGCTCTTCAACAGATTTTTTTCGTGCGTCACCGGTTGGATATTTACCAGCAAACTGGGTATGTTTTGTAGTGAAGAGTCTCTCCAAATTTGACTTCTTATTGTGTGAGAGTTTTTCGTTGCAAATGAGACAAGTCGGAAGGCCATCTGTGTTGCATATGAATGGAAACGACTCTGTCCAATCCTGATTGAATTCTCGGTTTTCTTCTTCAGTTCTTCTCTTTTTTTACCAGATGCCATGCTGGCGGCGGAGCTAAAGAAATTATTTTTTTAAATTTTACTTAGCTATCTAAAACGGCAAACAATTTATTTACCATTATTTCTTCGTTAACACGATCCTCAGATATGTAATCCAATTCTGTTACTGATTTTATTATATTATACGCGTACATACCTTTGAGAAGATATTCGCTTCTAAATCGTATTCTTCTTGAAACAACAAGCGAATGGACACGCAAAAACCGCAAGCGATTAAATTAACACACATGCAACGTAACGTCGACTGCGCTATCCGAGGATGACTGACTGACAACATGTCTAGAGTCTAGACGGTGGCTGTTCGGGTGAGACGGAAATGGAATGCAATTGACTGAAAGATAAACATGGTCACGGAGTCTCATCTCTAAGAACAAAACAATAGTTCAAATGTATCTCATTACGGTCATGTTAAGCGTAGCGATTTGTAATTAACGATTATGAAAATAGAAGCTATTGAGAAATTAGGTACTTAAAAATATATTTTCTTATTTTTTAAGGGTTTTGATAATAAATTATTAATTTTTTCGTATGGAACTGGAGAGCCGCAACTTTACATCAAAAGATTCGCATGCGGCTCGCGAGCCGCAGGTTGCCGACCCCTGCTCTAGACAAATCGTATAAGGTTCGATAAGGAAATCAACTGGCTTCAGAAGTATATAGCATTCTTTGCCAGGGTAAGTAAGACAGAGCACCAGTACCAATAAAGGCAAGAACGTGTGTATCAATAATGCTTATGATCAAATATGTGATAGAAGTTAGTTGATGATGTCACTCGTGTGTATTCCAAAACATGATGTTCCCTATCATAGGTTACTTCGTGTTTTATTTGTTGAGTAAAAGTTTTGAATCATCCTACTGTTTCTTTTCCTTCCTCCTGGATATTGTATTTAATGTTTTTCTTTCATCAATAACCTTCCTAAGTGACGTGATACAACTTTTTCAAGCAGAAGTAGTCTTTCCACAATAAATGAACCTTCTATTTGTAGGGATATAATATTCTACAACTTCCTTGATAAAAAAAATTGCATATGCATATTAAATGACTACAATTGTTTCGATGACAGTATGATCCCTTTTTCTCAGGACAGAAACAATACTCTCTTAACAATCAGTACGATACAAGTCTAAACCAGCTGGCAATGAAACAATTAAACACTTTTTTGACTCTCTACCGCTGAAATTGTATTTTCGCCTTTATTTGTACTGGTTCTATGCTTCATTTATACTGATGAAGAAATCAATTTCTTTCTTTTGTAACCAGTAATACCATTACTCTTAACTTATATTCTGAGTCTCAACATACTTTCAATTACTCTTAATTAGTTATAATATTCAGATAGTAAGCTATTTGAGTTAGTTACTTCAATTATTGACTTTTCATGTCATTACCAATGGTTCGCACAAATCTCATCCTATAATACATATTTTAGAAGTTTGTTTATAAAGTATAAAAAATAAATTATTCATCTCTAACGAGTATTATCCCTTAGGAATATTTACCCCCAAGAAATATTCAAACACAAATTATTCTTCTTGAAATTTTACATATCATTATTAGAAATGTAATTGATTTAGAAATGATCTAGTTCTCTGCTGATGAAGTTTCAAACCTAGATTAAATGCTTTTATAAGGGTCATTTAGCCAGGCAGTATTGATTTTCCATTTGGGACTTTTAAGTCTCTATCTCCTTCTATTCACTTGAAATGTATATTAAAATCCGAAAGTATATTTATAAAATGTATTTCCATCTAATCATCATTAAGAGAATTTAAACTATAATGGTCATATATTTTCAATAAATATCAACACAATTTTTTGAACATAACATAACCATTACAATCTTTGATGTCAGATGCAGCGATTATGTTATATGATACATTTATTTTAAATTACGAATTTTCGTTTACTTCAATTATTTCGTATGTTTTGCATTTAATGAAACTGTTTTTTTTCAATGCAATGTATTAAAATAATGAGTATTAAAATTAGTCCTTGATTCAAGAACATTTAATGACTTACAAGTTCATTGAAAGTTCACTATCGAAGTTTTATGATTTATATTTTCACTTTTATTATATAGTTTCTGAGATATGTACTACACTATATGAATAAAGTCACCGGGTATTTGATTAAAATTGTATCATATTTTTACGACATAATATAAAACATTTTGATAAATAGAAAGAGGTTAATATACCAAGAATAATGACATTTTTCAGTTTGATGGTACAATTATACCCTAAAATATATCAGGTATATTATATTTTGTAATTAAAACGTCAGACAATAATTACAGACCATTATTATAAACTAGGAAACGACGAAATAGTTTTTATTTTATAGCAATTTTTCCTTAGACGTTCTTATTAAAGTTTCAATGAAGAGTTTTAGATGAAATGCCCATGCTCTAAAAATCCCTAAAAATTCAACAAGTGCGATGTTAGTAAAGCGTTTTTAAGAAACTGCATATGTTGCAGATAAAAGAATATAAGCAGGTCTTTGCATTTTAACTCAGGAATTAACTTCTGAAATAAAGATTGCGTTGTTAAAACACTTCAATTTACTTTCTGAGAGCTGAAACCGGCAGATCATCTATTGTTACTCAGTATAAAGTACCTAAAATAGACTCTGCGGTGTTGAATATCTTTAATGAATCATGCCAAAAGCAGAAACAAGCAGACATTCTATTTAAACTCAGTATGAACTGTCTGTAACAGATACTGCGTTGTTAAAACTCTTCAATGAATTATGCTAAAAGTGAGAATATGAGTTTCTTACATTTTAACTCAGTATGAACTATCTAAAATAAATACTGGGTTTAACTCTTCACCGAACTCTCATGAAAGCGAAAACAAGCATATCAACTATTTTAACCCAATATAAACAACATGAAATCGATACTGCGTTATTAAAGCTTTTCAATGAACACTGCGGTAAGCGAAAATAGGCAGCTTCTCCATTTTATCTCAGTTTGATCATAGCTAAATAGATAATGAGATGCTGTAACTCTTAAATGAATTCTAATGAAATTGAATACACGCATATCTTCTATTTTAACTCAGTATGGCCTGTCTGAATTAGATACTGCGTTATTGACACCCTTCCATAAGCTCTTCTGAAGATGAGAACATATATATCTTCCACTTTAATTGAATATGAACTGTCTAAAAAAGACATTAACATTGCTGAAAATCTTCAATAAATTCCGCTGAAAGCAATAACCGAATTATCTTCCCTTTTGACTCTGTATGAACTGTCGGAAATAGATACTGCTTTACTGAAACTCTTCAATAAACTCTACTGAAATAAAGAATAGAAATATATTCCCTTTTAACTCTTTTGACTCAGTATGAACAGTTTGAAATATATACTGCGTTGTTGAAACTCTTTAACGAGCTCTGCAGAAAGCGAGAACAGGACTAGCTTCCATTTTAAATCAGTATGAGCTGCCTGAAATAGATACTGTGTTCTTGAAACCCTTCAATAAACTATGCTAAAAGCAAGAACAGGCGGATCTTCCATTTTTACTCAGTATAAGCTGTCCAAAATGATACTCTAGTATTTGTGAATTTTGTGACTATGACATTTTTAATTACATTATTAGTTTGATAAATATTTAGTCAAATTAGTGTCGGGTAGTTATATTTAAGTTTTAGGGAGATTTATTACTTTCCTCACGCTGCGAGCAAGATGGAATACTGTGATTTTGATTGAGACTTATAGCACTTTCCTTGATAGATATGTTTTTAACAGTAGATAGACCAAATAATTTTACTTTAACTGGTATTGACTAAGAAACGTGTGGTGAATTAATCACAAAACGAGTTTTCATCATTTCTATTCTGTCCTTAGATACCAAATAGGACTTTTGTGGATTGGGTGTCAAATCGTTGTCCAAAATGGGGTCGTTGTCCAAAGTTGGGTCGTTGTCCAAAGCTTATTATGCAGAAGTAAATGAAAAAAAAAATCGAAAAATATATATACATTTAATTATAAAAACATTATATTTAGGTAAAACTGTTGTTTTTTCGTAATTTCGAAAGCCGCCGATTCGATTTGGACCAAGTTTGCATAATATACTGCTATAGCTACCTATATTATCTAGATGAAAACGCAGAACACATCTAAAAATGTATATAGTTTAGCTAAAAGTGAGATTTTTAGAATGTCAGTGACCCTTTGTAATTATAAAAATTTCTGGTATGATTTGAGCCAAATCTGTGTAAATGCGTGCTCATATTGTATAAAAGTGAATACAGAAAATAATTTTAAAAATGTATATAATTTGGCTCAGAGGTCAAATGCTTACTTGTTTCCCTAAAAAAGTCCCGGGATTAGCCCGATCCTCTAGTTTGTTTCGGACAAAATTGTTTAAATAATATTTGTCGTAAAATACAACTTTTTATTGGCCTCTATCTGAGCGTTTATCATGCATATTTGGCAGCATTTTCTTTACAAGTATTTGAAAATTAAAATACCTATCCCCCTAACATTTCAGGAAAATAACATGCGTACCTCTCACCATAAATTTAAATCTCACAAATTCTGCTTCAGTTTAATTTATTACACGCATGGGATATCACAAGTTAAATGTATAAATATCTTACACATAGTCCTTAACTCTTGCAACTTAGTGTACACGGTCGAAGCGTAAATGTTAAAGTTCAAATATGTAAATCTTCAAAACTTCAATTTTACGAGTCGAAGGTTTTGCAATCTATTATCTCCCATTAAACTCAAAACTTATCGTTTAAAAACACATTTTAATTACGAATCTAAAAATTTACAGCAAACATGTTGTTTAGATATTGAAAACGCTTAAAACGTCGATATTATAGCAAAAATTAAGCACACATCCACAACAGAAGGTCTTTATTTTACTTCCTATAAGACGTACGAAATTTTTTTTTAAAAAGGGACAAAGCGCTTTCGAGCATAAGTACGCTCTTCATCAGTGGTTACATAGAAATAAAATTTGAATCGTTCATATATAGACCAGATAAAGCGACAAAATTTGCATAAATACAATTTACAAAAGAATCTATGTTTAGCCAAGGATAAACCGAAACTATAAAATAATTTTAGAGTTTCAAAAAATCCAATAACAAAAGGACAGCATATTAAATTACAATTTAATTACAGAAATCGAAAAAAAGGGGGGGAGGGTGGCAACCAAGCATAATCCCAAAGATGAAGACGTCAAAGATAACTTTGCAGAGACTTGAATTGCATGGAGTCGAGAATGAGTCGCCAAGCGTAACTCAAATTCATAACAGGGTCAAAATTACAAACGGATTCGCGGTAGATATAAATAAAAAGGGATTCATAAAGAAGAATAGCATGAGGGTTATTACAACACATCAAAAGGAAAGTTTTTTCAAAAAGAGGCTGAAAATTATCTTTAACAACACATTGAGCAAGAGCCGTAGAAAGTTTACTATCCCTGACATCCCGAGCATGTTCTGTTAAACAGATGCCAACGGTGCGTTTAGTACTTCCAATATAAAATTTAAAATTACCATCGGTGGACAACAGGGGAACAACATACACCCCAGCAAAGCTTTTAAAGTCATCCTTATCACCCTGTTTATCAGCCCGTATACGGTTAAATAAAGAAGAAATATTAGAATGTGCAGGTCTGAAACCAAACTCAGAACAAAAATGGATAAAAGGGCGGAAAATCCGATGATTATATGGAAAACTAGACCTATAAGTCAAACGATCTTTTAAGGCAATAAGTTTAGTATCAAAAAGTGTATATTTACGGCGAACTTGGAAGAAAACCTTATAAATTAACTCAAAGGAGTAGGCAGCCTCACGGCCAAGGCAAAAATAAAATCAATTTCAGCACTTAAAGCAGGGGTAGATGAACAAACATTGAAAGCGCGATTAAAATAAGCATAAAAAGAAGCTTTTTTAGAGGAAAGAGGATGGCAAGAATTAGCAGGAATACAAGCATTAGTAAAAGAAGGTTTACGGGAAACCGAGGTTTGAAAACCAATAGCAGAACGGGTGACCAGTACATCAAGAAAAGGCAAAGAACCATTAGTTTCATGTTCGGCAGTAAAATTGATAGAAGAATAAAAATCTTTAACTCCAGACAAAAGAAAAGAAATCTCTTCTAAATCACTATCCCAAACAATAAACACATCATCCACAAAACGGCACCAAAAAGAGGGAGGTTGGATAAAAAAGGCAATATCTCATTCTCGAATTCCTGCAAAACCGCCTCGGCTAAAATACCAGATAAAGGGCTACCCATAGGGGCACCACAGGTTAGTAAATAAATAGCATCATGGAAACCAAAATAATTTGTCTCCGCAACAATATTCAAAGCAGAAGTGATTGCGTCGATAGTAGGAGTTTTGAAATTATGATTATGTAGTTTTTTGATAATAATTTTAATAGCAATGTCAACGGGTATACTAGGAAATAAAGAAACAACATTAAAACTATGCAAGGTACTATTAGATTTAAATTTAGTTTTGTGTAAAATATTAATGAAATTTTTAGTTGAACCGATAGAAAATTTATGGTCATTAAAAAAAGGTTTTAAGAAGAAGGCAAGGGATTTTTCTAAAAAATAAGTAGGTCCGCAACATTTAGAAACAATAGGACGCATAGGATGATTGGGTTTAATCTTGCCTAAACGTAGATTCTTTTGTAAATTGCATTTATGCAAATTTTGTCGCTTTATCTGGTCTATATATGAACGATTCAAATTTTATTTCCATGTAGCCACTGCTGAAGAGCGTACTTATGCTCGAAAGCGCTCTGGACCTTCAAAAAAAAATTTTTTTACGTCTTATAGGAAGTAAAATAAAGACCTTCTGTTGTGGATGTGTGCTTAATTTTTGCTATTCTTACATCAGACGTGATGCCAAATTATTTATTAGTCGATATTATATTTGCAGTTACCTTAAATTATGAGCTTAGTTTTAAAAATTGACATTTGTAGTTAGTTATTTCCTAAATTTTCCGAAATATAATAGATATGTAATACATGCCGTTATAAGACCAAATGCGTTATTACTGAGAACGGTAATTAAAAAAATAACGGACCGTCTGGGTTAAAAACAAAGAAAGACAGCTTTCGCGACAGTAACTGGGGTTTCAATTGCAAAATTCTAGCTTTTCAAATTCAAAATATTTTGATCTATTTTTTTAATATATTATCAATATGGGTTCTGTTCTAAAAACTCTCTGAAAAAGCATTTACTATTTTTTATTTTTTTAATTTTATTTTCTGGGTAAATTTTACTTTTCGGTTTACTTTTCGGGGATTTTTATTTGTATGCTGTGTTTTAATTATTCATAAATATTTCATGTTTTCAATACGATATGTTCAGAAAGCAATATATAATATATTATTCTCAGAATTAAGTCTGTAATCTTTCAATTTTAGCGCAATGACAAAATCGCAATTGTGCAATGTTTATGGATTACATCCGCCGTGGGAACTTAATAATATGCATACCATTTATGAGCACCACCAACAAACGTATATGCTTATGGTTATGGTAATTTCTAGCCTACAGTAAGCACATGCCTATGCGGATTTAATGTTGAACGTGTTTAGAGTACAGAAGCAAAATTGTATCATCAACATTTCTATTTGGGGCTTACGGATTTTGAATTAGAGATTATATGAAATGTGAATGAATAATATATACAGGGTGTGAAGTAAAGTCCTTATAGGACCAGCAACTTTGAAATGGTTGATTATAGACACATACTTCCAATTAGGAAAAGTATGCATATGATGTATAGATTTTCGATATGTCTTGGATTTAACAATGGGCCGTATAGTTATGAAAATATGACATCGTAATTTTTATACGGTCCCCGTGTCCTACCATTGATTTTTGCAAAATTGAAGTCCTCTACACCAAAACAAATTTCATGCTTCTAAGTGACATATTCGCTGAGATATCGCCTATTGAAACTTGGAGCATGCTGTAAAGGATCAGCTGAAAATTGAGAAACTGTGATTTTATTGAATCTGAAAAGAGGTTGACAGATGTGTTTAGGTTCGTTTATGAGAACTACTAACTGGAATAGTTCTTTTATTGCGCTGTTACGTGTTTTAAAGGTTTAAATTGGGATAAGGAAAGTAGCAACAAAAAGGCAGATGTTCGCTGTAACATGTGTCTTTTTTGTGTATGTTTGAATAAATGTTTCTGTCTCCTTTTCTATGTCGTTTCGTGCTGGCCTTGTCTTGAAGACATAGTTCATGTACTATACCTACACACCTCTCTCATAACTGTACTTATCTGCGTTTGCTTGTTCCATGGGTGTTCATGGATTGTACTTTGAACCCTTTATTTCTTTCAGGATTTCCATGTTTTTGCACTATCCAACACACGGGATCTTTATTTAACTTTGTGTATCTTATAGACAGTCCTCTAAATGAGCGCTTTTGCTGCCAAAACTTGGTTAGGTAATGTGGTGGAAGTCATGACATTTACCTTTTTATAACATTTATTTCACTTAGAAGCATGGAATTTGTTTTAGTGTACCCATTAGCTACAGAACTTAAATTTTGTAAATATCAATGAACCCGGGGACCGTATAAGAATTGCGATGTCAATTTTTCATAGCTATACGGGCCCTTGTTAAATCCAAGACATATCGAACATCTATACATCATATGCATAATTTTTCTAATTGGAAGTATGTGTCAATAATTAACCATTTCAAAGTTGCTGGTCCTATAAGGACTTTACTTCACACCCTGTATATTCCATTATGTGATTCCAAAATGAATAAAGTAGCAAAATTATGGTAAAAAAAAAGAAAATATTTTAATCTGAGGATCATTTATCAAATTCCAATATTTTAAAACTCTGAATAACCTTGGGTGCGCTTAAATATACAATAGGAAAGTTCTTAAACACCTTATTTCTAATTTAAGAAAATATTAATGTGGGATACACATGACTTTCCCTGAATAATGTAAGTACTTTACTTTCAATATGAAATAATGATGGCCATCATCCACGGTACAATATTTTTAACGTTGGTAAGTACACTAACATTTTGGCAATTTTTGAATGACAACATCTACAATTATTTTGAAGTACCAAAAAAACTTATTTTGCATATATAGAACTTGACAATTGGAAATATTGATAATATCTACTAAGCCATATACTCCATTATATTAAAATATGTTAATAATTATCCATTTGGCGTTATTTTCGTAACTCACACCTCATTTTTACCAATTTGGTAATATTTTCACCAAATTCGCAGAATATTAAAAAACGCGCCAAATTGACGATATTTCGCAAAATTAGTCACAGGTGTTTCTGATTTTATCTCCAAGTGTTACATATTTGATGACATTTTGTGCTAAACCAGAGTCGACTATTTAACTAGTACATACATGCCTTTGATACGCCCTAACTAAGCTCCGTTGATATATACAAAATAAGTACACCTTAATTCCCCACGGGTGTGTACAAACATTTGATTCGCCGAACTGTTATGAAAGGATGGCAGAACTGCTATGAAATGCATGCCCTTGTTTGTTAATTATTCCCTTCTAAATCCTATTTTCGGCAGTTTTATTTTTATTTTCGATTCTAAAACTTGTCCTCAAAATGTTATTCTAAATTCATAAAGCGCCATTTCTGTATTTGGCTTTTTTGGATCTTTCCCACCAGTTTCGGTAAACCTTGGCGTAATAATTTGTCCCGCGCTTTTGTACATATACTTCGAATTTGCATTTCATATTCTTTAACATGGGAACCCTTTCTCTTTCATCATGAACGCGTAATAACATTAAAGACGCTTCGGCGTGGATTTTGTGAATAGCCGCAGTTGGCGACCGACTATGGAAGGGAATGGTCGTGTATAAGTTCGCTGAGCGAAATAAACGAAACGCTCGAATGTAAAATTATAATATTTTAAATATAAATGTAAAATACTAAATTATCTTTAATATTATGGCGTTAAGTAAAATGTAAACAATTTTCTAAAAGTTCATAAAGTGATTTCAGTAGGCAAGAACTCATCATATGTTTTAAAGCTATTATCCTGTTCTGATCTCGATATCATATGAAATTTTTGGTATGATTGATAAGATTGTATAATCCCAGATTTGTTCAGAAGATTCGAATGTCTGACTGGAATTGTAAAATAAATTAATAAGAAGATCTTTCCTAAAGTGATTAATAAAAGATGATGATATTATTTCACCAAGTTTGGATTTCGTCTTTTGGAAACTATATTGTCGTGTCCTTCAAAATCATGCACGTATTCCATCCGTTCCAAGTCAAAGGTATCTGATCTTAAAAGAAATCCCGATTCTGAACTTCACGGTCATCTATCCGAGTTCCTTTCAACACAACGCAATTATGGTAAAAATTTTGCTACGCCCAATAATGTCCAGTTCCGTGGATTTAACCGAGAATCCGCTGAAGAGATTCCCTTCCAGTGTTCACATCTGCCACGGAATTGCGTGCGAATAACCTCACCGATCCTGCCTCATCCTGACATCGTATCGCGTCAACTGAACCGCCGTTTCCACCACTCCAGTCAATCACTGCCCCGTTATGTGCTACTCGGAGACACATAACAGAACGACACAAAATTATCTTGTATGTTTTTATATGCTATATTTTTTGTAATTCAAAAACATTCAGTTTTAATGACTAAACCACCATTTAAGAAGTTAGACTTTTGTATTGCTTAAAATATATACTTATAAGTGAAAATGCTTTAAATCGTAAAAAAGAAAAAAAAATCTCCTTTTCCCAGAAATAAAATTCGTAAAATTTCTTGCTATGTCAGCGAGTCTTCTACTGATTTATGTAAAAATTTCATTACGCAATTATAAAATTAAAATAATTTGATGTTGCAATAATTGAAAATGTAACTTTCAAATTCATGTATTTTGAAAATTGTAAAGTTTGTTTCCTAGACAGGAAGTTTGAGATTCTGTTCGAGAACCACATGCTTGACTCGAGCACGGAAGATCTTCTGCAGTTGCGATAAATAAATTTGACGAAATGCTATAAAATGGATGAATTCGGCTTTGAAAGTTCTTTATTCGAATTAAAAAAAACTTGATGAGGTTGTTCTTATCGGAAGAAATGCTAGTCTCACACCGACTTTCGCGGTTATTCAAAGTTTTAATTTTCCGTTACTGAAGACACACCCACAGACAGAGATACAAGTATATTATTTTATGATGCGAGACAATTAAGATATACATGCACATCTAACACGATATCTTCGTACATTCAAATATAACTTCATTAGCGCAAAACTATCTTAAACAAATATCAAATACATTAACAACATATAAGATATAAACAACCATTACTGCAACTATAATTTTCCAAATATCTCTTAATTGCAATCAAAAGTTTTAAAATATGACAGCATTCTTATATCTTCCCCTAATTAAACAGTGAATTAATGAGCCGCTTAAATCAAAAATACAGTACCTTTGAGAGACTACATTCAATGCAGTTTCAACAGATCGCATTCCACTCCGGTATCTAAATCAAAAGATATGGCAATTGTAATGGATCTGTTTGATTCGCTTTAAACAGCTATGGGGTAGTTTAGCGTTCCGAATTCTAAGTAGATCCACTATAAAGTTGCGCACTAATGACTTACCATGCTTCAGGGCAGTTGGGATGCGAAGACATTATTTAAATACTTGTCTTATTAAATATCCACTTAAATATGAGGCTGCTGAAAAGCACATGCATTTTAGGTGTATGTAGAGATCAATAATCACATAATTAACTTTTTTTGTGGTTACATTAATTTTACTTATGCAGTAGAAAGGATTACACTGCGTTTCACGGATCCTAACTGAAAATATGCTACTTTTAGTTTGGATCTCCGACATCTTTGAACTACTTAACTGAGATAGGTCTTTGATTTGCCCTCAATCTATATCTTTAAAATTTACGAAGTTAGAAAACCGATATTCAAGAAGTTGTAAAGATCCTTTCTGTCTCAACCGGGGATTGAACCCTAGATCTCTGAACTGGCTATCCGACGCTCTACCGTTGAGCTATTGGAACGAAATTTTAAGCTCTTATCGTCTGCAAAGTTATACTTTGGAATTCCTTAGAATAAACACTGATAATGAAAAACACTTTAAGTAGCACAGATAATAAAATTCATTTTATCCCAGAAGTAGAATTCACAAAATTAATTACCATCTCTTAGTTTTCATCCGATTGAAGTCTCAATTTACAAGAACACTTATAATATTAAAATGCTTCTATATCCCAATAATTGAAATCTATCTTAAAATTCACGAAAATAAAAAATTGCAAAATTTGCAGTCCATGTCTAGACAGGAAGTCTGATATATCGTTCGCAGACTACCTGCTTCTGGGCCGTGAGCACAGAAAATCATATACATCTACAACGGATAAGAAGATTTAACGAAATTACGTAAAATATATATTTTCTTCTTTAAAAGTTCATATCTGTTAAACTAGTTTATATAATAAAAAAAAACTGTATGAGAATCAGGAATTTGTCTATCGGGAATCCAGATAGACTCTGTACCGACTTTCGCGGATGTTCAAATCTTAGTTTTTCTTCTACTTAAGATACAACCGCAGACTGAAAAGCAGACATATAGTTTTTATTATGTAATAAACTTGCAATATACTTGCACATCTAACGCGAAATATTCATGCGTTCAAAGATAACTTCCTCGACCAAAAGCTATAATATACAAATAACTATTACATTAACAGCATATATGATATAAACAAACATTACTGAAACTATAATTTTCCAAATCTCCAAGCACTCTCTTAATTGCATTCAAAAGCTTTAATATCTAGCAGTATTCTTATCTCTTGCCCTAATTAAACAGTGAATTAATGAGCCGCTTAAATCAAAGAGACAATGCCTTTGAGAGATTCTACTCAATGCAGTTCAACAGAGCACACATCACGCCGGTATCTAAATCAAAAGCGATAGCAATTGTAATGGATTTGTTTGATTCGCTTTTAACTGCTAAGGCGCAGTTTAGTGTTCCAAATTCTAAGGTCTTGTATAAAGTTGCGTGCTAATACTTACCATGCATCCGGATTTTTTGGCTGTAAAGATCTAAATTCTTATCATGCTAAATATCCTCTTACATTTCAGGCTACTAAAACACACAATTCAGAAGTATAGATTAATAATCACAGAATTAATTTTATCATGGCTAAATTAATTTTATTCACACACTAAAACAAATTATCCGCGGTTGTCAAGGCCTAAATAAACGTTCTTTATATGAGAAATAGAAATACATCTTTTATAAGCCCTCAATCTATATCTTTAATATTCGCTAAGTTAGAATATAGATATTTAAGAAGTTAGACTTTTGGATTGCTTTCTGTCCTAATTGGACCACCTTTTCGATAGAGCTTGTTTGAATATTGCCCGGAAGCATTGGTTCTGCTCATGTCGCCATCATGACTTTGCCATCTGATGAATGGTGCTCCATCAGGCAAATTTATGGGTCCTAAATTTCTTCGAATACGACTGTCATTCTTTGTGCTACTCATCTGAGTCCATTGTTCAGTTTATTTAGGCTGTTGTATTGCCTAAATGAAAAAATTGCCTATTTTGTCTCACACAACACACATTAAAATTTTTCTATTCAAAATATGTGGAAAGAATGAGATTTCACATCAGTCTAGTACGTGTAACAGAGTCACTCGCAATTACATGTTCTGCAGTGGGCTCAGTATAGGGAATATTGTGAATAAGTTGTACTCTTCTATAGCGAAAAATGGAATAACAAAAATTTGAAACACTTTCCTGTCCGTCTGTCTATCATGAACGTTATTCAAGAAAGGCTCAACCGATCAATATGCTTAGTAAATCAGTTTGTGAGGATTAATAACGTGTAGGTTTACGTCTAAAGAATTTTACGATTTTTAACCTTTTTAATTAGTAAACGAGGGAATGTAAAAGTTCAGTTTCAACTTAATTAAGGCAATAAAGAAAAACTGGAGATAAAAAAAATCCGACATCAGAAAAAAAAACTGAAAAAATATAAGCTGATAAATACGACATTTCTCAGATTTTTACTATCCATTACAGTTATTTAAAATTTGATAATTGAGTAATTTCTAACATTTTCTTTAAAAGTAGCAGTGGAATACTGAATATGGCGAATATTAAATATTAACTCTTTTTAGTAGGCTTTAGAGGTGATAAAGAAAATGTATTTTGAAGCTTTGATACAAAGCATTGGCTAAGGGTAAAAAAAGCCAAATTAATAAAACCTAGTCTCATTAAGCTTAAAATTTTAAAAATCAAAATTCTACTCGTTTTAGTTTTTGGGATACAGGAAGGTGAGAAAGCCACTTGATGGCCTATGTGAGTGATGTCTGTTAGAGCCATCAACACTGCTTGCTAATTTTACATAATACACATAATTTGGCTGAACTCTGTAGCGCACTTTAATATTTCTCATCTCTATAACAGAGGCTTGCAAAATCATAGTATGCAACAAGCTTTCTTGCGGTAAATACAAGCATCGGCTATTCTATGCCGACAAGCACACAGTAAGTGCGAAACCGCTCTGTGAGGGGTATCGAAAGTCGACCATCTGCCTTTCTCTTCGTATATTTTATTTCTACATCTTAAATAGCATTATATATTTAACGAAAAAATGACATACTCATTTAATGAAATATATTATCTAATTCAAATCCAGGAGTTTTCTTTTGTTATAAATACATGATGCTCTGCAAGATTTAGCTCTTTATTATGCACTTTATCTGATATAAATATTACTTAAAACTTCAAATTTGTACAGTGTTATAAATGGTGCAATATATTAGCATTACAAGCTGTATTTAATACCATGAAATGTATTTAAAACATTATTCTGAAAAATTTTAATGTCGAAAACAATATCCTTGAGCAATTTGTAATGGGAAGTGTTGTTAAACCCCATACAGCTCTGAGAAATAGAATCAAAAAAGGTTTTCGTGCCAAAGAAATATCTATTTAAAAAATAAACAGTTTTATTCCTTTAGCATTCCTTCAAAAGTGTGATCGTGTGAAAGAAGGAGAGCTGCTTTTTCACGTGGAAAGCTGAAGTGAAAATGGAATTGTTACGATGGAGGGGGCGGCATCATTTCTATTGGGAAACAAGGAATTGAGAGAAAGTGGGATCAAGGAAAGGCCATGAACAGGGAACAAAGTATTAAAAACATTATTTTTATTTGCAATAGATGGAAACGTTGAGATCTGTGATTTTTACACTACTAAGTAAGTAAAATAAAAAAGGGTAATGCATCTTCAAAACTTTTGATTGAGAAAGAACGATCTATTTATTAATAGAACCTTTATTTATAGAAAAATTAATTTAGTTTAAATAGCGACTAGTTTAGATTTACATGGGAAAAATCTGTATTCAATAAAATTACGTTTTTTTCCAGTGAAATAAAATCAAAATCATTCTGAAACTGAATCTGTGCAATAATTTTATAATACTTTATAATGATATTTTGAAAATTTATCTGTTATCCATATATTGATATTTAAGTAATTAAATGTTATTTTTTAAGACAAATTAAATGAATAAATAATTAAATATTTTTCTGGATTTTGATCCTGTTAGGTCAGTCAGTACGTTATTTCAATAATTGTTACTGAATTGATGAAAAAAATTTAGCACCCAAATCTTTTGGTTAACGAATACAGCTGAAAATAATTATGTTGACAGCTGTAAATTGACTCTTGAAAATATCAAATCGTTACCGTACTGCTGCATCACTTGTAATTATTACTTATATACATAATGCATAAGAAAAGTATTGTGACGGGGTCGAAAATTCGAATTCGAGTTTTCGACGGGAGAGCACGTTTCAAGCATCCCTGATCACGAATCAAACATTTTTGAAGTTATGTCTGTGTGTGCGTGTGTGTGCGTGTGTGTGTGTCAGTGTCAGTGAGACTGAAGACGATAACTGACGAACGAAAGGACCGATTCGAATGAAATTTAGTACAAAAATCACAATCCGTAAACACTGGAAGTCTATTGTTTTTATACGCAATTGAATATTCAGAACCTCCCTAAATTTTCGAGTGAAATTTTGAAAAAATCGTCAAAAAATCAAAACCGCTAGTGAAGTTACGAAAATAGACATTTCTTATGTAATTTTTCATTAGAAAACGGTTGACATAAATTTTAGAACGAGAACATAAACTGTTTTCGAGATATTGCACATTTTTCGAAAAAATTATCAAAACGTTATATAAAATTAAAAAAAATATTTCCTATTGAGAAACATGTTCACTTTTCATATGTAATACCATGCGATAAATTTGGTGACATCATTCTCGTGGATCTAGCTCGTTCCATTCATGAAAAAATATACTTTGAGTAATACCTTTGTATTTGAACGCCAATAGTCATTTGTATGCTGTAAGAATAACTTATTTCTCCGTCCATAACGCTTGGCTAGATTTTGGCGACGAATTTGGCGAAATGTCGCCAATTTGGCGACATTTTTTATTGTTGCCAAATTAACAAAAATATCGCCAAAATGATAAAAATGACGCTAAATCAATGAAAATGACGACTAATTGAAGAAAATTCAATATCTTGGAAAGAATATACGTATCTACTATAAGAATAACATTTCTTTTAACTGTAAAAGGAGTAAATTCATTGCATTATATAAGGAAAGTCATGTGTTGGCCACATCAGATTTTTTTACTTATCATACTATGAATAAATGGTAATGAATGTAACATATAATTGAAAACTTTAACTCAAATAACAATGTTTCTTCATTAGAGTTCTGAGAGAATTGCTGCAGTATCACGAATTTCCATTTTGAGTATAAAGTACTGAAGAAATTCGAAATATTTATGTATGATTTTTGGTATTTTATAAAATTATCGATAAGCTATCAGAACTAGCAATATATCTTAAAAATATACTTAGATTGTATTCGAGATTTTGGGGCATTCCTTATAGACTGCTAAAGTTCTACTCATTCCTGCTAACCGTATAAAAGAAAACAATATACTGTGCTAAATAATGTAAGAAATGATCATTTTACGTGCTATATCATTTCTACATACCCACATATTCAAGGAAATGTTAATGACGTTTAAAGTGGGGCATTTCAGTGTCAGATAAGCTCACCTTGAATCACCAGCAAATGTGTTTTGGAGTATTTCGAAAGTTCTTCAAATCTTATCGAATTTCAAGAAGTAATCCCTAGTTTGGTCCCACATATTTTGTTGTTCCATGTGTGCTTTCAAGCGTGGCAGATTAGTTGTTTAGATCATCAGTTCCCAAACTATGGGTAGCGATCCACTGGTCGGTCGCGGGCGTGTTTTTGTGGGTCCCGGAACGACTGACTGGTTAGGTCTACAAAAATATTAATTATTTTGCCTGCTCTAGAAATTTGGATCAATGTATGATGAGAATAATCCAGAAATATCAAAACTAGCATTAAGACACTTGATGGGGTTTTGTATTACTTACCTGTGTGAACGTGCTTTTTCAAGTTTGGTATTTTTGAAAAACAAATACAGAAACAAACTTTGTGTGGAGAGCGATTTAAGGCTGAAATTGACAAGTTTCAATCCTGATATAGGCCCTCTCGTTGGTGTAAAACAATACCATACGGCTCATTGACTTTGAACATTTTTTTATCTTGTTTGCTTGGGACAGTTTACTTTTGATTTTATATTCAAGATTAATGGCTGCATTAATCTTAATGTGCGTTTCAATTTAAAACCCTTTTCTGTTTTTTCTTAAATGTTATTTTGTTAATACATTCATTAATAATAATGTTTTTTTCTGAAGTACTAAAAGAAATATTTGTTTTATGAGTAATCCATTTTCCTATTAGGATTATATATCGGAGTCTGTTTGTGCTTATGCTTTAAACAAAAGTTCGCCTTTCTCACTAGTATAAATACAAAAGGATATATACATATTCGGTGGGTCGCGAAAAATTTTGAAACTTTAAGATGGGTCTCATAACAATAAAGTTTGGGAACCACTGGTCTCGACGACAACGTTCAGCTATTCCATCTTGATTATTTATCCACGAAAATTAACCTTTAAATGTTCAATTCGTTTATTATATGTAGTATACTTTTCTAGTTTAACATACTTTTAATATTAATCTTATTCAGTACTGATGATTCATTAATTTGTGTTACAGCGCCGACGAAAAGATCGACAGTACTTTCCCCACGAATGTCGTAGTGAGGAACAACGGTAGCTGCACCTACATCCCGCCCGGAATCTTCAAAAGTACGTGCAAAATCGACATCACATGGTTCCCCTTTGATGACCAGAAGTGTGAGATGAAGTTTGGGTCCTGGACCTATGACGGGTTCCAGTTAGACCTGAGACTGGCCAGCGAAGAAGGGGGGGACTTGTCCACGTACATAACTAATGGCGAGTGGATCCTGATAGGTTTGTACTGATATTATTAGTTTCTCTTACTGTCTCACAGAATGTTTAGAGCAAACCCCCAGCCACTTTTTACTGATACGTAAATTTCGGCTGTTAGAGCAAGTTGTTAACTTGTTTTTACCATAGAGAACCGGTTAATGGAATCGTTGGACAGCAGTAACTAGGCTTCTTATTTTTGAGTTATTCGAATTTGCTGTTGTCTGACAACATAATTTCTTTTACGATGGCTCCTCTAAAACTTTCATTTTTTATTTAGATAATTGGTGCAAATTAATGTTTTAAAAATCAATAATGTATAACAAAGGGTGTAAATTAATGATCAGTTTCGCTGCTGAAATCGATCGGTTAAGAAATTCCAAGTACTACGCCCTTTTCACTGAAATATTTTGTTTAACAGTACCGAATAAAAACTTGACCATTTTTTTTACAATTTAGAATATGTGGTGAGGACAGATGTTCTAAAGTCCGAGTTTGTTTCTGAAAGAAATCGAAAAAAATATGTGTGCTAGACCATGTTTCTCTTTACTTGTATATCAACGATAACTCCTTTAAAACTTCAGAATTTTTTGAAATATACATCTGTGGTGCAATTTTACTTTACAAAGCCAGTTTTTCTTTACATGTGCCATATTATTTATTGTCGAGTATAGCAAATCTGAAACTTAACCATTTGCTTTTTGCATGGACCTCTTTACTCCAAATACATTGTTTCTACAACTCCTGCATGTTATGCTACATATACTGTAGACGGTAAAGATATGAATGGTTATTTAATTCGAAAATGTCATATTGTATTCATGCTTGAATGTATCTCATATAAAAATAAACTACATGATAATTTTTAAATGTTGTTCCAAAATGTAGCATAAAGTTGAGAAAAAAATTGAAAATTTAATAACAATTTTGCGTATTTAAAAAATTAGCTTATTTTTCTTTAAAGTACTATATGATTTCTTATTCTGTGCGAATAAGAAAAGAAAAAATTAATGAATAAAAAATATTAGTATCATAATTATAATTTTAATCACTGAATATTACATTATTAATAGGAAGAAATACTCATTTACATTGTAATAGGTTTGTAAGTAGAAAATAATATTTTACCCAGTTTTCCAGAAGTCAAAGTTGTAAAAGTAAAAGTTTCCAGTTGTAGAAGTAAGTTTTTAGTTGTATGGCTTGTAAGATATTGAAATACAGGGTGATTATAAAAGAAAAACGTTGCCCATATATGAGCCCCTAGCGATCATACCCGTTTAAGGAAACGAAAAGAAATTTTGGAAGCAGATATTTTACGGTATGCGCTCAAGAATGATGTGTAAAAACAACAGTCCTGCTTTCATAGTTACGGTTACAGTGACACAATTTCGAAGTTTTCAAATTGAAACACCTATTTTTTTTTTATTGGAATGTGATCGCCACAGTGAAAAACGATCAATGACGTCGAAACGGTAACTGCAGCACGAAAACCGCCGGCGCTAGACAAAGACAAAGAAAAAATTGAAAACAACTGTGGCGTTCACCAGAACACGAATTTCAGTTCCATTGACGTCACATTCCACGCCGTGTGTTTGACTCAGAACCCAGCCTGCTGAATCTCCTTCGAAAGAAGAAAAGACCCAGATATGCAGATTGTCAGATTCGGCGTAAAACACCGTCATGGTTGACAGCATCGCCGTAGGAGAAAGAAAAGGCATTGCGATTTGAGTATCGCTTGCTTTCTTTCATTTTGACTTGACCAACATGAAGCTTATAGTCAAACAAGGGGAAATGGTTAAGCTCATTAAACTGATTGGGCAAAATGCATCGCAGAGGCATTGCGTGTCAACCGCACAAAATATCAGTTACGACAAGACCCGTGTTCTGTACAAGCTGTACGGGACTTGATACGCAAATTTGAAGAAACTGGTTGCACATGCGATCGATATCGGACTGGACGACCTTCCTTTTCTGTCGAAACTGTTGCAGAAGTGCATGAGACGATAGGCGAAGTCGTATTTCAAGTGCATGCTGTGTTTAACGAGTGCTGGATTTGCCGAATTCTGCGGTCCCCAAGATTCTGCGCTCTGTTCTCCACATGTTTCCGTATCAGTTCGAGCGTGTCCAGATGTTGCAACGGGTGATAACCAACTACGCTTAGATATTTCTAATGAATTCCTCATCCGGTATGACGATCATGCAGATGGCCTTTACGCATTCTGTGGACGGATGAGGCACATTTCTCCTTGACTGGTAACGTGAATTCGAAGAAGGCGTGCACCGGGCAGATCAAAATTTCTATGATGTGGTCTCACTTCCGTTACACCAAGCAAAAGTAACTGTGTGGGGCGGGATAATAAGCACTTTTATCCTATGCCCTTACCTTTTTGAAGAGTTTAATGTCGCAGGTCTACGCACGTACACGGTAACGAGTGGTCGCTACGAAGCAATGTTGACCAATTACGTCATTCCCGAATTGTAACAGGGAAATACCCTATCTGACGTCGTGTGGATGTAAGATGGCGCTCCCCCAAATGTGGGGTCTTATGTAAAGCGTTTATTGACACAACAGTTTGGTGACAGAATTATCTCCCGTCATTTTATGTTTCCGTGGCCACACAGGTTCTCCGATATCACTCCAATGGATTTCTGGCTGTGGGGATACATGGAATCCAAAGTGTATGCAGGTAATCAGCAAACTCTATTTGATTTGAAAGATACCATCACATGTGAGGTTCAACAGATTCCTCTTGTCATGGTACGTGCTTCAGTGCTATTTACCATTTGTTGCATGCCAAGTGTCATCATGTGTAAAGGTGGGCAAGTGGAAAATTTGTGAAATACAATAAAATGTTTTGCTTTTCTTTCACTGGTCTATCTTTATTGATTGCTTTCACATTTTTCTTAGTCTCTGCCTAGCTCCGGCATTTTTTGGGCTGCAGGTATCGTTTTTACACCATTTATGGTATTTCACTGTGAAGATCACATTCCAATAAAAAAGTAGGTGTTGCCATTTGAAAATTTTGAAATTGTGTCACTGTAATCCTAACTGTGAGAGCAGGACGTTGATTATTCACATCATTCTTGAGCGCATACTTTAAAATACCTGCATCCAAAATTTCTTTCCGTTTCCTTAAATAGTCTGATCGCTAGGAGCTCATATATCGGCAAAGTTTTTTTTTTTATAATCACCCTGTATGTAGGCCGAGACTCAAATTCTTTTCGGTTTTGAATTTTGTTGTAACCATATCTAAGCGGTTTAACATAAATGTTTAAGCTAATATTTACTATTCAATCACATAGTTACTTATTTTTTTAAGTATTTTTTACCATAAATTTAACTAAATTTGCATTGATTGCGTAAACAGAATGTGTGTCTTAGTCACTATCACTTGGTTTAAGCGTTTATTGAGGATGTTATGCTCGTATATTTTTTATGTGGAGAGGGAATTTTTTAATGTGAGTTTTTCACTGCCATGATTATATTGTTACAGTACTTTATCCTGAAAATTACATCCTGCTTGCAGTTAAATTATAGCTTTAATTATTTGCTAAAATTCCGTCTGCGTAATATGCAAAATCAAGAACTGTTATTTTCTAAGTGACCGTATCATGATCCATCGTTTTGTTTTAAACATAATCTAGAAGTTGTATAACTTGCTACATATTTAATTTAAATAAACCAATGGATTTAAATACTAATTTTTATTTCTGCAGGCCTTCCAGGAGTGAGAAACGAGATTTTTTATGCGTGTTGTCCGGAGCCTTACGTTGACATCACATTTACGATCCATATTCGGAGGCGAACCCTCTACTATGGATTTAATCTCATCATCCCCTGTGTTCTCATCTCCTCCATGACCCTTCTAGGCTTCACCCTGCCACCGGATTCGGGAGAAAAATTAACCCTCGGTTTGTAGTACCTCACTTTGAACAATGCATGTTATTTCAGTTACTTTACTTTTCGTAACAAAATATGTAATTGGAATTCTAAGGGAAAGGTTTTGAGGTTCTTATTTATTAGTGTGCATTTTGTATACACATATATTTTTTTTTGGTCAAGTAAAAGGAAACTGTGCTGGCTCCGCCTTCTCTTTTTGGAGGAGGAGTTAAAATTGAAGAGATATTCCACGGTCTTTTCAGGACAATTTACTATGTATAAACATTTTTGGCAAGCTTCAGATTCTTATTCAATTAACATACTTTCGATATCACATGAAATTTAAAGGAAATGCTTGAGGTTCTTATTTATTAGTGTGCATTTTTAATAAATATATACTTTTTATGGTCAAGAAAAAAAACCAGTTGCTGACACCGCCTTCTCGCTTTGGAGGAGGGGCTAAAAGTGAAGTCATGTTCCACCTCTTTTTCTGGACAATTTACTTTGTATAAATATTTTTGTCAAGATTTGGATTCTTATTTAATTGGCATACTTGGATATCACTTGAATTTTAAATAAAAGGCCATGAAGTAGCTATTTATCAGTGTGCATTTTGTATAAACATATGATTCCTTCTGGTTAAGTAAAAGGAAAAGTAGTTGACCACGCCGTCTCGTTTTGGAGGATAAGCTAAAAGTGTAGTCTTGTTCCACCGCCCTTTCAGGACAATTTACTATGTACAAACATTTTTGGCAAGCTTTTGATTCCTGTTTAATTGACATACTGCGTATTTCACAAATAACTCCCTAACTTTGAAATGAAACAACTCGGAAACGGTGATCGATCGAAGACTGAAACAAGTGATACGTTTTATTTGGAAAACAGTAAATATCTGATCCAAAAGTTTCAAAATTAGTTACAAATTCTGTTCACAGATGGCGCTGTACACTGTAATATCAGTATTGAATTAGAGAAATAGGTAATAAATAGTGGTGAGATTGTCCTTGGTAAAGCAGTCGTTGCAAGCACATCAAAATCGATTCAAAATGTGCACCTTACACAGCACAGAGATGGCGCATACGACGGATGAAATTGGCAGTCACCTTCTGTAATGTGTCAACAGAAATTGACGCACATGTCTGACAGATTAACTCTTCAAACGTATCCAGTGCGGCAGGATTGTTGCGGAAGACAGTGTCCTTTAATGTGCCCCACAGGAATTAGTCGCAAGGCGTAAGGTCGGGTGAATATAGAGGCCAAGTCATGCATCTTCCAGTAAATGTAGAATATTTCAAAGCAATGACTCTATTATCGAAGTATTCCTCAAGAAAGGCAAAAACGGCTGGGGTACGGTGTGGTCGGGCCCCATTTTGCATGAACCACGAAGTGATTGGACGATCCCCCAAATCTTGTAGTGTGGCGCCAAATTGTTCTAAAACCGCAATGTACCGTTCCGTAGTAATCGTTTTTCGCAAAAAAAGGCCAATGGTGCCTTTTGTGTATTGTAGTGTTCGGGCTTGACACAATTGCGGATTTTCGGTACCCACAAAATAACAGTTTCGCCTGTTCACGACACCATCCAGGTGAAAATGGGCCTCATCTGTGAACCAACCATATGCAGCCAACATCAAATCCATCATCATCAATCATGACGAGCATATCGTTCGCGAACTCTTCTCTTTGTCGCACAGCTGAAACTGTTATGGCTTGGTAACATTGGATCTTGAACGGAAACATGTCTAGGGTGTTCCTCAGGATTCTGTACGTGCTGGATGGCGTTAATCTGGATTCAGCTACAACTGTTTGGATGGATTTCATCGGATTAGTCTGAATAACTGCAGCAACTGTTTTCAGGTGTAACTGCACCAATATGGGACCAACATGTCCCACTAACTCATCAACCACGTTGCCGTTGAAATTTGTCTAAAAGCTGGTAAATTGTTTTCACACCAAGACCTTTGGCAACTTTAAATCGGGATTGAAAACTGCACTGTGTTGCTGTAGAACTATGATTAATACATGACTTTATCCACTTCCTTCAGTACGCTAACGGCATTTCACGCTTCAAAAGCCGAACCGTCTAAAGATTGATTGCTCTGTGCTTCAGAGCATTTTTTATAGGGATCCGTACTGCGACTACAGCGTACAGCGCCATCTGTCAACAACATCTGTAACTCATTTTGAAACTTTTGTATCAGAATCTTACGGCTTTCCCAATACACATATCACTTGTCTTCTATCGATCACTGTTTCCGAGTTGTTTCATTTCAACGTTAGGGAGTCCTTTGTGAAACACCCGGTACTTCGATATTACTACATATAAAAGTTAACTCAAAATATAAAAAAAAACTGAAAAACTAAGTAAATGGAATCGTAATTCAATAAAATCAAGCTATTTGATTTTGAATTTCGTGAATTTCAATTATGAATTTTAACACACACTTATTTCTTTAAATTTGTCTATCAATTTCAGGATGGATAGACACTGCAGTATGTATGAATTCCAATATGTGTAGACGCTGGTCTTATAAGTAAAGTGAAATAGTGCAGTAAGATGTTTGTAAATAAGTGTTATTGAAGTAAAGTTAAAAATATAGCTCCTAGAAATAAAATCTATCATTTATTGTCTACAAATTGTGCTACATTAGTCGGAAAAATTCTCTGACACAATCTTGTGTTTTATTACAATAAAAGGATAAAGTGGAATATTTTCCAATCTCTAACGTTTCAGTCAACTAGGAGCTAGCTTGTTATAAGCAAGGTTATCAATTTATTTTTGCCACCAGTAATGCATAATAAAATAAACACTCTTAAAAATTTGCTTGAAAATGGTCAATTCAACGAGATCTGAGATTAATATGTTTATAGAGTAACAGACAAAATACATCGACAAAACAGTGGTATTTCTGCATGCAGAGTGGCGGAAAGAAAACTATTATGAAAGTAAACAAAAAATGAAATGTGAATATTTATCATCATTAATATCTATATATAAAAATGAATATTTACATCTATTAAAACATTAATTGTTAAGTAGAATGCAATTTTACACCTCCGTATTAAAGATTGTGGGTCGTCTATGTGGTGAACAAATAAATTGATAAGCATATTTTAAAGCAGGAAATCACAGTGGGGGCTCAGTGATGATATTGAGATGCGTTGGAGATAATCCAGTGGATGATTTCACCCACTTGATAAAAATCCTAGATACGCATCGAAAGTTGCAGTAGAAGTATATGCCTAATTTTATATTAATCTTTGAGATCCAAGTAGTACCAAATATTAGGCGAAGAAGGCCTGGCCTCCAGAATACTCTCTAATGTCTACAAATTAAATTTACAGAGTTTTTGTAGGAACATCTTGACAGAGGTATACTTGATTCTGAAAAGGACAAAAATATAATTTATAATTTCCTCGCTCAAGAGAAGTATGGAATTTTCTTTAGAATAAAATTTTGTATTTATAAAGCCTTTTCAACATTCTTGTAATTATAGTATATTGTTATCTATTATTATTATGTATTTATTCCAGAACTAGTATGCTATGCAGAGTCTGGATTTGAATCTACAAATGTTTTTTTTTATTTGTTGTCATCTTCTCAAAAACTTTTGTTGAGCACCATTTTATGTGTTTCTTTAGCAAGTAATAACTTGTCCTTGCATTTAAAAGTGCACTTTTTCTTTATCTTCGCTATCCATGTTTGTATGAGGACTATTTTACGAAAAAGATGCACGACATATTAGAATTCCGTAATGTATAATAACCGAAGGATTCAACCCCTCAGGATAAAAATTTTATTTCAAAAATATTATTTTAAGTCACAAATATTGATTATCATTGCATAAATTTCATTTATAACATAAAATACATTGAATTTAATGGTGCACTAAGAAATTAGTTTGTATAGAGCATTGCAGTCATTACGAAACTATAAGTAAACACACATTTTTAAATCAATTTAAACAGCAATTTATTTCAATTCATATTTTATTAAAATATTTTAAATTATTACAGATTATCAATGCACCACAGTAAAATTATTAATTTATTTTCACTGTACTAAATAATTAAACATATATTTTAATTCGAATATTTTATTTACTTACATGTTTCTTTTATTATTTTTAATTTTAAGCATATGTTGCTTCTACATATTTTGATTTACATTTATCACAAACTTATTATTTTATAAATGTATAGAATAGGAAGCATACTAATAAAAATTTTAGAACTTTTACTACTTGTTCATTATATAAACTTTAGAAAACATATAAATATGTAAATATACTAATTGTATATAAACGTAAGCTACATTGTTTATCAAACCAAAATTGGATACCATAAATTTATGCAGTCTTTGTAAAAATAAATAAATAAATAAAACGTGTATAAAATGTAATATTGTCCCCATGTAATTTAATATGGCTGATGAAGGATACATTACATGTATAAATTAAAATTATTTTATTTCGAATTTTATTCGATACGATTCTAAATTTTCTGTAAACAACCAGGAAATCATTTTTATTTAATTTAATTATATAAACACATGGTTAAAATTAGGATGACCTAACTAATGAACCATTTGATTTGAAGACTGATTAACAAAAATTATGGATGCATCATTTAAAATATAGTAAAGATAAAAAAAAACACGAATACCACCTAGAATGTAAAAGTGTATTTCTTTAGAACCGATTTTAATGAAAGAATGATTGTTTCCGAGCAATAACAAATTATACTTTTAATACAATATATGTTTGGAGTTAAACATTTAATATTTTACAATATATTTTATTAATATAAATAGAAGCGATTGACAGGAATTTACCCCAATGACATTAGTGAAAAGCTATAAGTTTTTATAATTGGTATATAAACGATAAAGCAAAAAGGTAAACTCAATAGTTAATCGATATTTGACAAATGGAATTTATTTCAATATTTATAAGTGATATTATTTGCGTAGAATGATAAGAAAAACTAATTGTTTTATATCATGGGGAATAAAAAACATGATCTATTACACATATTTTAGTTATAAGAAGTTACGGACATATTAAAGTTACAACACTAAGCATCACAAATAGAATGATCATAATTGAAAATGTAAAACTGTCTAAAAGAATAAATTTATGCAATCATAATCATAAAATATTGACATTAATATTAACTTAAGATATATGATCATGGTAAATGATTGAAAATATAACAGCTAGCTCCTTTCAGGTCACTTATAAGACCAATTCACCTTTCTGAATAAGCAAAAACTTGCTAAGTTTGGGCCACTGCTGTATATGGCATGCGTACAGCGTTCAGTGGACGAACTGCAAAACTCCAAATACTCCTCATACAGCAGATTGGTGAAGTAAAGTTGATGACTAAATGGTTGATTAATAATGTGTTGCTCACTCCCATTCAGGTGTCACGATTCTTCTGTCCTTGACCGTCTTTCTGCTACAGTTAGCTGAAACGATGCCACCCACATCTGATGCAGTCTCAATCATAGGTGCGAACCACAGAATCCGATAGACAGTCAGATACACACTATTTTCCCCCTGCACGTTGTTATGATCGTATTTTGGTGTAGTTTTTTTTTTTGGCACGCTGGCACGCTGTTGTACATGATCGTTACTACGCACCTGGAGGCATTTGTAGTTTCATTTCCAGAGATCGGTTGGATTGCAGTGGACTGGCATATCTTGAATTGCGTATTCAAATGTTCAATTGTAACTGAACACTGCATTTGTGGTAGAGTAAAGTAAAATATATAAAGAAATGTTCATTTTTTTATAATGGATAAGAAATAATCAATTCAGAGTAGTACTTTATTTTCTAATATAATTTAAAGCAAATGCAAAATGTTCTTTCGCGAGCTAGAATTAAAATAAAAAATTATATTCTTCTATTTAAAAAAATCTAAACATATTGCTCATGGGATCATGCAACAATTATGAATAGGCCGTAGGAAATGAAACTAGGGCAATGAACTTTAAAATCGCTGAAGATATTTGGAAGTCATTGCATAAAAATGAATGAAATTGAATTTCATATTTTCCTCTATTTTTACATGAGTCAACCATAAAATATTGTATATAAAATATGCAATTCGCAGACTAATCAGCCACAGAACCCCAGAATAAAAACTAAAGGATAGCATGAATATAAAGTATTTTTTTTAGAATCAAATGTAATGAAAAATATATAATAAGGGAAGAAGAAAATATACCTATTTTGTGAATTTTTGCATAATTTAATTTGTAATGTTACACATTCATTTGTGTTATTTCATTCTTTTCATGGATAAGTTTATAAAACTTTTATAAATAAAATTAAATTTTTTTTATTATTTTAGACATATCAGAACATTTTATTACAAACATTAACGAAACTTTATTTACACATTGTAATTTTCTATATATTAAATAAATGTACATAAAACTTTAAGCCAAAAATTATTAATTTGATTTAAACTGTTATGTTTCTACATTATAAAAAAAGTAAAAAAATTGAAAATATTAAATTTTTTTAAATTCATTGCACTGCATTTATAAATTAAAGCACTAATAAAATTAGCCAAATATTTGGATATATTATAGCATTTTCATGAAAAACTAAACTGAAATATATACAGATAGAATAAGAAGATTTAACTTCATGTTTAAACGTTTAATTTTATTATACAATTTCATAAATTCTCCACTGCTAATTTAATTTTAAATTATGTAGTATTTCATAAGTAATTCTCATTTATGCATTCAATGTTATAAATTATCATAAATGCATAATATTTTATATCAACAATTAAACTAAATACATACAATTCTGAGTCAGTTTTAATTAACATTGCTTTATAAAACTCACGATTATTACTAAATTTATTTAACAGTAATCAAATTGATATTCAAAACAGAATAGAGCAAATGTTAAATCACTATAGAATTTCTTGAGTTTTGAAATTTTGTGTAACAGTAATGGATATGATTTATAAATATTAATTATAAATATTTCACTCAATGAATTGTATATATATATATGAATTAGAAAATTAGTGGCAGAGGACATTTTGTCAGTGTTTAAAATATATTAGAACACTTTAAATATATCAATAAATTACGGATCTCAGTTGGCATACATTAGATTAATAAGTCGAAGAGTCCCAGTCTGCTGTGATCCAGGTGATTGTAGTTTTGCTTGTTGTGAATGTTTTCTTGTTTGTTACGAAGCTTCTGAAGAGATCTGCTGATCGTTTCAGGTGTAACAATCCTCTTGTCTCTGAGTGTGTTCCAAATGCTCGTGACGGAAACCTTGCCTCCTTCTTCAGATGCAGTCTCCATCATAGGTGCGCCCGTATCTATGCAACCCCCAACCCCTTAATACATCCCTTACTATATCGCACTCTGTATATAACCCTTAGTTATGTAAATCTATCTCTATCTCCCTGTCTTTTCTGAGCATTTTTAAAAACAAAGCAAATTGGTATCTTGATTAAAATATTTATCAAAGGAAATAAAAAATCAATGAATCTCAAACTGTTAAATATTAAGGTCATGGTAATTGAAAGAATACGAAATTAGTGTAGTATATCAATCTAGTATATTAATGAAGTATATAAAAAATCAATTAATCCCAAACTGTTAAATATCAACGCCATAGTAATTTAAAGAATACGAAATTGATGTAGCATAAAAAGTAATTACAAAAATAGTTAATTATAAATAGTCAAACGAAACTTTACAAGTAAATAAAGAAATCAGAACTTGAATTGTTGTGCAAATAAATTCAAAAAAATACGACAGTTATTTGTGCAAATAAAGCTACCTTCTGCTATCCGAAACTGAAGCAAAGCAGAATATCTAGCTGCATGTATAATAAATAACTGAGGCATTTAGTTAATGAAAGTTTTTAAAATCTCAAAATTCCACAATTAAAATAGTAAATTATCCAAAATCAATGTAAAGCAGAGACTATTAACTTGCATAATTGTACAGCATATAACGAACAGATAGAAAATTATGTTGCGATTTTTTAAAAATGAATTTTTCTCCATAGACTGAGCATTATCTGGTATTTGACTTTAGATATATCAGTACATAGATTGAGAAATAAAGTTCCTTCTGGCTTCATCATAACTTACAACGTGATTAGTTCAAGCTGCAAATTTTCGAATTAGTTGAGTTTTGAATGTTAACGAAACGTTTTCGCATAATCAGATTTGAGTTGCTGTTAAGGAAACAACGCGCGGTGCAACTTAATTTCAATGATTATAAACAAATAAGCATTCCAATGCATGGGGTTTATTTTTTAATAGCATCTAGAACTTAAAGTTGTATGAAAACCACGTATTAGCGAAAAGGCTATGCTATTCGATGATGGCGCTACCTACTGTGATGAAAAAGAAGTAAGATAATAAACAAAGGTGTATAGTAAATAAAATTAGAACCGGAGTCCTAAAATTAATTTTATGATGAGGCAAATTAAGTCATCGATTGGTTTTTATCCTTTTATTTGCTCATCAATTTTGGTTGAATATTTTCTTTTTGTTTTGAAGCCAGATAATTTTACCAGTTCAAAACGAAAAATTATAATTTAAAAAATATGTCAGCTAAATGAGGAATAAAATTTTTCTAATAGTTAATCAGAAACCACTAGAAAATCAAAAGTTTAAAATATTTGCAATGTAATAATGGTTAATCGTATTATTTAGGTAACAGGAAGTAAAATAATCTATATAAATTATATAGGATATATATTATAAATAACGAATTATATGATGAATTATAATTTACTAACGATAAAATATAAACTAGTTAATGATGGTTTATGATATTTAGTAATTAAATTCAAACGCAATTGTTATTGTTTTTACCAGAGAATAATTTGATGAGATAAAGACAACTAGAGATAAAATTATGTTCTAACTTGTTAAACGTGCAATATTTCTAAATCTTATTTGTAAACGCTCGTGTATTTAAATTTTGTTTAGGGAAATGTTTTCTTCAACAAAAAGCTGTAGTAAAAATTCAAGTACTGTTTATTTATTAAAAGATTATTAAAATATTTTTTAAAAGACAACTTATTACACACTCATTTTGTAAGGCCAACGACCGTACCGTGCTGAAAACACCGGTTCTCGTTAGATCACCGAAGTCAGGCAGCATCGGGCGCGGTTAGTACTTGGGTGGGTGACCACCTGGGAACACCGCGTGTTGTTGGCTCTTTTCGGGCGCGGCAGCCCAGTGGTTAGCGCGCGATTCTCGCCGCTGCCAGAACTGCCGCCGTGTTCATGCGGAGTACGATCACGTTAAACATGTGGGTCCGTAAGTCCTTCCGAGAGGTTGATGGTAGGGGAAGAAGGGTACGGTCCTTGTGGATGCCTCCCCCACTGGGTTCCGGTCTAAATTGGGTGGCACTTCCCGGCCGTCCAAACAGTTACCTTACACCTTTCTGGTAGGTCGGACGGTCTGGGTCTCAACAACAACAACACTCATTTTGTATAATAAAATTAAAATATCGTTTATTAATATAAATAAATAATATATATGAACAGAGAATAAAAGAGCAATTCCCAAAATAATAATTGTTTTCATGATAATCTATTTTAATCAATTTGAACATAATTAAAACTTTAGCACTGATTTCATTGTTAAATTTAAGCAATATATTTAATATTATAAATTATGAATTGAAATCGGTAAAATAATATTATATTCATAAGTTATCAAACAATTGCCAACAAAATATCGTTATAAAAATTCAGTCTTAAACTTTTCTCTATCCTGAAAATATAAGATAAATATATTAATCAAGTTCAATTGCTTTGTTTTAAAATATATCGCTTTTGTTTGTTATGGCCAATGTTTTGGTGTATACTTATTAATGCATGGCAAATATGTTGTTAAGGTTAAGAAATGAAAATGCTAAATTAGGAAAGCTCTTTAGAGAATTAAATACATTTTCCTCTTGTTAATTTCTTGTAAATATTACTACGTCCTACAAAGTTTAAATTAATAAATATAAATGCATTTATTTAGATATGTATTGCAATGAAATAATTCCTTATTCGGAGCCTGTAAATTAATGTATCATTTCGTATAAAGCGATGCGGCATTCTTGTTCACGAATTGGTATTTCCAAGTCTAAATAATGAGAAAATACGATAATTTTATACATATTTAAAATAGTTTGGTATATTACTTATTTCAGGTGGCACAGACTTGAGTATTCTAATGTATTTGGCTTTTAGGAACTATTCAAAATATATCTGTCAGATATGAAAAGAAAAAAAAAACTGTGTTTAACTCACAATATTCATGATTATGCTTAATAATATTAAATTATTATTGATATGTTATTTTATTCATATTCAATTTAATTTTCATATAACTTATATAATATATACATACTTAATTTACACATATGTCGTTAACTAATTTTAATAATATATTTATGAACATTTTGAGTATTTAGTATGATTTAATATAGAGTATTTAATATAATTTATTACAGCTTTTTTAATATAGCGATTTAATATAATATAATATAGCGTATTTTATATATTTTAATATTTTGTATTACTATCAAGCGTATTTAATATAATTTTGAAAATTTTTAAGGTATGGATTTTATTAATATGAACGATTATAAAATGAGAAAATGCAAATACCTTGTTCGCAATAACGTAACCACTTATTTAAATCTATCGGCAGGTTTCAAAGGCAAAAGGCTGTTCTTCGTCAGAGTAAAAGAGGTAGAACAAACACTGCAATAAATGTAGGAATATTTTTTTAAAAAACATATTGCTTGCTAACACCAAGGAATATTTCCATAACCATGTGGGCTGAAGTCTGTTCAAAGGAACACTTCCTACTTTTGCTGTAATGTCTTCTGGTACTGTAACGAACGAAGTATTTGTATTTTTAGATTTTTTAAAACAGTTGTTGGAGCGAAAATTACTAAATTGCAATATGGTAGTCCAGTTATTTACAATTGTATTTAACAGTATATGTAATCATAATTAGCTGTATACAATATTATTCGTTTTTAAAATGATCCCTTTCTACAGTTTTAAATAAATATTTTTTTCAATACTAATTATTTCATATTGTATTTGTTCTCTTTTTCCAATTTTATGTAATGGATATTTTGTTACACTCCTGTGATTCTTTTCGTTTTCAAGATGTGGATCACATTGCAATTGGCAATTCTATGCAATGTCTATTCAAAGAATGTGAATAAAATTTGACACATGTTGCAAAATCTAAAACAATAATATTTTATTTTAATTTATATAATTGTTACTTGTAAGATATTTCCTGTGATTAACTATCTATTAAATTTCTAAAACTGATAGCACTAACATAACATGTAATAGATTTATAATTCGTTTTGCTAATAGGAATTAATTTTAATAATTTTACGATGCGATTTTAAACCTTATATTTGTTTCTATACTTCAACATTCACATGTATAGATGGTATTTTTTTAGTATTTTTTATTATGCTGACAAATTTAGATGTACGTTATTATATTATATTTTAATTAAAATAGTTTATAAGTTATAACATGCCTTTGAGACATAGCGAACTGCATTATGACCATTCTTGTTCTCAAAACAGTGACAATTGAAACAATAATTGAATTTTCTTCGGAGAAAGTTGCAGGAAAATCTGGAATTATTTGATTTGTTGAGATTGTTTATTTCGTAACAATGTTATAATTCCAATTTAAATGCAAGCAGAGGGAAATATCAAGAATGCGGAAGTACAGTATTGAATTAAAATGAAAGTTTCTCATAGCTGAATTAAGTTATTCCCCTAAGCTCTGAGGATAGTTCATATGTAGCTACGTAATTGGACATTAAAGGAGCATATATGATGCGAAATGTATACTATAGTAGATTGTAAGATAATTATGTTTGAGGAGATTTAAAAAGTATGTTAACCAATCCAAAAATGTAACTGTTGTAGTTGTAAAAAAAACGAGAATTTGCCGTTTTTATTTCAATCGCAATTCCATGCATTAATGTGAAATGGAACACCCATTATGTTGATTAACTTAACTGTGCAGTGAATTGCTGATAATGGCTAAACTAATGGTTTCAATATATACACTCGAAGCTGATCCGGGTATCCCGTTACCTACAATGGAAGAATGATCCTAACTCTTTAATGGCCTCTTTAAGCAGGTTCAGTGAAAATATGAACTGTGTAGGATGTTCCAGTCATTTCGGTATATCATTGTAAATCTTGATTTTCTAACGCAATCTTCATCAAGATCCTACATCGCTTGTTTGCTAGAGCTGCATATATACAGGAATTTAGAAATATTTGAACTATTGATCTGAAAATAGCTTTTACTGCGATGTGGAATACATTATCATGCAGTGGGATGACATCATCATAGGTGAGTTACAATTATAATTAAAAACCAAGTTCACCATTTCATATTATGAAAGGATACCTTGCAATCGGATTTTAAAATATGTTTTGACTCATAAATTCTTTTACAAGATTCGATACAAAAGTTTCAACTTCCGTTTGGTAATTATAAATTATATTAACCCTCTATTACGCTCTCTTTCTGCTTTGTACCACATGAAATTTTTCATGTTGCTTCATGACTGTTAAATCTGAGATAAGGACCTTCAAAGTATAAAAAAGCGGGACGGATACAAAAACAAATTAAAATATTTTATCCGTAACAGCATCAAACAGTTGGGTTATTAACCGGATTTTAAATGAAAAAAAAAATATTATCAAGGGAATTGAGAGAGCAATTTTACATGACCGTATAAAACGCATTTAAAGTGCAAAAATTATTAAAATCATACATTCTGGATGTTAACGTATAGTAAAAAGTGTTTCCATATAAACACATTTATTTAGTTAGAAAAATCTTAATATTGATAGGAATAATTTTCTTAAAAACAAATTTCCGTAAGTGGCAATAGAGAAAATTAAGTGGTTAAAGTAAGAAAGGTATCGAAGAAATATTATATCCATGTAAAGTGTTTCCATATAAACACATTTATTTAGTTAGAAAAATCTTAATATTGATAAGAATATTTTATTTAAAAACAAATTTCCGTAAGTGGCCAATGGAGAAAATTAAGTGCTTGAAATGAGAAAGGTATCGAAGAAATATTATATCCATGTAAAATCTAACCAATCTGACACAAATAACTAGTACCTAGTTAATTAGATATGCTGTAAACCGGGCATTTGATCAACATCATTTTTAAAATTTTCAATATCTTAAAATGTATTAATCCATCAAATCTGTTTAATATAAAAACGTTTTATGAAGTATCAACAGCATTAAATAATTTAGCATTGGAATATTGTTTATAAATAAATTATTGAGTTAGAATGTTTGAATTGGAGTGTTTTTGTACAAATACATAACTGTAAATTGTTTTAACCTATTGAAAACATGGAATTTCAACTTCATATAATTTCATATTTTATATCAGTATTTAAACATTTCACTTTATTTTGAAGCATATGCCAAATTGTTTTTACATAAAACGTAAACAATAAAACAGACATAATTTATTAAATTGCTAAATACTCACTTTTGTCGTCTTCATCCCATTAATTATCTTTTCATTTCTTTTTCCATCAAATATGAGTACCAAATTTGCAATCCAATTTCGATAACTCAGTCACAGCATCTTACACAAAACTTAACAGCTTATTGAGTTGCATTCAAGTGTCAAACAAGAAGCATCAATAACCGTAAATTATGAAGAAGTTGCTAGTCGAAATTTATTTATTCCTATCAACGACAGTGGCGAACATCACTGTGACTCGTAGCGGTGCCAGATGATAAAGTGTTCTTATTTTATTGCTTGAAGTAAAGATATTCTGGGGTTGAAAGATGCTTTGCTTGGAACACCAATGTAATTAACGTAATAGTTTGGGGCAGAGAGATTATTTGAGGGCGTAAACTTCAAATATTTAGTCTGAAAATAAATAGGTGGCAGCCGATTTTTGATAAAAGATGATTAATGTATGGGATGAGTTTTCGAGCTAGGCTTAGAGTAAGACTTTGTGTAGAGATATATTCTGTAATAGGAGGAGATCCATTCATAAAAAAACAATCAGTTTCGGAAACGACATATTCAAGAATCTTTTAGCGGCACAAAAGCCGTAGCAGTTACAAATTAGGCAAATTCGTATTAGCCTTTTGGTTACTTTAATTCAAAAATAAGTTGCCGTTCATTGGCATCTATCTTTTGCACGCTGCTAGTGCTGCCATCTAAATTCTGGTACCTGAACGTAAAACTATAACGTAGCATTAGAAATGCAGATATTGACTCGCAATTCATTATTTTAAAACAATATCCCTGAGGCAGTTGGAGATATCACTTTATGAGAAGCATCCGCCTTGAATACATCAACCTCGGGTATGTGTCAGTATTTGAAAACATGGTATTATTTGAACAGAACAGGGTGGACTTTAAAAAACCAATTAAACATTTCAAGATGAGCTTTAAGGTATGAAAAATAAAATAGAGAATTTAGAAAATGAACATTTCGAAGATTCCTTTAATGCGAGCTTTTAAAATATGAAAAATTAACGCAGTTATTAGAAAGATGGGAGTACTAAGACATTGGTACAAATCAGTACCAAGTATTAACTGCATACGTACAAATCATGTACTAAGAATGCGTATTAAATATGATAAATTTTATTTAAATATATGCTAATATGATCAGTATTTATGTGTACGCGAATACAGTAAATTTTGAAAATGGGTACGAATAGAAATGATATTATTTTCTAAAAACGGGTGCGCGAATAGAATAAATTTAAAAAAGGGAATTGGATATAATATGAAAATAAGGGTACACGAATATGATAAAACGGTTGGTTTAATTTTAAAATCATTGACTAAATTCATAAGAAATAAGATGTGTTTTACATATTTCTTAAATTGAAAATAAATATTCCAAAGGCCAAAAATTTCTAAATATATTGCATATTTTAACTTTATATAATATATATCAATAACAATATATTGCATATTTTATGTATTTTTATACATTCTTTTAACATTTGTGAGCTTCGTAGAAAAGAGCAATATAAAAGCGAGTTTTAAGAAAAAAAAAATAAATGAATCTTCTCTGAACATGACATTTTCATTTCTATACACGTCTGCACGCCTAGTGGGAAATTAAATTGATATTCCTAGACGTATTTGTCATTTTCTTCGCCTTTGTACACAAAAAATTTAAAGTTAAAAATAACTTAGATGAAAGTGGACTTTTACTGCTTTACTTTATACTTCAAATATTTTTCCTTAAAGCGAAACTGTTGTTTGAGTTATTAAAAAGTAAATAAAACTTTTTTGCGTTTTTCTTGCGTTGGAGCTATATTTAAATACTGAATGCTTTTAAAAATAATGACATTCAAACTCCTCACAGAGAAAAGTTTGAAGTGAATATTACATTTCACTTCAAAGTTAGAATTGTGAATTATATATTATTTTATTTACTTTCAATATGAATACGGTGATTTGAATATGATGCCCTGAAATATTCATATATTTTGAAAAATGTATTATTAAGCTGAAACATAATCTTGAATGGCAGCGTGGCATTGATTGGAAGAGGTTTTGATATCGTACTAGGAAATAGCGTACTTGGCTGCTTATATGCAAATTCAAAGCTTATTTGTTGTGGATGACGAAAGCGCTTGACGGGCTAATTATTTAGTTACCATGTTTCAGAGGTATTCGGTAGAGGAATGTCTCGCCGATAAACACTGCTGGCTACAACGGTATATGTCGCACATGGAAGTAGCCTTGGATATTCTAGACCGTATGGGGGCAAGCAATATCCTGCTGAAATATAGGGCCAGGAGAGGATATTACATCTGCTTCTAAAAGATCACTGATATATTTCTGAATACTCTGAATATATGAAGCTGTTCTCTGAATACGTATGAGACGAAATCCCGAATGAAAATCATTGACTCTCCAATTCATGGGGCATTGACACTCAAATTCATGCGTCCAGTACATATAACGCTTCAACAATGCACACTACAAGCTGCAGTTTAGAACGATGTCTTTAAACGCATACGTGTTGTTTACGGCCATCATGATGTAACAAGTTGATTCGTAACTTGTTAGATAACACGGCCATTTTTCGAGTCCCTATTGCAGGATGAGGTTTCTATGATTCAGACTTCAAAGGAATTTGAGGGAATGGTCTACGAGCGACCAGCCCGATGTTAAGCAGACGACGTCAAACTGTGGAGAACAAAACCCGATCTGTGGTAGTGCCCCACTGCTGTGGTAACTCTATGGTTCTGACTGTTAGATCGTTGGATGCCATGCTGCGAAGGTATCTGTCATTCTTTGCAATCGTGCGATTTTGCGATCCAGCTTTCGTATTTCTGTGCGACCGATTCTTGTCTGTTGAGTAACGCTACGTCTGTATAACTATAATAGTTTTTCGGCCATTACAAGAGGCAATTTCGCAGTACGAAAATTCCATTATTTTAATCCCATCAATCCTTCTGTGCTCAAATTCCATCAGGGGCTCATAATGCGAACTCCTTCGTAGTGAGACTCCATAGCGAGACACAAAGAATACCCTTTCGACAATGTCGGACCTTCATTGATTACAAAATTTCGTTTAAAACACATATTTATAACGAAGACAGGAAAGTTCAGAGAACGCTGTTCCGGAGCCGCATCTGCATTTTCTCTGACATAATAAATATCATGTACTTAAGCACTGAACATATAACGGAACGAAAATGAAATATCATAATTATGCATTTACTAATTATTTGCGGAGCATTTTACTTTCTGGTTCTGGAATTTTATTTGGCTTACGTGCAAAGTCACATTATGAATTTATCAATGAACGAGTATAGTGCTTCTTAGCGTTCATCAGCGCCGAATATCAGTTACCAGTACGGTAAAAGGGGCACTTGTTAAATGTCACAACTTAAATATAACAAGTTGAAGAACACTGGATGAATGATAAGACCTAGACGCGTGAATTCAATACAGCAAAGCCGATTTCACCAATGAGATCATAATTAATAATACTAATAGCAAATTTCATAGTAAACTCCACTGATAATAAAATTGAATATACACTACGTGACAGGGAAAATGAGACACCAAGAAGGAGTATGCAAAAAGTGATGAAAATTGGCAAACAGAGAGAGACAGCAGCGAACAATAAGTGATGTTTATTGCAACATGATACACCTATACACTGAGCAATAACACCGTCTGATCAGTAGGTTGTAGGACCACGGCGAGCGACGATACAGGCAGCAACACGTCTAGGTACAGAGTCAATGAGCATGCTGATGGTGTCCTAAGGGATGGCTGCCCATTCCCTGTCAACTATTTGCCAGAGTTAGTCTTCTAAACGCGGTGGTGGCAGCGCATGCAAGCGACGTCGTGTTCGATTGGTGGGAGATCAGGGGAGACTGGTGGCCAGGGAAGCACTTGGTACATTGCAGGGCATGTTGGATGATGCGTGCCGTGTGTGGTCGGACGTTATCCTGCGAATAAATGGCATTGGGCACCCCGTGAAGGAAATACAGTATCACCTGTCGCAGAATGTCATCCAGGTATCGTTGGGCCGTCATAGTGCCCTCAATACGGATCAGAGAAGACCTGCTATCGTAGGCGATGGCGCCCCAAACCATGATGCGCGGTGTGGCGTTCCATAGATGCGGCTGGATTGCACTTGTCAGCACTTCGGCGCCAGACACGTAGGCGGCGATTGTTATTGCTAAAACAGAAGCGTGACTCGTCTGAAAACAAGACCCTGTGCCTTTCCGCCGTCCACGTGACTCTATCCCGACCCCATTGCAAACTGACGCGTCTGTGCTGTTGGATCAATGGCAGTCTTCTTAACGACCACCATAAGTGCAGATCGCCGGCTACCAATCGACTGATAATGGTTCTGGTCGATATTGGAGCATCATGGGTGTCCTGCACATGCTGCAAAAGAGCGACGGAAGTAGCCTGCGAGGCCGCCAGGATGCGTCGGTCCGCTCTTGCTGACGTCGCTCTGGTCGTACCGGCACCCCTCAAACGGGCCATATTCCCTTATTCCAACCACCTTCGCTACAGCCTTTGCACCGTGGACGCGTGTAGATGGCTGTCTGCTGAAATTTGACATATGGACATTCTACACGGTTCCTCTGAGACAAAAAAAAATTGTACAATTTTTCCCTCGCAGACTGAGCGGCGCGATTATTGCCGATTCTGCAGATTTCTTCCCTTATATCTCACTCAGCATCCGCAAGAAAGCTGCGCATTTCGCACCATTTACATAACTCGGTGAACTGCGTCTACCCTGCAATTTTCATATTTTTCTGCCCACTCCTTCTTGTCGTCTCATTTTCAATGTCACGTAGTGTGTTTAAATAAAAAAAATATTTCAATGAAAATTACAAACATTGCAATAAATAAAAATTTCAGAATGTTATAAATGATTAAAAAACTCATTATGCATTTAAGCTTTAAATGTAATTATACTCACAGAATAACATGACCACTTGCTCAACACACTAGAAAAAAGAAACACAAAATGTGCCACGACAGCACATAAAAACTAATTAAATATATTAGGAAACAATGTATCCAAAAGTTTAAAGTACTGGAATTATATGTGTTGGATTATTTAACTTTAAACGCTCAGATGGGTATGGCGAATGTTTTAATAAAAATGTAATTAAAGTGAAATCATATTAAAATTAAAAGCGGTAGATAATAAGAATTGAAAATAACAATATGTTCATTTTTTAATTAGAAGTATATTAAAGTGATAAAATATTTTCTGGACCGAAATATTTCGTTTAAAGTAGATTTTGAAACTGAAAGATCAAGAATGAAAGGAAACGCTATTTTGAAAAATCCACTGTTATTAAATGTTAATAGAACTATTGACTCACGGTAATTATTTTTAATGGCACTGTGGCAACCAAAAAATTAATAAGCTAAAGTTTAAATTTTTAAATATAAATATTCATTAAGATAGAAACATGGCCGTTAATTCTCGTATTAGTGGACTTCTTATTGAAATCGTACATTGCTAGTTGTGCCGCTATATATCCTCCAATTATTTACCTTTCGTGTGAGTCCTGTAAAGGAATAATTAATTAATAAAATCCTAAATTGATCACACCATTGAAACTTTAACAATAAAACATTTATTAACATCAAATCTAAATTATTTAATTACACCAATTATTCATATTATTAATTATATGCTTAACAACAATTATTACCAATAATTATTGCGGCGGAGGGGACAAATGCGACCAGAATTATTAAAATTACTACCATGTGTCTATGACATGTGATTGTTAATGAGCACATACCTTCCAATTCGTCTTGGGCTTTAATCATCTATCAACTGCTTGCATCAGTTATCTGCACCGCCGTAACTCTTTGGTGTGCGGCTCCTCCTCGTATATCTGATTGCACTCACACATTATATAGATCCAGGCAGTATTTTTTGGGACATTTGCACAATTCTTTAAGTAATGTCTTCCTTATTTCTTTTCTGGTCTGCTCTTAAGTCAAAATCTTCATAATTTCTACTGGTATGCTCTTAAGTCAAAATTCCATTATCTATCTTTATATACTAATTGCCAAGTGTCCGTCTGTCTGTCTGTCCGTCTGTCTGTCCGTCTGTCTGTCCGTCTGTCTGTCCGTCTGTCTGTCCGTCTGTCTGTCTGTCACGCCTTTTTTAGGCACTTCCCGAATAGATAGAGACTTGCAATTTGGTACACGGCTCGGTCGTTCGATAAAACCCCCTGGAAAAATCGAATTTTTCGAAAACGTTCTATAGAGGGGGTGCCCCACACCAAAACTTTCGAAAAGTGAAATGACGGGAAAGCATGCTTTGCGATGAGATAGAGACTTCAAATTTGGTATATGGGTAAATCACTCGAAAGGAAGAAAGTGTGCAATTTCAGATTTCCAATATTTTCTACTTAAGGGGGGGTGCAGCACACCAAAACGTTCGAAAAGTGAAATGATAGGAGAGCATGCTTTGCGATGAGGTAGAGACTTCAAATTTGGTGTATGGGTAAATCGTTCGAAAGGAAGAAAGTGTGCAATTTCAGATTTCCAATATTTTCTACTTAAGAGGGTGCCGCACACTAAAACGTTCGAAAAGTGAAATGATGGGAAAGAATACTTTGCGATGAGGTAGAGACTTTAAATTTGGTGTATGGCTAAATTGTTCGAAAGGAAGAAAGTGTGCAATTTCCGATTTCCAATATTTTCTACTTAAAGGGGTGCCGCACACTAAAACGTTCGAAAAGTGAAATGATAGGAAATCATGCTTTGCGATAAGATAGGGACTTCAAATTTGGTGTATTGGTAAATCGTTCGAAAGGAAGAAAGCGTGCAATTTCAGATTTCCAATATTTTCTACTTAAGGGGGTGCCGCACACCAAAATATTCGATTTGCAGAATAAATGAGAAAACGATCCTTTAAAATTTGATAGAGGCTTGAAATTCGGTATATGGACTAATCATTTGATGGAAACACCCAAGACAAATATAGTTTTTCAAAAATGTTCGTTTAAGGGGGTGCTCCAGAGTAAAACGTTCGAAAAGTGAATTGATAAAAAACCATAATTCGGAATGAGATAGAGATATCAAATTTGGTGTAGGGTAGATAGTGTGGAAGGAAGAAAATGTATAATTTCAGTTTACCAAAATTTTCTAATTTAGGGGGTGTCGCACACTAAAATGTTCGATTTTCGGAATAAAGGAGAAACGCCCCTTTCAAAAGGTGATAGAGGCTTAATATTTGGTATATGGGCGAATCATCTCATAGAAATCAGAAAAAGAATAGAGTTTTTCAAAAATGTATAGTTAAGATGGTGGGTACTCCACACAAAAGCATTCGAAAGATGAAATGCTAGAAATGCATACTTCACGATGAGATAGAGACTTCAAATTTGGTGTACGGGTAAATAGTTGGAAAGAAGGAAAGTGTGCAATTTCAGTTTTCAAACTTTTGCTATTGTAGGGGGTGCCGCTCACTAAAATTTTCGATTTGCCGAACAAATGAAAAACGCCTTCTTTACAATGTGATAGAAGCTTGAAATTTAGTATATGGGCTAACTATTTGACAAAAACACCAAACATGAATACAGTTTGACAAAAATGTTCATTAACGGGGTGCTACACAGAAAAACGTTCGAAAAGTGAAGTGATAGAAAAAAATGCTTCTCGATAGGATGGAGACTTCAAATTTGGTGTACGGGTAGATAGTTTGAAAAGAAGAAAGCGTGAAATTTCAGCTTTCCAATATTTGCTACTTTAAGGGATGCCGCACACTAATATGTTCGATTTTCGGAATAAATGAGGCACGCTTCCTTTTAAATGTGACAGAGGCTTGATATTAGGTATATGGGCCAATCATCTGATAAAAAACCCAAGACAAAGAGAGTTTTTCAAAAATGTTCATTTATGGGTGTGCTTCACAGAAAAAAGTTCCAAAGGAGAAATAATAATATAGGGGTGTCTCGGGATGAGATAGAATTTAATGTAGTGTACGGGTAAATAATTCGAAAGGAAGAAATGCGTAAATTTAGTTTCCCAATATTTTCTTCTTTAGGGGGTTCTGCACACCAAAATATTCGATTTGTCGAACAAATGTGAAAAGCGAATTATTAAAAAATTTACATTATTCAGGGGTTGCTTATTGCGATACCGTTGATTTTCAACGGGTATTCGGCTAGTTGTATCCTATGCTCTTAAGTCAAAATTTCATAACTGTCTGCTTGGTATGCTCTTAAGTCAAAATTCCATTATTGTCTACTGGTATGCTCTTAAGTCAAATCGTTATAGTTGTCTACTGGTATGCTCCTAAGTCAAAATCCCATAGTTGTCTGCTTGATTCTCGGGTCACAGGCTGTGGTTCTCTCGTTGGGGGGGGAGGGTAACTCCTCCTTTTCTTCCATTTGGCGCTTATTGGCTACTCCTTTACTCAATGGCACCATTCCACATCTCGTAAGGCCCAACTCAGCCGCTCTGCCATGGCCCAGCTCAGCCGCTCTGTCATGGCCTCCTAAATTTATGGTCTTCTGACCTTTAGGTTCACGGAGAGATAAACTTCGGTGTCAGCCAGACTACAAGTTTTGTCCGCCGTTTTGGCCACCATAAATTCATGCATAAAAGTGTCTCATCAAATGTGAGATTTATTTCTGGTCTCACAGGCACAGTTTTATATTATGCTATTTTTTAATAAAATGAAAAATGTTTTAAAAGTTCTTTTATTTATGGATAGTGTTATTATCTATAGTTTTCTTAGCATCTCCGTATGCATTTTTAATGCAATTCAACTATAGGTAGTCCTATGAAAGAAATGGTGATACCAGGAAAGCATCTGCGTGTCCTGTTTTTGCGCTCTGTAGCGTACTGCGAGTAAGAAACATTATTTTTCTACTGATGATAATTTAAGAACTAGCGAAGTTAGTCGTCATAACCACACATTCAATTTCAATTTTTAGCAAGATTAAGCTCACACTGTACGAAGATTAAACGGCCATGTTCATCAGTGGGGCAGTTTACATTTTGATTTGGGGGGGGGGGAGCTGAAACTCATGAATACCCCTTTCAAACCTAGTTTTCCATTTTGCATGTGGCTATAATTAAAAATTAGTGTAAACATATAGAAAATATACTTTTTTTTCACTTAACAATAGTTTCAGCAAATCCTAAAATTATAATTAATTAATGGAGAAATATTGATAATGATGAAAAAATCAATCGGGAATGATATCATTTATAATTATTTCAGTTTTAATGTACATAAAAACATTTTAGGCTGAGGAAAATAATCAGATCTGAAGAAGTTATCTGCAATGGTAGTTTGGTGGGATATTTAACTGCAATAGTAAGACAAAAATCTAACAAAACACATATACTTGAATAATTGATATTAAAATATATGGAGTTTCATAAAATCAATATCACTATATTTGATATTAAAATGTTTTGATTTCCACCGAATTAAAGTCTTGAGTGAAAATTTTGAATTGATAGAATTATTTATTATTATAAATGAATGGAAATAAAAATATTGCTGCTTTAAGTGCATTCTGTGAAAAAGTATATGATCATTTCTAAACTTGCTTTGAATATGCATTAGTAGATTCATACACGTATAAAGAACACTGCTTATTTTGTGTTTCTATAAAATAATCTGAAGGCGCCTCGCACTGCCAGATCCAGCAAAGTGTTCGATGATTTCACCATTAGTTATTTGTAAAGCCAGGTCTCTATGGATAGACAATAATGCGAGACCATTAAGTCTATTCTCGCTTATCTTATCGTGTTCCACAAATATGATTTTATTAACTTCGGTTTTGAAAAGCTTCTTTCCACAGAAGCCGTAGAAACTGGAAACACGGCCAGCATTCTCAACAGGATATGTCAATTTTGGAACAGATACCTGTCACATTGAGCTAAACTGTCTATTACACAAGTAGGTTTTTCTTTGATTCCCTTCCACTTTTGCTTCCATAATTCCTATTCACCTGCAAAGGCATATTTGCATTTCTATATCAAGTCATCTTTACAAAAGTCAGAAGCTTTCTTAATTTTTGCAAAAAGGTACGTCACAAAACGCTGCAATGACAAAGTGAAGTGTCGATATAGTCTCTTGATAAATCAACAAACGCTCAGTTAGCGAGGAAATCATGTCCTCAGTGCAAGGAATGTAGACAGTTATTCTGTATATAAGTCTCGGTATTAGTTGATTGTGGGTTTCGACGGAGTCTCTGGAAACCTGAAATTCTTGGTAAATTGATATCGACGTTGAGACTAGAAGCCATGTTCTGTATATCTCTGAACAATCGATGGAATTCGACATCGGCATTGTTTCGCAGATCTTCGATGACTGTCTTCATCCTATTAAGTTGGTTAACAGCACTGAAAAGATAGTTTTTCGTTTTGAAGATATTTTGAGAGGTTATAGGTCAATCTCAGCAATTCTGATGTTACAACTAAAGATTAGAGGAATGATGTGGTGTATATATTATTCAAAATAAGTGAGGCTTTTTTGGAATGATCGCCTGGTAGTTCACGGTGATGATCCAGTGCTGAAACGAATGGCAAAAGCATATTCTTAAAAAACATTACAGCTTCGTGGCGTCCACATCACTTAGTTTCACAAAGGATCTTATTTCTGCTACTATTACAATTTGGCTCGAGATCTTTGATGTTATTTTCCAAGATTTTAGTACGTTCTGCACCAGCTCTAAAAAAGTGCACATTTCTGGTTTTATGTCCATCGCGTTCCTGGTACTTTGAACTTTAAAGGAATTCATGAGGTGTAAATTTAAATAGTGAGAAATGCAGTGAATGTAGATAGATTTTGGGAACTTCTTTCTTAACAAGGCTTGGACACCTCGAAATTTACTTCTCATTAATGAAGCCCCATCGTAACCTTGCCCTCTTAAAGTAATCAAGTCTAAACCGTATTTAATAAGAGTTTCTTTTATGAGTGCCACCAGTGCTTCGCCAGTTAGATCATAAACAGGAACGAATGAAAGAAAATCCCCCTTGCTGGTGAAAGGTTCTACACCATTAATGTGTCTTACGGACAGATAGAACTGCTAAATTTGAGATATATCCGTTGTTTCATCCCCTAAATTTGTATAAAAGCAACTGTCTTGAATTTGTTCTACAATATTTTTCAGAATGATGTGGGAAAAAGAATCAATAAGATCATTCTGAATCCGTGGGCTGGTGTATAGCACTCCGTGAACTATTTACGAGATGATCCTAAAGCACAAGATCCCCTCCATGGGCACGATACCTGAGGAAGCTACGAAAATTGCCATCGTTTTTCAAAGGGCTTGACAGCGAAATGCGCCCACAGTCGGTGTGGCCTCTTAGAGGGATATTTTGAATGCCACATAATCGAGTAGTTTCAACGATACGATTAAATATCAATCTGTTACTTTCTACGTATTTCTTCCTTTTGTTATCTAACTGTTTCTCGATACTTTCCCTTTCTTTTCTAACAATAGCCAGAATATCGGTTTTAGCTAAAACTGTATGGTTATGATATATTATTGATTTATGTTTTTTAAAGCATTCAATTGCTTTCTTTAAATTGTAGAAAGGTTGCGATACCAAGCTCATGGTTCTCTGATGAGAGCCCATACCGACCTCATTTATATCCAAGAAAAATACACAGGAAAAACAATAAAGGCCATTTTTAATTTTAGAAAAGGCTAGCCAGCTATAATCTTTAAGCCATTTGCGTTGGAAATGAAGTTTGAAGCTTTTTCCGGTTTCGAAAGGAAAGTGGTAATTTTGCGGGGATTTCCACAATCATTGAAATGTTTCTACCTTTTGAAAGTTGGTAAGTTCAGCTCCAACAACCAGCGAAATATCATTTACAAAATTCACATTTGTTGATAATAATTCTTTGACAGACTCATTTTTAAATACTTCGCTGTTTCTTGGTCTTTCAGCGTTCCGGGCTATACAAATTTTGCAGTTTGCCACTTCTCCAGAAGTTTCAACACTAGTTAAAGAGGAAAATAGCAGCCACATCAGGCGCTTTCTATTTTTTATTAAATGTAAAATAAGAAACGATAGTGCTCTTTATTTCAAAAATTAGAAAACAAAATCTAATGTGGGCAGCACATGACTTTCCCTGCAGACTCATATTCAAGTTCTCTTTATTTCTTCAATAATTCATTATATTGAGTTTAAGGGAGCAAAATAACATCCGTAATTATTTAAAATGACATTGAATATGCACTTTTAATTCAAATTTCGTTCTCATTTGGTAACTTGATTTATTTTCCAAGGTGGCGTATCGAAAATGCGAAAAATGTAAAATATCTCGTGAACGGCTAATCCTAGTGCAATGTGGTCGGTCTTATTATTTTCATCGTTAAAAATTACGTTTAAAACAAGCATTTAATGGATATATTTGAACATACGTAGTTTTTATTTTAGATTTTGACGATTTTTGCCGGCCATTTCGCAAAAAAAAAACAGGTTTTTTTTTTCGAATCGTACCAAAATCTAATCAGCACTAGGGTGATCTACAAGTGACTTATATATCGAATTTTGTAAAATTTGGTCCATTAGTTTTTCAGCTAGAGTGGATACAGACAATTTTGAGGGCCATTTAAAGAAAAAGGTGGGTTTTTTACTCCAAATCGTACTAAAAACTAATCAGCACCAGGCTCACACCCACACACCGAAACGCACACAGACGTCATTCTAAAAATAGTTTTTTCGTCTTCTAGAGGTCTCGAAACGTGTAGATCCGTCGAAAACTCGAGTTATGATTTTCGGTATGATTCCAATACTTTCCATTAGCACTATACATTAGCATGTATTGCAGGGAAAGTAAGAGGAAGGCAACCACTCCAGTCATGGAACTGCTGCCGTATCTTCTCTATTGCACATTAACAGTGATCTAAACCTCTATACCAGTTCTGAACTGACTTGTTTCATAAGGAAATATAATACAAGAATTATAAATAAATAAAAGTTAATTAAATTTTAGTTTGAGAACTGAAATAACATCAAGAGTTTAATTGACACTTGGCCAAGGCCCCTTAAAGCATGACCCTTATCAACTTGAATTCATCCACCCTTCTTAGAAAAATAAAAAATCTGATGTGGGCAGTCTGATGTGGTATTTTTTCCCTCGTCAAAAATGGGATATAAAACAAGAATTTAATTGATACATTTGAGCATACACTACTTAGTCTTTTTTATTAGATTTTGACGATCTTAGAGGGCATTTCGCAAAAAAGGCAGGTTGTTCTTTTCCGAATCATACCAAAATCTAATCAGCACCAGAGTATCCCCCCAAGTAACTTATTTACTAAATTTTGTTAAATTTGGTCAATTAGTATTCTAGCTAGAGTGGATGCATGACATTTTTGCTGGGCAATGTGTAAAAAAGGCGGGTTCGTCTTTTCCGAATCGTACCAAATTCTAATCAGCATCAGAGTATCCCACAAGTAAATTATCTTCCAAATTTTGCGAAATTTAGTGAATTAGTGTTTTAGCTAGATCGGATGAATGAAATTTTTATTGACCATTTCGCAAAGAAAGGCGGGTTCGAATTTTACGAATCGTACCAAAAACTAATCAGCACCAGGGTCACATCCAAGTGACTTACCTACTAAATTTTATGAAATTCGGTCCATTAGTTTTTGAGTTAGAGTGGATACATACATTGCACAGACACATAGACAGACACACAAATACAGTCGTCACGCTAAAAATAGTTTTTTCGTATTCTAGAGATCTCGAAACGTGTACATCCGTCGAAAACTCGAGTTGTGATTTTCAGCATGATTCCAATACTTTCATGTATACATTACATGTATTACATGGAAAATAAGAAATCTGATGTGGGCAGCACATGACTTTCCCTGCAGACTTAAATTCATATTTTCTTTATGTCTTTAATAATTTATTAGATTCAGTTTAATTGCACCAAATAACGCTAAATTTGCATTTTTAATTCAATTTTTGTTTTTATTTGGTAATTGGACATTTTTCCGATAGCGGCGTAACAAAAATGCAGGAAATCTCAAATATCTTGAGAACGGTTAGTCCTAAAGTATAATGGAGTGTGTTGTATTCTTCTCTTCGTCAAAAATTGCGTATAAAACAAGAATTTAATTGATACATTTGAGCATACGTAGTCTTTTTTTTTTTTAGATTTTGGCGATCTTTGCGTGCCATTTCGAAAAAAAAAAATCAGGTTGTTATTTTCCGAATCGTACTAAAAACGAATCAACACCAGAGTGTCCCACAAGTAACTTATCTACCAAATATTGTGAAATTTGGTAAATTAGTATTTTAGCTAGAGTGGATAAATGAAACTTTTACGGGCCATTTCGCAAAAAAAGGTGGGTTCTGTTTTTACGAATCGTACCAAAAACTAATCAGTCATATCCAAGTGACTTACCTACTAAATTTTATGAAATTGGCTCCATTAGTTTTTGAGTTACAGTAGATACATACATTGCACAGGCACACAGACAGACAGACACACACACACACACACACACATACACACAGACGTCACGCTAAAAATAGTTTTTTCTTATTCTAGATGTTTCGAAACGTGTAGATCCGTCGAAAACTCAAGTTGCGATTTTCGACATGCTTCCAATACTTCCCCCATACATCACTATGTATTGCAGGGAAAGTAAGAATCTGATGTGAGTAGCACATGACTTTCCCTGCAGACTCAAATTCATTTCTTTAAGAACTCATTAAATTGAGTTTAATTGCACGAAATGCCACTAAATTTGCATTTTTAATTCAATTTCTGCTTTTATTTGGTAATTGGACATTTTTCCAAAGGCGACATATATAATGCGAAAAATCTCAAATATCTCGAGAACTGTTAGTCTCAGAGTAGAGTTGTTCTTATTATTTTCCTCGTCAAAAATTACGTATGAAACAAGCATTTAATGTATATATTTGTGCATACGTAATTTTTTTATTTTAGATTTTAGCAATTTTTGAGGGCCATTTCGTAAAAAAAGCCAGGTTGTTATTTTCCGAATCGTACCAAAATCTAATCAGCACCAGAGTATACAATATGTGATTTTTCAATCAAATTTTGTGAAATTTGGTCAATTTGTATTTTAGCTAGAGTGAATATATGAGATTTTTGCAGTCAATTTCGCAAAAAAAGGCGGATGCTTTTTTTTCGAATTGTACCAAAAACTAATCAGCACCAGGGTCACATCCAAGGGTCTTACCTACCACATTTTATGAAATTCGGTCCATTAGTTTTTGAGTTAAAGTGGATACATACATTGCACAGACACACAGACAGACAAACACACAGACAAACACACACACAGATACACACACCAGACACACACACAGACGTCACGCTAAAAATAATTTTTTCGTATTCTAGAGGTCTCGAAACGTGTAGATCCGTCAAAAACTCCAGTTGCAATTGTCGGCATGATTCCAATACTTTCCCTATACATTACCATGTATTGCAGGGAAAGTGAAAAAGGCTAATTTTTAAAGTAGTGGCAAAACGCACGACAGGGATTGCATGTGAGTCGTAGAATTGATCCTTTCCATGCTAAAACTCGAAGTGTGTATTTCGGCAACCAGTACTCGCGTGTTCTCTTAGCTGATTTTAAAGCATACCAAGCCAATGTACCACGTAATGAGGAGTAAAGTGTGCGGTGGGGAGTTGATTCCGGTTCCATGCGCTCGCATATCACGTGACTTGTTGGAGAGGGGCATAATTCATTCCATAAGAAATGTAATAATATGCTTATTCTTTAATTTTTTTTTGAAAAAGCATAAGTTTAAGTACACGTTTATTAAGATAATTTAAATAATCCATTTGTAGAAATGTGCTATGGAATGAAAAATGAATAAAATTTTACTTATAATTCAATTCGATGCATTATCTATTATTGAAATACCAATGAAATATTTTATAAGATTAACCATTTCCTCACTATTTGAAAGAAAAATTCGCTAAAAAACATATTTATCACTTAATTTCTTAATTTCAGAAAATTTATCTAAACCTCAATTTTTTTCTGTAATATCTGCCAATAATATGAAACAGATGTATTTTATGCCACATAGAAGTACATGATGTCTTCAACGACTGAGCATTTTTTAGGAAAAAAAAATCGTCTCGTTCCTTTCGAAAGGTTGCCAATTTACCAGAAATGGTAAAAAAAGCAAGCATCATGAAGAGCATGTTAGTCGTTAAACAAGTCGGATTACCAGAATTGATGTTAAATGCACACGCGAGTCATTTTTGACAGTAACTAACACAGCGCGGCATGAATTACTATGGTCAATGAACATCAGATGATCTTTTATTGAATTCTATGTACGCTGTCCATCATTTTATTATAAGTTTTAATGTAAATAACACACTTTATAGAATGTACATGTAAAAAAATCTATTGAAATTAATCACTTTATTTTTTTAAATAATATATATAATTTTTATTTTGAAACTTATGTTAGTTTTCATTCACCACTTCAATTTCTTTACAAATTGGGGGTGCAATATCCCCATCAGCCCCTACTCCCCCCTTTGCGTAAGCCCTTGATGTTCATAGTCATAGACCATATGAAAAATATTTGTTACCTAAACCACGAATCACGCTCAAAGTGTAGCGAGCATTCACGTTCTACTGCGCCCAGTGTTGCTACCATTCACGATTTTTACCGCTTAGCATTGCAACCATTCAAGAAGTTTATCGCTCAGAGTAAAAAATCTGAGAAATAATTTTGAGAGCAATACAATTTCGTTTGTGCTACATTTTTAAGAACTGATGTGGTGACTGGCTGATCTACCATACCACTCAAATTTGAACGTTATTTATTTCAAATGGCTGAGTTCATAGTTAGAGACTCCATCGAAAAAAATCATTCTCAGAGCTGCAAATCATGAAGTTCAGAGACAATTCATGCACTTTGAAGCTCATCTCAACGATCATTCAGGCATTTTAGAGTTAGCACAGAAATCATTCACGGTCTTTAGCACTAAACACAGCAGTTCCGCAGAAAAACACCGAGAGGAAGAAAATTCGTATTCCTTTGTTCCACAATTTCATAAGAACTTATGTCGTGACGAATGAAGTCGTTCCAAGTATCAGGTTTCATATGTAAATGTATTTGAATTCATATTACAAGTAGATGCAATGTTTAATTACATCATAATTAATGCTATTGACATAATAAAATTAATATTTCAATAATTTCATAGCTATTGACCTTACCTAAAGGTTCCGTATCAAGAACCAAGAATCGCGCTCCTGGTGCAGCGACCAACATTTATGGAGTAGTTTTACATTATTTGGTGTTTTGCAGTGGATAATAGCCGATAATGCAATGACAGAATAAGACTTCAGTATGGGATGCAATTTTTCAAACAGGTGCATTTATTAACTGATCTGTGCTTATGGGTGTGAAACCAGTTTTTGAATGCTGGTCGCTGCACTGTGAACATGGTAACTTACCTTATACTGTTATTACAAAATAATAATATTTTAAGCGGTTTATTCTAGAAAAGTGTCATAAGTTATTTTTCTCTCAGTTACAAGAATGGAAATAATTCATTTCATGTATCAGAAAGTTAAACTTTTTTTTTTGCATTTTCCTTTTTATATCCAGTTAAAAATATATTATCTTTTCTTTTCCAAATTTCATACCAGCTCAATGAAATGTTTTTAAGAGTTCATATTTCAAGTTTATAGATACACAAATACATATACACACTTAAATTCAGCTGTCAAAATTCGATTTAATTTTTTAGCATAATAATAAATATCATTATTATGCGGCATAAATCTCACGAAAACTCCCCTTTGATATATTCATCTGCTATAATCAACCAATACGCATATTATATTTTTGTTAAAACCAAGAATCACTTGAAAACAGTTATATAAGTTTTGAAATCTGCCCAAACTGTCCCCTTGTTTACTTTATATAATTTACTTTATATAATAAACTTTATACAGTTAATTATGCATTCGGTCAACATTTTGTTTTAAATTTAGAATTTGGTGAAAAGATATATTTTTTAATAAAATTCTGTTATGATGGAAAATTCCATCAATAAACTTTAATATTGGGATAATATTTGTGAATAAGTAAATAAATGTAAATGCATAACTACATAGTATTTTATTCAATTGGAAAAATATATTTCTAAACACTTTATAACGTCATATTTTGAGTACTTTTGCGTTTCATTTTATAGCACAACACATCTGAATTTTTTTATATAAAAAGTAGACAATGAAGGTGACATAATTTGTTAAATTGCTTACTGTCATCGCCGCCACATTAATTATTTTTTCATATCCTTTTTCTATTTCGAACAAATATCTATACAAAATTAGCAATCCAATTTCGATAACTCCCACAACATCTTGCACATAACTTAACACCTTATTAGATTACATTCAAGTGTCAAACAAGAACAATCAATAATCGCAAATTAAGATGAAAATGTTGGTCAAAATTTATTTATTACTCTCTATTTATTACATCAACGACAGTAGCGAACATCATTTGAGCCGTAACAGTACCAGTTG
>OX578137.1:34771685-34938694 GCA_951213105.1 Amaurobius ferox | reverse complement strand
ATATATATATAATATATATATATTATATATATATATATATATATATATATATATATATATATATATATATATATATTATATATATATATATATATATATAATATATATATATATATATATATATATTATATATATATATATATATATATATTATATATATATATATATATATATATATATATATATATATATATATATATATAATATATATATATATATATATATATATATATACTATATTATATATATATATATATATAATATATATATATATATATATATATTATATATATATATATATATATATATATATTATATATATATATATATATATATATATATATATATATATATATATATATATATATATATATAATAATATAATATATATATATATAATATAGAAAGAGAGAGAGATCTGACATTGAAAATAATTACTTCCAGTCCAATGTCGAATGAACCCCGTCATTGACAATTATTACTTCCAGGTCGATATCGGATAATTCTGAATCATAATTCCAGGCAGAGGTCAGATGAGCACCGTCATTAAAATATTGTTATTTCCAGTCCGGTGCCTAGTGAGCCCCGGCATTCAAAATGAATAGTCGTAGTCAAAATGTGCGAGCCTTGACATCTTTGTTTCACGCGAATAACTTCATTATTCTATTGCGAATACAATCTGTGTACTAAATACTGTACTTACCAGTGTTTTGGTTCCAAGATGGAGTCTACAACGAGAAAAAGTTGTGGTCAAACGGATTGTGCCATATTTGAGCTGACTTTTGATATATTGACTTTTGATATTTGCCATATTGAGTTGACCTTTGACTTGAGTTGATATTTGAGTTGAGCCCTATAAATAATAGTGAAATCAATGATTTGGAATACACTAAAACGTGTAAAAGTGATAACTCAATAAATTAATAAGCACATTTTGTTAATATCTGCCTTTGTCTGTTTACCTTTAAAATTAAATAGAACCTGGGTAGGTGAGTTTGTGATTAGAAATTTGTAGTGAAAGGTTAACAGTTGGATTATTTGCATACCGTAACTTGCATAACAAATATTGCAAAAATATACTGAGAATTAATGTAGATAAAGTGAGTGTTTTGATAGCAAGAAAAATTGTTAGATGACGAGGAATGTGTCCTGACTTTAAAATATAGGAAATAACTCTTAATAAATCCCAGTATATTCCAGAAACTCAATCAGGAGAGCTATATCATCTCGCTACAGACGTTGAAAAAATCTGATTCCATTACTTGGACGTGATCCCGCAGATGAAATCGCTGCAAGGAAGGCGAAAAATCTCAAAAATGCTTCCAGGTCTGAAAGTATCTAATAAACTTAAATAACATAGGAACAAGATACCAGAAAATAGATGTTTTACGACAGTTTTTTTTACTCAGCAATAGAAAGAGTTTTATAGTTTTCGTTTAAAAATGTAAGAAAGTATTTGATTTAGTATTTATGACAAAACTGTATTTATAGAATGTGAAATTTACTACTAAATGCTGGAATTTATTTAAAAGATCAGTTGAATGATCACACAGTTACCTGGTATGTTCAGATACGTTTTTACAAAAAACGTTGTTGTTGTTGTTGTTGCTTATAACCTCCTGTTTCGGCGGAGCCGCAAACAGGACCAGTGATGCCAAAAGACGGACAAAGAATGACACAAGACAAGAACACAAAGTTTATTAACACAAGCAAGCATCACTGATGAAGGTCAGGGGGGTGCAGCTTCTCATTTAGCGAGGACCCAGAGGGCGGAAGACTGTCTTCATCCTCAAGAAAACAACCATGCCTTACTCGGAGACACTATCCACTTCACCGCCTGGGCGGCACAAAAAAACGTTCATGTTGTAAATAAATATCAAAATATGTATTGCATAATGTATACAATTGAAACCGCTATTAAAGTAAAAATTAGGTTGTATAAGAAATATTTCGCTTCCTATATTAAACTACATAAAGTAATGTAATTTTCTATTAGATGCTGTACAAGAACAGATGCAGTTATAATGCTTTACTTGTAGTATTTATAATTTATAAGAAGCTGAAAATATTAAATATTTGCCATTGTTGTGCGTTTGCTGCACTCAAAGAATCTAAAGGAATAGATTTGATAGACATGATATTTATAAGCATGTAGTGTTACTAGCGTTGCCACATTGACTTTATTATCGGTATAATATAAAATTGCAGGAAGTTTAAATTATTAAAAATAATTGTTGGAGAGACAGTGTAAGAGCATTAAGTAATAGTGACTGGTTTCGCAACCTATAATATACACTGACTTACAAAATTTACGCACGCAATGCAAATTTTCATTTTCGAAAACGTATTTGAATTTGAGTGGCTGAAAATCGCTGCGAATGTAGATGGTAGTACGCAAATATCGCATGTTACAGCCAATCACGATTGACTGTCCGGATAAATGCTAATTAGGCAGTCGTTGAAGATGCCAGCATTCTGAAGGGTTTGAGATTGTGCATTTAAATGCTGATACGAAGCGTTTGTAACTTTTATAGGATTAATTTTGATGATATTCCTGTTTCTATGGCTGAAAGAAGATGAATGGCAGATAGTGAGCGCTGGCGTGCTGTCGGACGCATGAAGCAGGACAGTCAATCAAAGTTGTCGCTATTTTTCTTTGGCGTTACTCATACGGTAATTTCTCGATTATGGAAACAATTCCAAACAATTGTCCGGAGACCTGTTACCGGTCGTCCAAGGGTTTGCCATATCCTCTGATGATCGGTATATTGCTATAGTAGTCAAGTGGAATCGACGAGCGACCTCCAAAACCGTTACATTCATGTTGCAAAGGCACTTGGTAAGACAATATATGCCAGTATTGTGCGCCGAAGGCTCCAGTTGAAGGGATTGTACCCCCGAGTACCACGTTTTTGTGTTCCACTAACCATCCAAGCGGGGGGGGTGATTAAAGTGGTGCGTCAGCATGTCAATTGGTCTGTGATTGGTGCAACGTCCTGTTCACGGACGAGTCCAGATTTTCCCTGGAATCAGATAAGCGTGTAAGGGTCTGGAGAAACGAAGCAAACGCAATCAGGCCAAGAACATCATCGAACATCAAGCATTCAGAAGTGACAGCGTCATGGTGTGGGCTGGAATTTCAATGGATATCGCACAGAGCTGCACATCTTTAAAGGCGGTTTCTGTGACGGCTGCGCAGTAACAGGATGAAGTCCTAGACCAAATTGCGAGACTCTACGCTGTAGCAATTGGTTCTGATTTCCTCCTTATGGACAATAATACACGTCCTCATCGAGCTAACGTCATTGACGAATACCTGGAAAGTGAGAGCATTTCTCGTATGGAGTGACAGACGTATTCTCCGACCTTAATCCCTTTGAAAATCTTTGAGATGCCCTCGGGCGTGTTGTCTCTGCACATTTACCTCTCCCAGGTAGTCTCAGAGAGTTAAAAACTTCCCTATTGACGGAATGCCCATTACTGGCATCTGCGATGGTTTATCACCTCATTGAAAGCATGGAAAATCATTGTAAAGTGTGTGTGCGTAGGTCTGGGGTGCTCACATACTATATTCATGTAAGTTTTGTTTGGTTTGTTTGCCTTTAAGCATCATTTTGTTAATGACCCAAATGTGACGTCATCATATAACTTACGAAAATAAATATTTTTTTCATCTTTGTACATAATTCTTGTTTTCCTTAATGCATAAATACATTTACTACCTTCATGTACAATTTTGAGTTAATTAAGGTTTTACTTTTCCATTTTGTTGATTTTACCATCCGTGTTTAACTTTTTAAGCCAGTGTATGACATTTTTATTTTTGGACAGTTCAACAAACATTTATATTTCTATTGCAATTTTCAACATTTCTTGCATATCTGTGTTCAACGAATTATCGCTTGTTTAATAAACTCTATTCTAGTTTGGAAATGAGACAGACTTCTAGGGTGCATGTAAAATCATCCAGTTTAAAAATATATCAAGTTCCAAATACATGTTACAAATGTTTTTTTTATCTGCACTTTTACCCAGATTTGGCCAACCATAAAAAAATGAAAAAAATTTATTTGAAACATTTAGAACGTGTATTTCAAAGCTCAAGGCCATAAGATAGAAAAAAACTTACTAGAACTTAAACCCTAGAACGACGGAAGCTGTCATTTTGACAGCATAACTACTTTGAGAAACGATTCCTCCGAAACGGCTCATCCCAGCCCATTGAAATTTTATGACTTTTCCTTATTTTCTTAAAGTTATTGAAAACGCAGGAGAAAATTATTTTAGGTTTTATAATAAGAGGACAAATCAGCGATCTTCCTGAAACGACGGCAGCAGTCAAAGTAGTTATGCGGTCAAAATGACCACTTCCGTCATTCTAGTGTTAACAGATTACTCAATATAGCATATCCTAAAAATATGAGGATTGTAAAAAATGTTACTCTGCGACTTATTGTAAGTAAAATGGTGGAAAGCACATAAATTACAACATTTGCTTATTGTTGTTGGCCTTGGCTCTAAACTCTAAATTTTTATACAAGAATCTGTGCTGTTATGTAATAATAATTTTAGCTATAATATGCTTATTTCTTATCTCCGAATTTCATTGTTAAGCTCTTAGGTTTCTAGCAGCTACATTCCTAGGAATCAAAATTCCCAATAGCCAATTCTTATGACTCTTCCGATTTCTAGCATACTCTTCATCAAAAAATAATTTTATAAGTTTCCATGCAGTGACTACGGTGGAACATTTAAAGAACAAGAATTAGGAATCATGAATCATGCAACTTATGAATGTTGATACTAGTGGCACAACGATTTCAGCTCAGGGCCTCCTGCATAATATAATCTCGGACCCGTTTTTATTATGTTCACGATCTTTAACTGTTTTAGTTCTCTTTTGTGTTTTTTGAATCATCCAACCCCCCTCCTGTGTATTGTGGGCCCCGAGTGTTATTCCCTGTATATATCTCTGTGTTTTTAAGAACCCAAAACACAAATTAACCGATTTAGAACTGCAAGTTTCTATCTGCAATCCTTTAAAATTTGTTACGATTATTAAAATCGAAAAAAAAACAGAAGTTTATACATATTCAATTCAGAACACGAAATCTAAGTAAAAGCCCAATTTTTAAAGTAGATTTAAAAATTCCTAAAAATAATAGTAAATAAAACAAATATAAATAAGAGACAAATTTTGATAAATGCATTTTACAATAATATAATACATTAGCAAATAATATTGAAGTTATTTTTTGTAAATTGATGTTTAAAAGCGAATGAAACCATTTGTAAGACTAACATGGAATATTCTTCAGATAACACTCATTTTAGTACAATAACCCAATTTGGTACAATAGCGGTGGATTTCGAAATCGCTCTTATTAGGACACTTTAATAAGTAACTGCAGATGCCCTCTAAATATACTTTCTCAACGTTTGTACTTTCCCTGCAATGCCTGATTATGTGTAGGGAAAGTATCGCAATTATCTCGAAAATCTCAACTCGAGTCTATGCATCGGCACGTCTTGGGATCCCTAGAACACGAAAAAAACATTTTTAGCATAACGTCTGTGTATGTGTCTGTCTGTACACCGTATCCACTCTAACTGAAAACTAATTCACAGAATTTCATAAGTCGCTTGTGAGTGATCCTGGTGCTGATCAGATTTTGGTATGATTCGGGATAAAATAATCTGTTTCTTTTTTTTAAATGGCCCGTAAAATATACCTATATCCACTCTAGTTAAAATACTAATCGACCAAATTTCACGGAATTTGGTATATGAGTCACTTGTGGGTTATTTTGGTGTCTGATTACATTTTAATACGATTCGAAATAGAAAAAACCTGCTTTATTTTGCGAAATGGCCCTCAAAAATCTAAAATAAAAGACTGTATGCTCAAATACAATAATTAAATGTTTGTTTTATGTGTAATTTTTGACGATGAAAAGAATAATACCAACTCCATTGCTCTAGGACTAGTCGTTCTCGAGATAGTTTAGTGTTTTTTCTTTGCATTTTCACTACTCCACCTTTGAAAATGAGTACAATTACCAAATTAAAACGGAAGCTGAGTTAAAATTGTAAATTCAGTGTTATTTCAATTAATTATACTTGTTATTTAGTGCATTTAAACTGAATTTAATGAATTATTAATGAAATAAAGAGAAGAAGAACTTGTGGCTGCAGGGAAAGTCATATGCTGCTCAGATCAGATTTTTTATAGAGAAAACTTTATAGAGATGATATATACTCATGATGATATAAATATACTCTACATATGTACTATCTACATGATGATATATACTCTATATCACCATGTTTAAAAATAATCTGACAATTGTTTACTTGATAAATTAACAATGAAAATGCGAAAATTGACAGATTAGAAAAATATCAAAAAAGCTTGGTTGAATAAAATGAAGTTACAAGTATGTAATTGCTGAATCTGTGTTAACTTTACGAATTTAAAAGCAAAACAAAATATATATTTGTAATTATATAATAATAGGTTATGCATGCAGTCTTAAAGTTAGGACGATGGTTGGATACTATTTAATGCAATATAAAAAAGGTTCTGTATAATACTTGTGTTTTTTACTTTTTTCTGAGAAGCAATATTTTCATTTTCGAGTCTTTAATTTATAATTTCTATTCCGAATAAAGTTCACGTTAGGAAAAATAAGTCAATCAATTACATATTTCAGAGTGTTGTTTGCAATATAATATAGCAGAATTTGTTTTATTATTATAATTCTGAAAATAACTGGCATTTTATTTGAAATATATGTTGCTTTATGTTCATAACTCATAATCCAAAGCTATTTATAATTATATTTATTATAAATATGTAATTTTCATTTTTTTTTGTATATTTTATTATTTATTATAATGTATACTGTTTAAATTAAAGTAATATATACTATACGAATAATTAAATATTTTATAGTTATAATAGAAAACTATCTATCTATAAGTATAATTATATAATTATATTATTCGTTTATAATATAATTATAAATGTATATTATAAACAAATTTCTGGAAATCGATTTAACTCATCCTTATAATCTGAGATCACAGTAGAATTATTTTGAAGAATTCTAGAATTCTTCGTAGAATTTTTGCCCTCTTGAAAGCGACTGAAATTCGCGGAAAATATGGGTGAGGGGTTGCTTACTTGTAACTTTCTGCTAAAAAAAGCAAGTAGAATTCCGTCGATTATTCCCCCTCAAATGCGACGGGAAATTGCGGAGTATATATAGTGAGGGATTTATTCGTTATTTTCAGATAAATGTAATAAAGTATGTGTTAGAGAATTAGATATTATTCTACGACGAAATTTTCTATTTTTTTATATATATAATTTTTTCCGATGTTGCAGAGTGATTTTTCAGGAAAATTTCAGAATTGAGACAAAAAGGAAGAGACGTGGGGGGGGGGGGAGGCAGATTGACGAAATGTACGGACCACATTTTCTTTTTGCAGTTAAATGAATAAAACAATTATAGATAGTTGTCTTGCTGTGCATAAAATTTATTAAGAGGGGGGTAGGCGCTTTGGCAGTGAAGACAGATTGAAGAATTATACGGTGCATTAGAACATATTTTTTTCTTCACTTAAATAGATAAGACAATTGCACATAATTTTCTTACTGTGCATAGATTGTATACTGAATAATGATAAAAAATATAATATTTGAGAATAATTCTAAAGTTACGAATAAAAATGAAATACCATCCTCGCAAACTACAATTGTTTTAATATCTTTGTATCCATTAACCCGTAAGTCGTAAATGCCGAAATGTTCAGTAATACTTTGAAAAGCTACAGAAAGTTATTTAATTATACATTTAATTCATTATAGTCATTCTGAAATTAATGGTCTCTAAAGATATACTCTAATCAATTTGCTATTAGAAACAATTAGCGCATTCCTTGAATTCTTGTCATAAGCTGCATTATTTGAGATGGCGATCCCAGTATGGCTTGTTCATGCTTCTAAATGTGTCAACCCCTTGGTGTTCCTGCATGCATAGTGCATGATTATGTCTTCCGTAGATTATTTAGAAAGTGTTTCTAAAGTTACTTTTGACTATTACAGCATTGAATCGTAATATAAATGTGTATTATTAAGATCACCATGTACTAGAATGATGTGGAATTAAAGTGTATGCCATATCGTATCACATTTAATATTTTATCTAATGCTAGATACGTATATTTCAAAATGATATAATGTGAAGAATAAATATTTGTGATTGTTTACATGGAACGGTCTAGCTGTCGTAAATTTCGAAATTGGGTTTAGGGACTAAGTTCAGCGTTTCAGGATGAGTTTAATAAAAGAAAAACGCATGGTTTTTGGCAAACTCACACATATTGCATCATTAATGAAGCAAGAACATTAAAACAGATAAAAACTTCTTGAAAGTTTTAGGGTTGACAGATGAGTTGACCTGTTTAAACCATGGTTTAAATTGCTTAAACCATTTTTACTGTTGACTTAAACCATTGACTTAAACCATGGTTTGAGCCATGATTTTCTGATTTGAAAAAATAATTCAAGGAATAAGCAAAGTGCAGAGCATAATGAAAACATTTTCCGTACTTCAGACATATACGTCTACCTAAATACTCCTATAAACAACCTAAATATTACCTAAAAACTAAAAATAGCACGGTTGTCGGTATAATGGATATGCCACATTATCAAAGAAGTAAAATTACCGACAACTGGATTATTTTCTTATACACCAGCCCATTTAATTAAATCTGCGTCATATTGAAATATAATTAAAGGTTAAGTTATGAATAGCGCATCTGATACAGAAACCAGTATTTACCGGTTCTTTGCTTATTAGTAGCGTATAAAGTGTTGGAAGCAAAAATAGCTGCAGTTAAATCAGTTAATACGTCATATGTTAAGTTTTTATGAGGACAGTTGTCACATTAAGAATAAGGCTATTTAATTACTGAAGCAAATATCTCCATAACTGTTAAGATATGGTACGATACATAATTTGTATAATACAATTAGTAATACAATATACAATTAACATAACTTTTCTTTTGAGGAAAAGTTGAAATACACAAAGAAAGCTTGTTAGTTAATATTTTAAATGTAAATATGTATATTTTGAACTTTGATAACACCTTCTCAAAATACATAGACACTGCTCAAAACAATTAGGGGATATTATGATTTTGGAAATAAACTGTGAATGAGAAAAATTTTGTTGGCTGATATATGATCCATAGGTGTTGTAAGCTATTAAAAAAGAAAATTTTAATTTTATTCTTGTTTTTTGTCAGAAAACGAAAAATGCCCATTTTGTACATGTTATAAAAGCAAATAAAAATGTGATTTATCGGATAAAAATGAGTTTTAATAAGGGATGAGGTTTGCCCTAACCGAAAGCAATGTTGCACATCTGTGAGGCATGGAATCAATGAGATTATCAAGGTGGGATTGGGGTATTCTCTCACATTCCTGTAGAAGAGCGGTTTCCAAATGCTGAACTGATTCTAAGAAGATAAGCGGCCAGCAACCCTTCTCCTTAGAATGTCCTAAACATGTTCTATCGTGTTCATATCTAGTGAATATGCTTGCCAATCCATTCGAAAGATTCCTTCGTCGAAAAGGAAGTCGTCCGCTAGCCGAACACGATATGGCCTAGCGTTATTATCCATGAGAAAGAATTCATCCCCGATTTCTGCAGCGTAAAAAAACACGAAAGATCACCAATGGCTCATCCCTATATCTCTGAGCCATTGGTGATCAATGTAGGATTCTGTTCAGTTCCGTAAGGCCACTAATAGAGATAGTGACCCAGGCTAACACTCCGCCTCCTCCATATTGGACACTTTCATTCACAAATGCAGGATTATTTAGAGTGCCACGTTCTCTCCAAATGATAATCATCCTACTGTCAGGTTGTACACTAAAGCGGGACTCGTTTGAGAAGAGAACATTACTCTATTCATTTAACCTATCTGAAATGCCCTTGTGCCCACCTTCTGCGGACAGCACGGTGGTCCGCTATCCAAACCAACACGATGGAGCCGGCTTCAAACAGTTCTAGTTGTAACTCTGGCGCCAGTAGCTAGCCTTCCGAAAGTGCTGTTGCAAAAGAGTGGCGTTCATACTGCAATTTCTTCTGGCCATTAGTGTTAAATACCGGTTCTCATTTTGTGTTGTTGCATACCTTCGACCTTGTCCTGATCTTCGGCTAACATTTCCAGTTTCCATAAAACGATTCCATTGACTGGAAATGACACTTTCGGTCACTCCAAGGTCTTCCGCTACAACAGATTGCGTTTAGCTCGCCTCTAAAGGACCAATGGTCGACCCTCCGGGCTACCAATTCAGCTAAGTCCGCTGAGACATCGTATTCTCTGTTACAAAGCATTCAACGCATGTCAATTGTTTCTAATTTCTTCCTACATAAAGAATGCTACAGATTGGTTTTCACTCCTTATCTAAAGAGCATAATTTTCAACGTCACAGACGAAATTTGCATATTCTGAAGTTTGTAAACGTGGTAATTTTTCGTTTTAATCTCTTTTCTTTCATTTTTGTCAAAAAACTAGTCTATTATGTGGCTGTTTCATACCAAACTCACAATATCCCCTAATTGTTTTGAGCAGTGTATATGCAGCTTTGGGCAGATAATAAGTTTAATGAGCGTATAATCGTTTTGAAAGTAAATAAATTTAAAATGTTTTCAGATTTTACAATACTTCAAGTTGATATAATTTTGGGATATTTCAATAATATATGTACCACTTGATATTATGCATTTAAAGCTATTTGCAGACGTGCTACAAATCATTTCTTTAAAACGTTTCGCATGCATTTGCAAGTATAATAGTGGCATCATAGGTATTATTTAAATATATATCTGTTCGTGTTCTTGTAAAAATATATATTGACGGTGCGAGAGGAAATCGAACATCTTTTTCAAACACACTTAATTTTCGTCATCAGATTTTAATGCTAAAACTTTTGAACAAATACTGACAATTATATTATCTAGCACAGTTATATATATATATACTTACATAGTTTGGGTGTACATAGTTTGGGTTTCCATGTATGATTCTAATATTATTTTACAATTTTAGGAACATATTTTGCATGTATAATGATAATGGTGGCATTCTCAGTTGTAATGACGGTCGTTGTCCTAAACTATCACCACAGAAATTCGGACACGCACGAAATGCCTGAATATGTAAGTATATGTTTTTATTTTCATCGTAAAAATGTAAATAATTTACAACAAAATAATTTTATATACGAAACAGTGCTTGCACGCAATTGACAATCAATCTTCACATGATCCCATAAAATTTGTAATTCCTTTATGGTAAGGATTAAGTTTGAATAGATAAAATTAGTTATTACATTTTCAAAACAGGTTGAAAAACTATATGTATTAGTAAGCAGGATTGTTTGAAAAGTTAATACTCTTGATTTCATTGTCAAATATCACATATTTCTACAATTATTATGTTAACTATTTATTTGAAATAATAGTCAATATAAAATAATGCAATTGATGTATTTATTAAATTAAATAAGTGCTTGTATCACACACATACACACACACACACACAATATATCAATCGAAGGATTTAATTCATATATTATATATTTATAGAAAAATCCTCTTAAGTATTTTTACATTAGCTGCGATATGAAATTTATTCTATTTAAAATGCACTTTTTTTTGTATGAATCCAAAAATATATAAAAAAAGTAATCTGAAGCTATAATCATGTCCATTTATACTTCATGTTAAACTGTCAATGGATTCGTTGATTTTCACTTTCCACTTTGTAGTTTATCAATGAAACTCATGTAAAAGACTTAATTAATAATACGCGAATATCATTATTTATGCTAATTGTTATCTTACAATAGTACTTTTATTTATTTATATATTTATAGGCATATTTAAAATTTCAAAAGTATTTAGACTTTTAAAATGAATAATATTACTCCTGCATTCGAAAATTTTAATGAGTTCTTTGTTCTGTTTCTTTCAAAAAATTAAAAAAATGCGAGTGATACCACATTTTTGCTTTAACTTTACTGACATTACGTATGTAGATCAGACGTATTAACCAGAAATTAAACACTAATTTTAATAAAGGTATTTCAATTAACTGCCCAAACTAGATCCATGAAGTTAGCAGCCGGGTTCGCTAATGGCGAGGTGTCTACATCAATATCTTTGGACCTCAATTTATGATCCTATTTGAACGTCACAGAACTGAACAATAAGTAAAAATGTTTTGAAAACACATCGATGGTTTACTATTAAATGTAGATGATTTCGTTACATATTTTAAGGAAATATAATATTAAAACAAAAATATTTTGACTTAAAAATGTGCACAAAAATATAATGATTAGTTATTTTCATACTTTTGACGCCTTTTATAGATAACATTAATGCATCATTTAGACATATATTAAATAAAATATTATAAAATTGGATCGTCGTTTAATGTTTGTTGGGTTAAACAAATAAGTATCATAATTGATGATACAATCATTATAAGGACACGTTCATTAAATGGATATATTTATTAAAAGGATACCCTCATTAAATGAATATATTTCTTAAAATGATAAGCTCATTAAATGGATACATTTATGAAAAGGATACGCTTATTAAATCGATACATTCTTATAATGGATATGCTCATTACATGGATTCATTCATTGAAAGGTTACTTTCATTTAAAGGTATGCCAATTAAATGAAATCATTCAATAAAATGTTACTTTCATTAAATGGATACATTCATTAAAAGAATACACTCATTTAATTTAAAAACACAATTTGGTTTCGAAAACAGTGCAAACGAATGTTATATTATCGCTTTTAATTTTATGAAAATCTAACATACGGACACATGAAAAAAAAAACTTTCAGTGTCTTTGTCAAAATTCTATAAATTATGCATAGAATTGCAATAGTGAAAACACGTGAGATTAAAAATAATCCATCTTCGGTTAGGGTGTTCTTAACGTTCTTAACTTATTTTGCTAAGCATCAACTTCATGTTATTTATGAATAGGTAGGAAATAACATCTTCAAGATATTTTTAATAAAATCCTTCGAAACTCAATTTTATCTTCTAGATAACAATTTCAAAAACTAATCCATACATAAAAACACGTTTCAGCCTCAAAAACGTACAACATCTTTTCAGAACCTTTATCCAATTTAGTTTCTTTTTTTTAATTATATTCATTTTAATGTGAAATCTAAGTTTCTATCTTGTTATCGTCTTTCAAAAAATTGTGCGCTCCTAAAAAAATCCTTACATAGCCCAAGGTGACGTTAAGGTGGACATTTATTGAGAGAAAAAATATTATTTGACAATCAGTAACAAGCGGAACATGTGTTTATCCGCCAGTCCCAGCCCATTGTTCTTTGTTTAAAAGAGAAAACGAATAAAAAGTATATTTCTTGAAATTCTCGTTTGAACGGACCTATAAAAATGGCAAATATATTATTTTTTTCAATTGTCTAAGACTTTAGGATACATTTTTTTTTCTATTTACAACCTAATTTTTTTACTGTGAATGTTAATTGAATCATCTTCAGATCAATATCCATAATAAGGGATTTTTCTAACGTCTGAAGTTTTAGTTTTTAGAAAATATTTCTTTACACTTTTCTTGCAAATATGCACTTTTTCAGATATTTCCTGTTTATTAATATATCGATGCCAATATATTTATTAATATACTTAAAGGTGTAGAAATATTTAACAATATTTAAGCTCTTAAAATATTTTATTGTGTATCATTTTATAGCATCAGTTATAATTGTATATATATATATATATGTATATATATATATATATATATATAAGAGGATAAATTTTTATACAATGCATACATTTTGTACAGCTTTCCTTTCGTGATTTATCTTCAATGAATCAGGTAGCATCATATTGAGTAAATATCAAAGGAGATGGATTTGAATTTAAAAATATGTGGGTATTTTCCATCTACGAACACTTAGCATTAAATATGTGGTAGAGATATGTAAGTTTGTATCTGTACTATACAATCTGTTAATTTTGTTTGGATATTTTTATTTTGGAAGAACATATTTTATGAAGTTTAAAATAAGAGAAATATTTCATTACCACCATTGACCTTATATCCCAATGTCAAAAATATAAGTTTCTAAAGTACATTGTAAAAATATAAATTGTTTACGAGAAAAGAAAACTGTAGCTTATAATAAATACACATCAAGCATTTAATCCTGTTTAGTTATTCAAAAATTAGAGATACTATTTCAGAGAGTCAGATCTGTATTTTGTAAATTATAAAGTTTTATAAAATATATTTTTTAATACGAACCTACATATTTCGCGCTTAATAAAATAATACACCGTTAGAGTATTTTTACGCTTTTGCCATCAAAATACATACTTCATCCGGAAGTATAAAATAAAAATATAATTTGATAAATTGCATAATGCATACTACGTCAACAGCTATGCCATAAGCATTTTCAATTATTTAAAAATTAGGAATACGTGTTGTTATACGTGTAATTTATAACAAGTTCTAGTTTCTTGGAATATAATACTTTGAACAACAACCTGATGTTTCGTAATTGGTAAAAAACACTACATTAAAGTCATTTACTTTCCCAACATAAAAAAATACATACTTCATCAACAAAGCATTTACTGAAGCATCAAATAAAAATATCATTTGATATTTCTTTCTCTCTCGGTGTTTTCTTGTGATGAATGTTATGATAGGTGTTTAACTGTTGTTGTTTCCTTTCGGGTCATGTGTTGTTGTGTTCTGTCTTATCTGTACTTGTACCTCGTTAGTCTGTCAAAGTAGAAATGAATGGCGTTCTACTTCTCTCTGTGTCTCTATCTGTTTCACTACACCCCGACTCTGCCTTCTCTTTCTTCTTGTCGACGTTAATCATTAATAAACCCGTTTCTTCCGATGAGCCTGCAACATATGAAGAAACCTACGGTAAGTGTTATATATTATTCGTTATATTTCTTGTTGTTTCCTGTTTGTTCTGCTTGATGTCTGCTTAGCAATGCATGCATTGTATTACTAACTAGCATGGGTGGTTTTCTTTTGCATGTGAGATGTATTTTGCATCTAATACAGAAAGTGGTGAATGAGTTCTAAAAAGGAAAAGGCTGAATACATAACTATATTTCAAACTACCGTCACATACGTGCGGGGAAAATGTGTTTAATGGTTTTTATTTAACCTTTTGCTTACGGGTGGAACAGCGTCAATCTCAAACAAAGAACCTCTCAAAAAGACAGATATTTGACATACCTTATCCCAAACAGTTCGATTCCCCTTTGCAATGTCTGCAAAGGGGGGTCGAACTGTTTGGGATAGGGTATGTCAAATATCTCTCTTTTTGAGAGGTTCTTCATTTGAGATTGACGCTGTCCAACCCGTAAGCAAAATGGTAAAATATTTTACGTACCTCTTCACCTTATTATCTTAGAAAAAAAAACAGTTTCCTCACTGTAAGCGCATAATTTCTTAAATAATAATAAATTATCTGACGCTCATGACATTTAAACAGTCATTCCAGGTATAGGACTTATTTTGTTTTCACAGTAAAATTATTCTATTTTATGACTATACTTTTGATGATTTTAATATTTTTAATGAAACTGGAACAATGATCAAGTGGATGTACTTGCAGAATAATATAGTAACTTGTTCTGGACATACTAATTGAAAAAATACCTGTAAACTTGTTTAGGTGTTCTTCGACACATTTTTAAATTTCATAATGTGTTTCTTAACTATTCTGTAATTGTAGATATTGTCTAGATGGTTCATTTTAATTATAATTTAATCATTGCAAGATAATATGAACAATAAACATAAATCAACACGCAAATCTTTGTGTAAATATAATAACTTGTTTATAAATGCACTAATAACATGTAAATTTGTGTATAAATATAAATTATTGAGAATATTAAATTATATTTGTTGTTTATAAATGTAATTTAATATTCTCATTCCATGGTTTTCTTTTTATCTTGAGATTATGACATATTTTTAAAATTCAATCTCATTTATCATAAATTATCAAATTGTAGTAAATGCCGCATTTAGTAAATTTACACTTTTTTGCATTCAATATGTTTACGTACTGAATATCACATTCAATAAAATTACACACCTTCACACATTCCGGTCGGACGGTCTGGGTCTTCAACACATTCCGGTCGTCCAAATTGTTACTCAAGTCCTCTGGATGAGTCGGACAGCCTGGGGTTTCCACACCTTCACACATTGCTACCGTTAACCCTAGGGTTGGTCGTGTGGTCTGGCTCTTCAACACCTTAATGTGTGATCATCTTAGTTGAAATAAACATATATTCTAATCTTATATATGTGTACTACCATTTAATATTTGAAATGTTTCTGAATAGAATTCTATAAAATGTTTTCGAGTAATCATTTTAATTTAATATAAATACATATTTCAATCTTATATATATTAACTGCCAATTAATATTTAAAATATTATCGTATAAAATAATTTAGCCAAAATCTAGTAATCGCATTTGCATAGAATCTAGTTTGCATAGAATAGTATATCATTTAATATACTTGTTGTAGTATAACACTAATAAAATATTGCCTGATTTAAATCAGTTATCGCATTTTATTAGTAGACTCACTATAGCATAATAAAAATATGTCTGCTGAATAACATTTATAATAATAACAAAAGAAACCTATTGAGCATATTATGCTACAAAAATCGCCTTATTAATCTTTTAAATGAGCAATTTCATATCATACAAAATTTTATTCTCAGAATTGCGAAATACATGACAGTAAACACACGAGTTTACAGTTAAACTGATAATTAGCTATCCTTAACAGAACTTAGTCTGTGCCTTCTGCATTAGAATCGAAGAATCTATATGTGCATGAAATATATTTCTTACCCTGCACGAAGCATGGTGTATGATAAATGTTGTTTTAAATATTACTCAATTTTTTATATTTATACACAATCACATATAATATTTTCATACATAAATTAAATATATATAATGTATCAAAAATCGTACTTATGATAATACCATACATACGATTTCCAATATAAGTTCAGGCTCAAAAGTGTAATAATTGTGTAGAAAATTAAATAGTACAAACAATAAAACGAACCATATGTTTAAAAGTCCACATTTCTATTTAAGATGTTAAATAATAGTTATTGTATCAATGAAGACTATATGTATCATTATACACTCTATATTAACGCTACTACTATATTTACTGTCTGTCATAACTTCTAGTGATAATTTTTATAAAATGCTATGAAAATTATCTCGTTCCATTGAATGGTTGAACAAGTATTCATTATCACATGTAATACATGATTCATTGCTATTCCTACATTATTTTTCTAAAGTATATACGTTAGAACTTCTCAAATTTGTACTAATAGAATATAACCGCAATTTATGCTAATATTAATTGATTCATTACAAATATATAATATATTTACTTATCTGTGCAGTTTCTTACCTCACGAGGATTTACGTAAATTTGTAAATTTATATTTATGCACGATTTTATTTCAAGCTATAATATGAACAGGAAATACAGTATTGGAAAGTTTTCAGTTATGTATATCGTTTTATATTTATAAAGTCCTTCACGATTAAATTATATATTCCTTCATGATCCATTTATAAAATTCCTTTTAATAAATTTACACACTACCGCTTTGTAGTTTCCGCAGTTAAGTGCATAAAATGTTCTTAAAATTCATAAATCTTTAAAAAGGAACTTGCTTCAGAAACATGCATAAAATATGTCTTTAGTTTGTTTCTGAAGTTGCTTAAGATAACTTTAGGGCATAATAGAAAAAGAAAGTTTTAACGTCTTGAATTTAGAACGTTCTTTGTACCCTAATTAAATATATCATTAATGTATTTTTAATTTAATTAAAATGTGAGATTATTTGCAATGTAATATACCTTTCAATATCTGAGTTCATAGTCATTAATCTGTGTAGCTCAAGGGAAATTAACTAATAAAAGAAGGCAATTTGCTCTATATCAAAATGTCCGCATCTTTAAAAAGTTTTAATAAATAGCCTCTGCATTTTTAAACTCTAATAAAAATGTGTACTAATCAGTATATGTAAAATTATTAATGTTAATTTTTGTGTATTAATTAACACCATAAAATTTATTCTCTGTAATTTAAAGAAACAAAATTAACATTTTTATGCCTTTACATAAACGTTGACATTACGGTTCACATTGATATTTCTAATTATAACTTAGAAATACATAATGCATACAGTGTTACATAACGATAAAGTTTTCATGAACCTATAAAATGGACAATTACTACATAGTTTTAAAACTATTTGTTTCAAATGCTTAATTAACATTTTCTAGGTATAATTTAATTTTCAAAATCAGTTTAAAAGCCTGAAAAAAAAACTAAATAAAGACTGACTGTTTCTATTAAAGTACGAACCAATTGAAAAGACTGCAAACATAGAAATCTCCACGTCTAATAATGATATTTATACCGTTCATTATACCCTGACACCAGTTCTTCTGTCTTGTGTCCTTCGGAAATTCATTCCCTCCACAAAATTAGAATTAATTCTTCTTGTCGTACTCCCTTGTTCACCATTGGTACGCCGCAAAGAGCCCTGACCTCTCTCTGCAGTGCAAGAATTCAAAATCCCTCCAAACGGCCATAGCTCGACTCAGAAGCGGACACCTCCGTAGTATAAAATTCGCGGAGGGGGAGAAATCTTTTTCTACTTGTCCTTGTTTTTTTCCTGCTTTTCCTGCTTACCTCCTAGATTGTATGGGCGTCTCCTTGGGACAGTGACTGTCGGTCGGGACTGCGGTTGAGCAGGAATTTGTATGTGATTCTCTTTTGCGACAGGGTTTTTTGGACTTCGTGTAGGCTTTCCTACATCAAGGGGATTGGAAACAACATACCGTTCAGTTAGATTTCTGTTTAGTTCTGCAGGATTTAATTAGCTGGATTTAATTTATAATCCATTTCTTCCATTCTGTCCCATTCTCATTAATGAGACATAAATGAGACAAAATCTGATGATTCAAAGTATTCTTTAGGCATGAATCGATTTTCGCTTCAAGACCTATTAGAAAATATAAGTTTGCTGTTAATGCTAAATAAATTCTTTTAGCACTTGGCAATATACTATGTTCGGATTTTTTACTGTTGATATATTCTATGGGATTTTCAGCCGTATCTAGATGGTATATTTATTTTTTTAAATATACTGAAATAGTTTCTTCGTTAGAATGTGAAATATGCTAACCAATTCAGTAAAGATGATATTTCTATTTTGCATTTCTCAATCTAAAAAAGAAATAGAAATGTGAGCAGTAGAAGAATGAGTTGCAAAACTGCCGAAAATATATGGGTTTTAATTCTACAAATATAATATTTTGTTTATTTGTAGAAGACATTTTTTAACCTTTAAACATTAAACAATTTCACAGTGCAATTTCAACTAAATGTTTTACATAGAGGCGAAAGAACGCGCGAATCAAAATTATGAAAAAAAAACATAAACTGTTATGGTGAATAAATTATTATCAGAGTAGTCACGCAGTAAAATGTGGTAACTGAATTTATTTGGATTATAATGTGACTTCAATAGCCCCAATTATCCTTAATACTAGTCTACTTACCATAACTGCAAATAAATACACTACTCATTAAATATTAAACATTAAAAAAAAACATTTGTTAACAACACCAATAATGAGCAATAATCAATTTACATACCAGATTAATAAAATATTTATTCAAGGAAGAGAGGCAATCATATGAGACTGTATTATATTTAAATTATTCAAATGTATCTCAAACTCGAACTGATATTAATAAGAACCGGCACATACCTTGGTATTATGGCTCTGGCTTGTAAACGAATTCAAATAAGAATACTGTACTTTTCTCTATATCAATTTATCTGATATAACCCGAAATATTTATAACTTATCTTACTACCTAAAATTATAAATAAGTTACCATCTTGTATTTACAATTATTAATTTGAAGGAAAATTCCATCCCTATGAAACGACTTCAAATAAGGATACTGTAATTTTAAACAACAAAATAAAATCTGACTATAAATACGTACAGAAATATAGAAACATATATTGTTTTTACTGAAGCATGGTGTTGATACATCATACCAACGTAATATGAAATTTTCCCTTCAGCGTGTAATGCCGATCGGGCGCTAGTAATAACGTTTTCTCGCACAAAACTTATATATAAAAACTCATATATAAGAAGGTTTTCCAAGTGTGTTGAGATTATCTATGTTATTATTTTAATTGTGTCTGCGATATGGATCTGAAAAATATATTTAAGTGCATTTCAGAAGGGCAGGAATACAATTTTTAAGGATAATAGCAATTCAGCAAGATCGATTGGTAAGGAAATTGATCGATCTTCCGTTTTTTTAAAACCTTTTTATAATTTAAATATTATTATGGTGAAAAGAAATCTGCAGGTCACCCACAAAATATGTCTTCCACGGCAGAAAATAACTGTCTTAAAATTAATAAGTATAAAGATGATATCGCTGGGAATAACAGGCAGAGGATCTACAGTAATCTGGTCGAAAACTACGATGCCAAGATGTATAATATGGAGATCAAAGACTGAGGTTAAATATTATCCGCTGCATAATGGTAATGTGTCCCTGCATCAACTGCCTAACCAACTTATTCATAAAAGTTGAGTTTTGATCAGAAGCTTACTTATACTACTTGAGAAGGAAAACTGGGAAGAAAAGAATGATCTCACACAACGCACAACAAAATTTGAAGGGTTTTATTCAGAAGTTCCATAATTCCAGAGCAAATGTACCTTGAATTCCCGCATTAACATAGGTGACATAGTGAATCAACATTAGTGAAGCGATGAATGCATCACAATTTGGAACATATGAACAACATAGGTTCGATGGCGAGCTTAAAATGTAACACACGGGTATCTCCGGATAAAGACAGCATGACGAGCAGTCAAAACCAGGGAAAATTTCTCTGAAGTTATTGAAGTTTAAAAAGTCAATTCACAGATTAATAAGCGTCAGTGTCCATTTAATTTTACATACGAAATGGTGTTGCCACAATACTCCCCCCCCCCACTAGGTCATGTTGCTCCAATTACCGAATTGCTGCTATATCCCAATTGGACTTTTCTTCCTGCACGGGTTATGCATATTCGTTTTACTGAATTTTCGGATTTTACTAACTGGCGTAACTCCTAAAGCTGAAACACTAGGCTTTAGAATTCATTTGGCTCCTTGAACTGGAATACTGGCCGTGGTATTTGGAGTTGCACCCGAACTGGAACGATTAATTTGGTTTGGTGTGGAGAACTGGATGTGTCTCTGCATCAGCTGTTCGACTGCTATCTTGTTTTAGGATATATGCAGGTATTACTCTGTCAATTGAAACTATAGTTTCTTCCTCACGTACTAAAAGAGAAAAAGTTTCCGTATTGCGTTTGAGAACAAGAAATAGACCAGGTCTGTTATAACGGTCATCGAATTGTGTCTTACAGTGAAATGACGTGTAAAGCTGTCAGGAAATCTGTATACATGAGTGCATTATGTGAAGCATAACGAGATGCCTTGAACTGGGCTTAATATTTGGAAGTGTTTCTTGAAGTTTTACATCAAAGTCGAAATTAGAAATATTGATCATTTTTAAGGATCGCCAAAATGCAATAGTGATCCATATACTAACCCGGCTGACGATTTTGCTAAATCTTTCTTTAGGCTATTATAAACAACCAGCAGAATTGAAGGATGTACTGTTATTCAATGCTCAGTATTATGGCATTTTATGTCCAATTTGAGCTGTCTGTAAAAGCGCTCAGCTGATCCATCAGCTATTTTATAGAAAGCTGATGTCCAGTTCTTTTGTACGCATAACAATTTGTCAAAAGCATGACACAGTTCACTTTAAAAGTTACGGCTACTGTTTTTCTCGGTTACTTATTATAACCCATAAAAAGTTTCAATAATAGTTTCAGCAGTTAGATCAACTATGGAATATTCCGGGAGGGGGGTGCATTTGCATCTCTCTATATATGTAAAGCAATACAAAAATCCTTTAGAAGGCAGTAATAGTCTCATGGCTTGGATATGCATCAACTGAAACTACTCAGAATTTGAACCAATGGGGACTTGGGTGTGGCACTGAACAATTTTGACAAACCAAACAGTTTTTTGCCCAAAGTGTGGATTCATTTTTAATAGTAATTCATATGAATATCTGATGAATCAGTCTGCATGTGGTACTAAAAGAGAAATAGGTTCCAAGTGTAGGCGCAAATAGGCTCCAAGTATTTTGCATTGCCTTACATGTAAGGTAGGAAACATCGTGAAAAACATTCAAAATTTTCTTTTGAATTGAGACATGTACGATAGGTCTTATCATTATAATATATGTGTTACACAGCAGGGAAGAACTCGAGGGAAAACTTTAAAATATTTTATATGTAAATCATGTTTAGTAAAAATGTTTACATATATTTACATATACACAAATTTTCAAGTCATTAGGATTCATATTCCTATCCAAATTTGCCAAATTTTGGGGAAAAACAATTAAAGGCAAAACCGCTTATCCTACCCGTAGGAAATACCATGAAATGAGAATGAGGAGTTTAAAATTGAAAACATACTTTATTAGCCATATACTCAAACACAGCATATTTAGTTTAACAAGTACAAAGTGACACACTTCAAATAACATGATTACCTTTGACCAAGAAGATCCGGACATGAAACCTAAAATGAGTAATTGCACATACTTACAATCGATTACTTACTATTGATTACAAAGTGACTTGCAATTGATTTTCTGAATTCATCGGCTTTCTGGTATAGTAGACGGAAGACTGAATTCTAGTCTCAAGGAAATATCATTAGTTCGATCCTTCTAGCAAATCAACAACAATTTAAATGTGACGTTTAACCACTTTCTATGTGACACACACTGATAGTATACCTTCAGACGATCACCGTTCATATGACCACCGTTTCCTGACCACCGTTCATCTGATCACCTCTATCCACCACTTTAAGCTGCAGATCGTCTTTCAGGTACCTAGATAAAATTAACGCAGTGCATCCAACTAGCAGAATCAGAGCGAAGGAACAACAAGAGATGGTTTTCTGCAAAATTTCTGAAAGGGATTAATTGGCCTTTTACGAATTATCAACAGCATAGCGTATCATGTCACACTTATCAGCAGGGTATGGTTTAATGGTATGGGGCGTTAACGGAATGGAATGGTCTGATATTTTGCCCGATTTATGCCCTTTATAAAATATGTCTTAACTTGCTTGTTAAAGCTTTTTTCGAAAATTTGAAGCAATATAACAACATTGCCAAATTAAGGATTACAATAATATTTAAATGAGTGAACATAGATTAACTACTATTGCAGAGACTAGCAGGTCATATGCAGTTTTTTTATTTCCCTATAAATTTAAAAATCTGGCACATATACTGTATATTAAGTATCATGTCTACCTGATTTTGTAATACATATTTCAATCAGAACTTGAATATTTTCTACATTTCAATATTTATTTTTATTTCGTTAATGATATTATCGATAAATATGTATTGTTACAGCAAGGTGCTTCATATGTGGTTTATAATTTTTGTATATAGTTTATTATAGTCTATTATTATAGTCTCGAATAACTGGATGTTCATATCATTTTGATGCTCACTGTATAGCCAATACCTTCAATCATTACGAGAAAAGTTGTCACGGGTCATTACGACGTAAACCCTCACCTTACATTCTACTTTCAGTCGTTAGCACGTGAAGCATCTGGCACGATGCGCCGTAATCTTCAGTCTATAGAATTGGAAAGTTTTGATTCTATACAATCTTAGCTGAGTCGTTGCAGTGAAGTCAACTAGGAACGTCCAGAAGAGGGCAGAGCGATGGCATCTGGTCTTGCTTCAGGAGAAAGGTAGTAAAAGTATGAGCTGCAGGAAGCAGAAGCTGCAGCAGATCTGTAAGTGAGCCAAAGTATCTGTCCAAGATTATAGAACTTGCTTCCAGGACAAATTAATTAGTTTTGATGGTGTTTAGGTGATTTTAAATCATAAAGCATTTTGCTATTTTAAAAATTTTTTGAAGGGGTCATCTTCTGATTTTAAGATTTGGGTGACTTCACACTAAGGAGACGTTGTACGTCTGAGATATTGAAATGATTTTCAAGTTCTTTAAAGAACTTTAAGAATTCGAGGATAAGGTTGGAGTATTGTGGGCTACAAGATTTAGCTGCATTAGGTTGTGAGTGGGCAAAATATTCTCCGGAACTGTCTTGAACCGTCTCGGTACTTGTCGGTGCTTCCTGTACAGGGGTAGTTTTTGTATATTGAAGAGGGGAATTTTCCGCGCCTAGGTTTGGAGATGGTAGTTTTTTGGGGATTTGGGGTACGGTTTTAGAGTCCTGGAACTTTTTACGGTTCGGGGGATTTTGGAAGAAGTGGCTTAGTTAGCGGTGGTTTAGTGGCGAAAGTTAGCGGGGTGAGCCCCTCCAGTATTGGCACATTTTGCCGAAATGTCACAGGATTTCGTACACTCTGATATTGGGTGGTCCTCTCCGAATTTTAAGCATATAGAGATGTGACTACAATTATCAGAGCTATAAATACACAATTGACAGTTATAACACATTTTAATCCTGTTCGTATTGAATAATTGTATATAAGTATCATGAAAAGGATGCTGGTGAGGTCATAAATTCTCGCCCATTTCTTGGACGACTCTAGTCAGACCAAAAAGATGGGGGAGAGGGATTTATCTTCTCCTGCTTCTAAATTGAGAAATTCTAATAACCTTATACCCTTTAAATGAAATTGCATTCTTGAGGGTATCAAGGTTAGTATTTTCTGGGAGTCCCTTAATAACAATTTACTTCAGTCCTTCGTCTTTTAAGTTTATGAAGCTAAAGGCGATTTTATTTTGGTTCAGGCGAGCCTGAGCACTTCTGTAATCCTCTACCTAACCAAGAGTGATCATGATCACCCTTCAAATAAGAAAGTCCTGCATTTTAGTGATTAGAATTTTATTTAGGTCTTCTGTAAGGGCTCCACACTTGCTTGAGGAGTCTACATAGAAAGACGAGATATTAGTTGTTGTTTTTTGAGGGGGGGGGGGCTTCAGTCCTTTCTACTTCTATTTCTTGCACTTTAAGTTTATAAAAGTGTTTTCTACAGAAATTTCCTGAGGGGGGTTGAGTATCTTCAACTGATCTTTGTAGCTTTTAACTTTTGTTTTGGGTTTGAAATCCTTCTAGTCTGTCATACATTTGGGTTTTAAAATTTTCATAAAGTTCTTCTTCATTTTTTTTTTGTTTTACGGGAGGTATACATCTGAACAATAAACTCATATGAGTCGCGCTCTAGAGAAGGGTTTGGATATCTGGGGGGAATGAGATAGCAAGTAGGAATCAAGGACAGTACCTTTAAGAATGATATCCAGCTGGTTCCTCTTTTCGGAATCCATATCATTATCTAGTTCGCCCTCCAGACGGGAGGTGATGAAATCATAGCATTTGACGTGGCTCAATACTTTCCATCCAGGAAGGAGTAATTCTTGCTTGAAACCCTTCTGCTTCTGGTAGTTGTCGGCGAAGGTTACAAGGATGAAGGGGGATGGGGCTGCTACCTCTGTCCCATTACGATGGGGACCTCTGTCCCATTACGTGCTGACCCTTCTTCCTTTTCCATGGCCTCCTCCCAATCCATACTTTTATCCGCTCTTGCAGCTGCAATTCGTGCATTCTTCATCTTATCAATAATATTCGATCTGAAAAATAGCTTTATTTCCTCCGACATGATATATGTACAAATGTACAAACAAGCACGGACAAGAATATCACCAACTTCGTAAATGTGACCTTTCTCGCCTACTGTCGGTCTCCTGAATGAATGATTAAACTGTACTGAGAGGATAGTTAAGATGGTATATTCCCTTTGAACTACTTTAAATGATCGTGTCAAAGAAAATTAACCAATTTCTAGAATAGAGATCAATTCAATGATGCATTAAACAAATGCACCGGCATTACTCAATCGATAGCAGTTGCTTAGGTAAGACAATTATCCAGAGCATTAATCAACGCTGATGTAACAAAACATATGGCACCTTAATACATTGAACTTTTGACGTACTCTCATCCCTCGTGCATACAGCGAATCCGTCTAGGAAATTAAAGAAGCAAATGTGACACGAATAAATTCTTGGCTATTTACTATAAAAATGCTATTTACTTTACATACATGTATTTTTACTACTTGCATTTTTGGACCACCAATTCAAAACTAGATGAATAAAAAGGGTGGAAACATTTGGCATAGCGAAGTGAAAGAAATTAGGCAATAATTTCTTTATATATAAACATATTTTAAGCAGAATTTTTTAAATTGGTAAAAATAATGAGCGGACTGTCTGTGTGTACTATAATTTAAAAATCTTTGCATTTACTTCGGAAAATAGTTATTATGAAAAAATTATATTTGTAATTCTGCCTTATACTTTCGTCATACTTATGCTGGTTGATAGATTTTAATTTTCCCCTTTCGAAATTTCTAAAGCGTTTCATTAAGAATTTAACTAAATGGAATACTAAGTCCGTGTTAAACGAACTTACCATGTTCTTTATGTACGTTGTTATAAAGTTGAAAATCTAATGATGATTTAAATAAGTGTTATATTTTTCAGTTGACTGTAATATGAATATAAACTGATAAACAATAATTAATATTTAGTATAAATCAATATTTTCTCTAAAAAGTTATTTCTAAATATAATTAAACTTTTCTAATGTGTGACAAAGAACATCAGTGTGCTATTGGCAATAATTATTAGTTTGATGTAAGACATTTTTTGCCACAGTTTCTGAAAGTTCAAGTAAATCTTTAATGAAATATTAATAGTATTAAAACAAAGTTAGTTTTTTAACAATACCATCTGAAGGCAGTGAAATAAAAATTCAGATGTAGGAGGGATAATCACGTAAACTTTTATAACTGTAAAACATTGTAGTATTTTGATATCTATAAACATAAATAATTGTCATGTTCTTGTGAATAATTTTAAAGTGTGGAACCATGACTGATGGAGATTGCAAAGTGGATTTTTAAAATTATTTTTGATCGGATATCTCAAGCCTCAAAGTATATCGGCAGAAGTTTTTTATGGCCACATAAAATATTTTACGTGCTGATGCATTTATACATTTATTGAATGTATGGTTTCGTTGTAAAATTTTGTATTTTGAACTTGTATTCTGAAACAACACCCCTCACCCAGATATTTGAATATAACGATGCTTCGCAAAGGATTCTTCTGTAAATGAACTTATAGTTCTCAAGTTTGCACGGTCAGTGAAATTTGGGTTAACGTCTCCTCTGTGCATGTATTTAACTTTTCCACACCTCTATTATACCCCAAAATTCAGCAAAGGATCAATCGAAGCAATAAAATAATTTTGGGGGATGTATTATATCCAGTACCCCCTTTTCACATTATCACTGTAGGCGTACACCTTCATTTATCATTATATAATTTCGTTGAAAGATAAAAATAATACTATTAAGTCAAAATGCAAATTAATTAAAACGATGGCGGAATATTTAATATTTTATTATTTGCTTTTATATTGAAGCCATTCAGACTAAAATATTTTTTACGTTTCACTGGGCTCCGACGATAGCCATTTATAAAAATTTTTATAATACATCTTGTGACATATTTTCATACAGATTAAACAATGTATCTGTAGGATATAATACGTTATGCACTTCGTAGTAGACGAACATGCATATGTCCGGATTATATATATTATATATGTTTTGGCATCTTAAAATATTGTTTTAGATATTAATGCATATAGTTTGATGCAATAAAAAAATTAGGAATCAGCACTTCATTTTTCAAATTATAAAGTTTGGTGTTGATTGTCATAAGCTTTAAAAAATTATAGCCGGGCAAACGTGCCAAATGTTTGAGCTGAATAGTGATACTCGCAAACATTAAAAAATATAATTACACAGATAATGTTCCGCTATGTTTATTGTCTACAAAAGCAACTTCCACCAGATAATCGAGCAAAATTTCCTGTGATAATCGCATTCCCAGCGACATATTTATTAACCGATCATCTTTAAAATCAATACAAATCAAAAGTTTGGTGCCTATTGGAGTATGTATGCAAAAACTGGAGCCCGTACAATGAACCAAACGGTTGATATGCAAAGTAATAAAAATATATAAATATGCACGTAAGAATTCAAATTATAATTATAGTTTGTTTATATTATAACCATATTTATATTTACAGTTTGCAGTTATTATATTATAAAGTACAGCAGAATAATAATTTAAATAAATACATATTGGATGCAATCTTGAATAGAAACGTTATGTTCTGATTCAGAAAACAAGATAGAAAAATTGATAATTCATTAGCTTTGCAATCCTTATAATTATATTAAACAAGAAACGAGTAGAGAAAAAGAAGGTAAGGGTAAAGAGAGGACTGGCAAAGAGATTAGTGTCTCCAGGCGTTGCTGCTTTACGAAGAGAGGCATAGAGGTTAATGAAATTTATCCGTTAGTCTTAATTGATTTACAAGATGGTGAGACTTTTAAAGTCATGTTCCAGAAAAGTACTTTGCTGGAGTTTTATACGGGATTATTCGAGATGTGTATGTATTAGAGCGTGTGTTGTAAATTTGCTTGCCGTTCACATTCTAGCATGATTAATGGTGACGCTTAATTATTATCTGAGGTATTATTAAAAATACAACTTTAATTGCGTTATTCAAACTATGTGACTTCTTGGGAATTCTTTCCGGTAGTCTTAAAAAGTCGTTTATTAAAATATTTAAAATTATTAAGAAAATGTAGAAATGTGAATGACTCCCGAATATAATATTATATATGTGTAAGATTTCAGTTGGATATAAATTAGCAAAAAACTATAAAATAAATATAAAAATTCGCTCAAACTGCTGCCTAGAATAAATTGAAATGTAAATACTTCATTAGTAACAGCAGAAAAATTTGATTAAAAGTATCAATTGGTTTCATAGAAAACAAAACGACCTATTTCTTCCGGATGAAATGCAAAATACCCAAACTAGTAAAGTCAAGAAGGTCTAGAGTCATCAAAGTCCAGAATTATTGCATGTATGCGATATTAATATTTTGTAATTATACACAGAAGTCCTTTCTACATTGAAATAGTTGAATATATTAAGCAAAATGAAGAAATGCTAAACAAAGAAAACACATATTTGATCAAAATTTTATATATATATATATACATACATATATATATATATATATATATATATATATATATATATATATATATATATATATATATATATATATGTATATATATATATATGTATATATATATATATATATATATATATATATATATATATATATATGTATATATATATATATGTATATATATATATATATATATATATATATTTATATATATATATGTATATATATATATATATACATATATATATATATATATATTTATATATATATATGTATATATATATATATATACATATATATATATATATATATATATATATATATATGTATATATATATATATATATATATATATATGTATATATATATATGTATAGTTTTATATAAACGAACAGGAATGAAATTTTAATTTAAATTATATTATATAATAGTATTTAAAAATTTAATTTTCGACTTATAATCTTTTAACGTGAAACCTTGTTGATTGGCGTTGATATTGCCGACAAAATATGCAATCAACCTTGTATAGAAGTTACATATCACTTCTTTTAAATTTTGAAATGTAGCTCATTGCACGTTCTTAATATATATCTTAAGAGTAGAGCTATGTACACATACGCAAGTCATAATACTCATTTATTATTTAGTTATTTTCATTTAATAAGTTTACAAATATGCCATACTGTAAAATGTATATATTTCTTAATATAATGACATAAGGCACAATTATTGCATAATACAATAGTTCTTCGTCTTTATTTTCGAACAAGTATTTCTAAACACACTTGCATGATCCACTTACTGAATGTTCAGAACTGATGAATTACATTTAGCAACAAATAAAACATCCCCCTCAACCCAATTTTGGTCTCAACTAAAAATGCATAGAACAAATTTACGTAACGTGTTTTTGTCAAAGCTTTTTAGAGCTTTTTAGACAATTGCTCCCATAACTCACTTAAACTGAAATTAAAAAGTTTGATGTGAGCAGCACATTACTTTACCTACAGACTCAAATTTACTTTACTTTTCTTCCTTTTACAAATCATTAAATTGAGTGTAATAGCATAACATAACACGGTTAATTATTTGAAATTAAGCTGAATATGTAGTTGTATTTCTATTTTCTGTTTTATTTGTCGACTGGACATTCCTTGAAAGGCGATGTGGCGAAAGTAGTGTTAGACATAGACATATGGAGTTTGTCTTATTAATTTTGTCGTAAAAATTACTTATAAATCAAGCGTGTAATTGATATATTTACGCATATATCGTCCGTTATTTTAGATTTTTTTTAATTTTTGAGGGCCATGTCGCCAAAAAAAGGCAAGGTATATCTTTCCAAATCATACGAAAATCTAATCGACACCAGAGTATTACGCAGGAGATTTATCTACCAAGTTTTATGAAATTTGCTCCATTATATTTTCATTTAGAGTGGATACTTATATTGCACAGGCAGACTTACAGACACACAGACAGACATCACGCTAAAAACGGCGGTTGTGTATTCTAGAGTACTCGAAACGTGTAGATCCGTCGAAAACTGGAGTTGCGATTTTCGACACGATACCAATACTTTCCTTAGACATTATCCTGTATTGTAGGGAAAGTAAAAATATGCTATTAAGAATATAACAATATTAGAAATCAAACTATACGAACAATACATTTTTCTACGAATAAAAACTGAAATTGAAAACATACATTTTTAATGGAATTAATGAGTGTGAAACATCTATCTCAAACACTGTCGGTGTAACACAGAATCGGCAAATTTTAAAGTGGTGTCTACAATCTTATCAGTCTCATCCCTGTAAGAAGAAGTTACAGTTGTCGTTTTATCGTGCATCAAAATGTTAAAAATACATTATTGGATGTACATAACTTTTGTGAAAGTACACAATTATTTCTATACACGCCCAATGCCCTACTCATGTCCTTGTCGACGATGCGGTCGGTCTGGGTCTTCAACACGCCCAAGGCCATGAGTATCGTTCAAACGGCACAAGTATAACTCTAAACAAGTATCTGATCCACCCGAAGGTATGCGGGAGTGGCATGAGTATAACCCAAATGGCATGAATTTTATTTACCCAAATGGCATGAATTTTATTTACCCAAATAGTATGATTATCGCCCAACTGGCACGAGTAAGAGGAAAGGTGCTCTTAAGGGAACGAGTAACGGAGCTCTAATACGATTATATTTTTACTCGCAAAAATTTAATAATTGTGTGCGCTTCTACAATGCTGATAACCGAAAATTGGAAATAGAGATCAGAAATTGAAAATAGATATTTATAATGATAATCCAAATAATAATAGTATAATAGAATTGTCAATATTTCATTATTAATACCATTTTTTTATCATGTTCAGCATTGTTTTTTAAATTATGTTTATTTGCAAGTGAATAAGTTTTTTAATGTATTAATACAGATTTAAAATCAGACTAAAAATTTATGAAAATAAAACAAAAAATAATGATTTATTAATTTTGAACTTCTATTATTACATTAACAATGCGCGAGTAAAGAAAGATATGGCAAATGTAGAAGATAAACTCATAGGTAAAGTATTAGTGTCTCTAGGCGCCAATGCCACTCGTACACAAGCTTCTGCTTTAATGAAATTTATACTTTGGCCTTAATTGATTTACAAGCTGATGAGTCTTTTAAAGTCATGTTCGGAGAAGTAGTTTGCGAAAGTTTTATATTCGGGATTACTCGAGGTGTTTATAGATTAGAAAGCGCCTTGGGAATTTGGAGGCATTTCATTTTCAAGCATTATTAAGAGGAATTATTAATTATTACTCAGGATATTTTAGAAATATGCACAGATTTATGTTAATTAGACGATTAGAATACATGATGGAATATTTTAAATATGTATTGAATATTTTGCACTTGTTTATTAAATTATTAATTTGTAATATTGAAATTATTACAGAAAATAAATTCTGCAATAAGCTGAAATTTAATTCAAGTTTCTCTACAAAATTAGTACTTAATTTGTAGAGTTTATTTTACTAGTGCCCGAAATTAAAGTGAAAAGAACAAGAAAACTTATATCTCCAAAACTGCACAATCCATTTAAAAATAATACTATAGGGGCATGAAGCCTTATTGAACTAATATATACAAAGATAACGAAAATAGTATTCACTCGTAAATACGCATCATACACGTGGAAACATGAATGTTTAAAAATAGAGAAGCATTAGCACTCTGTATTTCCAATACTCAAGCCGAACAGCTGTACAATTCTCATAATGTCATAAGATCACGCTATTTACAATACTGTCAAGAAGATTGTGGGGTAGTAAATACAATTCCTCCTCCAAAGCCCTTATGAGCGGGAGAGTTCTATGACCTTGATGGAGTTCTATGACCTTGATGGTGTCTTGCAGTTGGTGTTTACAGGGCATCCGAGATATACTTGATTCATGCAATTAATATCCATCCCTGAAAAACCCCACATGTAAAAAATTCGTAGAGAGTCAATAACAGTATTTGAGACTGTTATCTTCCATAAAACGTATTGGTGACCAAAGTTCCTCTAAAACGAGGGATCAAAAATCTGAATCTTTGAATATGAATATGAATGTTTGTGCAGTCAAATTGTAACTTCCAAGTGCGTGGAGTGAAGCCCTTCCAACATGATTCTGACTCACACCAAAATTTTATCATTATCGTCGTGGTTGATTCCCCTCATGTTTGAGGACACAGTTTTGGTCTTTAGGTTTTTCTAAATGTCAACACATCGAGTATCATTGTTTAGACTGAATGTGAACATGTGACAGAAGAGAACATTAGGTCCATTAATTTTGAGTCTATGACTGGTGTAAATTTATTGAATATTTTGATTGACACTAGTATCTTTCCATAGAAAAGATGGACGACAATGTGGAACACAGAACAGTGTTTTCGTGTATAAAGACCACTCGTTGAGTATTCTGTAAACAGTTGATTCTGTAAGTAGTACGGAATCGAAATTGATGTTCTGGAGCACAGAAGAACAGTAGAGAGAGTTGTCGTGTGGTTAACGAATGAATTACAAATGTGAGTATTGAGATAATAGTGTAGATGTAACCATCTGAATAATCAAGGATTAATCCTGTAGCGTAATGATTTCTAACAATTTTGGACTCCTGAGATTCTTGTGAATATAGTTAACATAATTTTACATTCGCAGCACCTCGAAGATTTTTCACAACTGTTCTGTATAATTGCTAGAATTTACCATTTCACGTTGGAACACTAGATTAGCTAAAATGTAATAAAAAGGTTTGTATAACAAAATAGAAACTTATACAATTCAAAAATATATAAAAGAATAATATGTTTATATAATATAAATTATAATATAATACATTTATATCAATTTCGAGACCTCAAGTAGAGCTTGGATTTCGGATTAGTCGCTGGGCGATTGTTTATTAGGTTTATAGTATATTGTTGTACTATATGACGGTGTCTTTGCTGAAATGTCATAGTTGTGATACATGTCCTTTCTAAAATATATTTTTCAACTGGTAACATTATTTTTTTTCAAATCTCGCATCGCTACAGGAAAATCTCAAGGCGCAAGAATCGCTGCGATAGCGCATGCCCAGTATGCAGTGGCGAATTTAAGGAGGGGCGATCGAGGCGATCGCCCCCCCCCCCCAAACGTCTGACTAATGTCGACGTTTTATCAAATAAATTATAAAATTAAAAAATATATATATATCATTATATCATTAGGGAGATACTTTGGTCTTGCTCTCCCTCCCTTAGTTTATCCACGAAATCTCGCTCCCATAATAAAAGTAAAAAGAAAGCTCGAGATGCTGTCTTTGATGCAATTACGATAATAAGTGAAATTAAAAAAAATGTGAAATCCAATTTCGGGAATATATGCAGAGGTTGAGGGAATGTGTAATGATCTTGGAATTGAAATAAAAATACCACGTACTGCTAGACGCCAAGTTCATAGATCAACTGCTCCTAACATAACTCCTGAAGATTATTACAGAATAAATGTTTACGTGCCTTTGTTAAACTCCGTCCAAGAAAACTTAAAAGACCGATTCGCACAGGAAAATCTGGATGTCTTATATTTACAAGATTTAGTACCATCGACTCTTTTAGCGAAAATCGACACGGACGAAGAGTCACTCCTCCCATCTTGGACAGAGCTAAGCAAGAAGTATCACAGAATAGCCGAACTGGGAGTGGAAGAAATGAGCAGTACACTTCAAGTTGAGGTGATTAACTGGAGAACCAAATGGATGCGAGAAAATACAGATACCGGCAGAGTACACAAGTCTGCTTTTGAAGCAGTACAAAACTGTGATCCTGCAGTGTACCATGTGATCTAAGTGTTACTGAAAGTTCTTGTAACATTACCAATTACTGTAGCAACCGCCGAGGGTAGCTTCTCAGCACTAAAACGATTGAAGACATGGCTTCGAAACACAATTAGAGAAGATCTGCTAGTGGGATTGACTTTGTTGCATGTGCATTATGATATCGCAATTTCACCAGTAACAGTTTTATATCGATTTGCTAAAGAAAAAGCAAGAAGACTTGAGTTGATATTATAATGATGATCCTTCCTGGGAGGTTAACGGCGCCAGGGTTTTTGCGATGGACCCCGTAAGGCTGTTAGGGATAATGATCGACAATTAGCTGAATTGGAAATTACATTTGAATAGTGTTATAGGTACTACCCCTGGCAAAAATTATGGAATCACTTCCATGTTATTTCAATAGGATACGAAGTTCAATACACAATTCAATTTTAATGCACAGATACCCCTGAAAAACCTTTTTGGAGCGAAATTAAAGAACTTTAAACGCTTAACAAAACAAAAAATATTTGAAAAATTTTGCACTTTTCATTATTTAATAATTCACGATCAAAAAATGGGAAAAAAGCTAGAGGTTGAAAGAAAAAAATCGTAAAAACTAATTTGGAATAATAAATTTGATCATGGAAAATCATTAAGATATAGCTCCTCATGTTTATATGATCAAATTTATTATTCTAAATTAGTTTTTACGAATTTTTTCTTTCAGCCTACAGCTCTTTTCCCATTTTTTGGTTGTGAATTATTAAATAATGAAAAGTGCAAAATTTTTCAAACATTTTTTTATTTTGTTAAGTTTTTAAAGTTCTTCAAAGGCCAAAAAAATTATAGGCCGTATTTTATAAGCTGCAAAGAACTTACTATAAACTTCCGAATTTGTTCTAGTTATTTCAAAAATGTCAAATATCCGTATATAGGAAGCCGTTAAGAAAATCCTAAGTGAACAAACCTCCGAGAACATTTCGATCTACAGATCGCCCCCCCCCCCCAAACAAGAGGCCAAAATCCGCCTCTGCCAGTATGCACTGTGAAGATCTGATGCAAAACTCAATCCTCTTATTAAAACACTCTCAGGTCTCAGATGGGTTTTAATGGAGGAGTGAAACATTGATCCATAGCCTTATTATCAGTCTTGTAAACAGCATGGGGTCTCTTTGAGCGACCTGCTTACCTATTCGGAGTGATTCAAGCCTACTAGCCCCCTTCATACTCGCACCGATACTTCTCTATTTTTTCATGTCCATGCTTCAATCAGCATATGGATATTTATTAGTAAATGCTATTGTTTTGTTTTTCTGTATTAATCAATTCTAAAATGCTGTATCTACCTATTAAACTGCATTAAAATCGGTCGTGTAATTATGGGTATAATCATAATATATAATTATAATCTTGTGTCTAAACCCTAATATATATATATATATATATATATATATATATATATATATATATATATATATATATATATATATATATATAGTATATATATCATATATAGTATATATATCATCTATATCAAACCTTTTCAAAGTTCATATATTTTCTATTGTGTTTAATCGATTGTTGCAACTAGATAACAAGAAAGATCAATCATGCTTAAAGCATTGATTATGAAACACTTTCCAACTTCAATACAATTTTATTTAAACATGTCTAAAATGCAATACATTCCACGGTAATATTTTAAAACTTATCACAATACTACATTAATTTATTATATTTGAAACCTTAAACCTTCATCGAAAAAAATTAACTTCATTCAAATGACGGCATTAAAATATAAATTACCTGGTTTAAACATCTCTAAAATGTGATACATTCCTCGGTAATAATTTTAGAATTATCATAATACTACGATAATTTATTATATTTGAAAACTTTATCGAAAACAACTGAAATTCATTCAAATGACGTCATAAAAAAATAACACGCCTGGCTCTCTCTATAAAAGCAACATTTCATTCATAAATAATTCCCCCATTCATGTCATTCATCACAATACTATAATAATTTATATTACTTAAAAATTAAGACCATGGAGCTACAAGTAAGTAAAACTCTATGTTGAAGACCCAGACCGTCCGACTCGTCCAGAGGACTCAGCGCAACTATTTGGACGGCCGGGAAGAGTAAAAAAAAAAAAAAAAAAGTAAAACTCTATGTGTAAAACTTCATCGAAAATTATCGTCCTTCTCTTTCTAAAATCAATGAATATTTCATTCATATCAGCCATGCAGACTCCATGGACTAAATGATTTTGTGTTAAAGAATTACAGCGATTCTAATACAACTCATTCTACATATTTTGCTGTTTACATTTTACATAGGTGAAAAATAGGCTTAATAGTAGAAATAATCAAATTTGTATGAGCATTTAAACTGAAATATATTGTCATTGCGTTGTTAAAGTATGTAGATGCACAGAATTTAGGCAAAAATAAAGTAGTTTTAGGATGGATACAACACTCAATATGAATTAAAAAGAACTTTAAAAATCACGATTTTGAGACAAGATGGATGCCATATATCATTTTGAAGTGGGTCATGTGATCGTTTCATATCATGGACACGTGATCGCTTCATATAAGAGGTGTTATTATTATTTTAATTTTTATTTAAAAAACTACTGAATATATTTCGCTGAATTTTTTTTTATATATTTTATGGAGCAATTTGAATATTGCCTAAAATTTTCGAAGCAATTTGTGAATTTTAAATCCGCTTAAAAAATGCTTGAAAAATTAGGTCCCGTAGGGCTCAATGTATTCCATTTTTTCAACCCGGGTTCAATCCAAAACTAATTGGGTGATATTATTCATTTATATTCCCATAGGTCCTATAGACCGTCTGAACAACATACTAAAATTTCATTTTGATTAAGTCATTTTTACGGCAGTTATCGTGCTAACGGACAGACAGACAGACAGACAGACAGACAGACAGAATGAACAAAGTCATAAACACTTTTCAACTTTGTTGTAAAGTGTTAAAAATGGAACGTGTACGTTTTGCCGTATATTGAGAAATTTTCATTTTCTTTGTAAATGTGTTTACGAACAAGACCAAGATATTTTATTCTTCATATTTTCACGTGCAGATAATTTTTATGGGAAGAAAACTGCGATTATTATACTATACATATTTTAGTGAAATTAAATAAATAAGTAATTTGAAATATCAATAAACTTTAGATTGCTACTCTAATTTGCTAACCATTTCAATAGACGATAATACAATAGTATAAAAAAACAAAGAGAATATAAGTCACATGGTTAGCCCATATTAGGAGGAATCATTGGCAGTAAAATACCCTTTATCTATTCAATTTAAATTAAAACAGCCAATATCACCACCAGCCATATATCTGTTACCCAGTGTTAAAACACATTTATGAAACTTATTGAAGCAGATACTGTAAGTCAATATCAAATACTTCAAAAATTGCTGTAAAAAGTACAATTTAAGACACAGTATAGTTCACTTACATAATCAAACCTTAGATGAAGAGGTTCAACTACAGCATCTTCATGTGTATTGAAGGCACTGACGTATTGAAGACACTGATTTACTGGATTTACGTACCTTCAATACATATGAAGATGCTGTAGTTGATCCTCTTCATCGAAAGTTTGATTATGTAAGTGAACTATACTGTGTATTAAATTGTACTTTTACAGCAATTTTTGAAGTATTTGATATTATGACTTGATATGGATATATGATTTGAGCTATATATATATATATATATATATATATATATATATTGATTGATAGCGTATTTTTTATACATACCGCTAATATTTTGAAGTATATTTTATATATAATTTGTTTCGCTTATAAATTGTGAAATAATTTACTGTCTAAATACATCTGGAAAACCTGTGCGAAATATGGCCGCTAAGCTTTAAAATAAGTGAGACAAATAAATAACCGTAGGAAATCCATTCCCTTCAAGCAACATTGACGGGCGATAAGGAAATGCGTTACACGACATGGAAATCCACTGAATAAGGTTACCTAAAATTTCAACGTTTAATTTGGAAACTTTTAAATATTATATATACTGCATATATTGCAAATCTGTAGGGCTTCCCAGTTGCATTCAGACCCGTGGGCCGCATCTGGAATGTTAAAAAAGCTGTACCCTGTAAACGCATCACAATTTTAAATAAAACACTAAATCACAAGTTTTTATGAATTTTAAAATATTGAAGAATTTTAAAAGATTTTCTTATTTATCGACCCTATCTGTAAACATTTCAAAAATACTTTGCATGTCTCACAAGGCAAATGCTTTAAATTTTTATGCATCCTTTTTCATTTTTTCAAGTATTTGATGCATTATAACATGCCAGTAGAATTGGGGCACTAAAATCTGTCTGCAATGGTGCTGTTATATGCATATATTACTGTTTTAGAGGACAAAATTCTTGCTGGGAAGCAAAGATCGAGATAACGCTTCTACACGCGTATTTCACGCTTTAAAATAAGCAAATGCGCTTTATAAATGAAGTCATGCGTATTTTTACGCACCAATTTTGTAAACAAAAAAAAATGAGGGTGATTGTATATTTGTTAAAAACGACTCCTCTGGAAATCAAAATACTCCTTCAAATCAAGTCAGGGAGTATTTTTACTCTCCTGGAAAAATTCTAACTCGATCTCTGTTGGGAAAGACCTTAAATACGTTAAACAATGATTGGGAAAATTATATTGCAAAAAAAGTCGCGCAGTTGGATATCCGAGGAAATCCCCTCGAAATTGCAAATACATTTTTGTTGAAATTGGCAGTGCTGTAACCCAATTACATATTTGCAAAATGAAACTACCTTGGTATATTCACAATTATACCATTTATTTTAATTTTTGTATTCTGCCTGTCTCTCAAATATTAAACCGCAAATGCTACTTTTCTCCACTCACGATCTTGGTAAATCGACGACTATCGACTTTGTGATGACTCCATTTCAAAACATTTTAATATCTTACACGTTCTACAGACAATGTTTATACATTTTCAGAATGATTTTTATATAAATAAATTAACGAAAACATCAAAGGAATATAACAATAGATAACTGTATGAAAATTAAATTAACGCCTGCCGCAGTTAAATGACGAGTTTTTAAAAATTGTCAGAAGTAAACACGCTTTGGATCGAAAGTTATGTTTTAATCCTTCCGAATAGAACTATTATCATTCTGTAGTTAAATAATGCTGTGAAAATTATGAAATTGTTATTTGTAAATACAGAAGAAGCAATGCTGATAATAATAACGGAAATAAATATTCAAGTAACGCGTTAGCCAGGAAAAAACAACAAACGAACATCCAGAAAGGAACTATTGTCAGCCCTATTTCACAAGTAAGGTATTTGCTGTAAAAAGAAAATATACCGAATCAAATAAATGTCTTTAAATACCTCTGTGTCAACTGTAAAAATGATGAGATATGTAAATCCTCCAAACCAAAAATATATAGGTCATCATCACTTTTTACTTAGGCAATTGGCTGTGCGACAGAGATTGAATAAGTAGGTGACAGTACACGCTGTTGAATTCTTTATGAAAATCGCTTAACTAACAAATTACAAAAAAATAGAAATACAATGAGACCTATCTATTACGATATTCAAGGTAAAGAAAAAATATCATTACAGACACTATATATAGATATGCATATAATATATATATATATATATATATATATATATATATATATATATATATATATATATATATATATATATATATATATATATATATATATATACACAGAAAACGAATTACCCTAGTTTTATTTAATCCTAAATAAGTGTCCGCTTCTAAATAATAAAAATCAGAATATTAATAATAATAATAATATGCTTGCTTTAACCTTCACCTTGATTTCTAAGGCAAGTCCCAAGGTCTGAATTCCAAGTCCCAAGGTCCCAAGGCCGTTGGATCAGAAATGTCCAACGGCTACAGGAGAAAGAACAGCGAGCGCAATCAAAAATCTCAAATTATATGTGTTTGCTTAAAAATCCACAAGAAAATATAGTATTTCATTTGTTTTAATTAAACGGATTCGCACACAACTTTTTACCAAACTATAGTCTTGAGCTAAACATAATTTTTTGGATGTGGCAAAATAAGTATTAGATAGCTTAAAAGATGCAAATGTCCTTATATTTAATAAAATATAAGGAGGTTGTTCTACGGATTACGTTCAAATATCATTGGGAAGAACGTTCTTCTCATCCTTCCGATAGTGTCATGATGATATTTTCAATGATAATATTTCTCTGTGATAATATTTTCTATCGCCCAGAAGCCGATTTGTGTGAAATTCGCTCAAAATCGTGCTAAAACAAAAATAATTAAAAATATAATTGGAACTATTTAAAGAAAATCTCACCTAGGTACATTTCTCCGAGTCCTGAAGTATCCATGTACCGAATTTCGTTGATGTGTGAAACTTAGATTTCTTACTACAGGCGACATGAAAAATATTTTTTATCATGCATTAGAAAATATACTCAACTTTGCCTGGGAATGAAATCAGGGTAGTTATATAAGATGACAAAGTAAATAAATTTCATTCGCATAAATGATAGTAAAAAATTACATGTAATTTGGGTACACCAGCAGAACTAGCTTGATACGACCCCCCCCCCCCCTTCCCCAATTCGTTACTTGAGGAAACTCTATGATCTAAGTTAACATTTACCGACGGATACAATTTAAATTTTAATTTCAACAATCTCAGCACAATTATAATAATTTATCTAATGGCCATATCTTCCGTAAACAACATATTTTTTATATTTACAATAGTCTATTTTGATTGCTCATGGAACCGCGAAAGGAACAAAATGGCTCAAATCCCCCGTTAATCATACGCATTCTTCTATGTCTGTGATCGTACATATTCTTACAAGTCTATGATCACATACATTCTTTTACGCCTATAATGACACACATTTTTTTACGTCTATGATCGCACGCATAGATATTCTCAGGACGTTTCATGCCTAATATCAAGAGCACACCCATTTTGCACATGCGCGAATGAATCTAATAAGGGATCTAATTTTTTCGCCCGCTTTTACTGAAGCCCAAATATCAGCGATACATTTATACCCTCTAAAAGTTATAATTATTGAAAGATAAGTAATTACTTTTTTTTCTTTTGGAGCACTGTTCATTATTTAAAGGAGCTGCGGTTAAATTACAAATATCAATTTGTTAGTTATTTTCTTTATATCAGATTTGAAAAATTGAAGACGTTTTAAACACACAAAAAGTACATATATATTTTAAAAATCACAAAAGTTCATCTGTTAATCCGTTTAAAAGTTTTCCGTTAAGGATTCCGTTTAAAGTTTGTTGACAGAGAGTGTTTTTAACTTCCCCACGTTGTTAAGATGGAATTTCTGATATAATAATTTTGGTCACTACGAAACTAATGCCTCAAAATCATGCTAAAACATAAAATAACTCTAAAACTAATTCGAAATAAAAAAAAGAAAAGAACAGCGATGTGCACCTTCTTGTGCCCTGAAATACATGCGTACCAAATTTCAGGGCTATATATATCGCTTAGATTACACTACGGACGACACAGATAGACATATTCCTTTATTATTATAAGAAGATACATTATACAGCGGAAAATATCGTTATATACACGTTTATCTTTATAGGTAATATCGTTATAGTCAAGTTTCTTTGTACATTGTGGCTACTAATGAACCACAGATATATTTAAATTATTCTATAAATATGTATTTACTATGGCAAAAAACGAGGAAAAATATGACAAATTGGTCTCGAAGAATCCAAAGAAAGGTTCAGTAAAGGATTCATTAATATCATCAGATCAATAAATATTATAATCCATTATGGGCGTTCGTTACAATACTGAATAACAAGTATTCAGCAATAGATTAGAATTAAGTAAATATTACTAATTATATCGAAACTGAAAATAAATATTGCATTTATGAAACAATGTAATATGTATTATTGATATTTTGTACAAAAAGGGTATGAATTCCCGCCTAATGGATGGCATTGAATCGATGGATTACACTATTATTATCCTGAAGGCTTATCAGTACGTTTTTCTACTTTTGATTTGTTCGGTAACGGTCACTGAGAACACTTATCCACACAAATGTGTCTGATAAGTTTGAAAATGGGCCTGCTGGGTTTCTTACTACATTATTAGGAAGAAAGTTTTTCGATTATTTTGATCCAAAATATAGCTCTGATTTCCGAGTTATTATTATGGTTATTTTGTAAAGATTCCGGAATGAACACTCAGGTATCTTTTGATAAAAACAACAAATTGATTCTTAAAACTGTAGAAAATCATAAAACAAATACCCATTAACGTAATTTACAAATAATACAACATAATGTACATGGTACACCCTTTCTAACGTCGGTTTTAGCCACTCACCAACTCGTGTTTCGCACTTCGCATCTTAAGAACCTGGTTGCCAGCTCCTGGTTGTCCGCAATCTGCGCGGCTGTTATTTAAATTTAGACTCTTTGAAAAATAAGAAGTCGAGAATAGAAATTGTTAATACTTACAGGCTTAGTAAAGTAAAATACTATGTCACTCATTTTTCTTTATTCTCCATCGATATTATTCAGATTATAGCAGTAGAAAAAATAGTTCTGTAAATAATAATTTTTTCTTTCTTTTAAAATATTACGGTACCCTTATATGCCCTGACATATCTGTTGAGGATTGTTTCTTTGAAGGGATTATTTTCTTGCTTCTTTTTTGGAATATGGTCGGTGTTATAAAAGTAATAAAACTATGGTGAATAAACTGCATTTTTCGATTGAAATATATTTAAATGACACTGTCGTACATTGTGGTATTCAATCTTTAAATATGAATAATTTAAGTGTAAATCCAATACTGTTTCTCGTTCTAAAAGTACTGAAAACTGTGTTGTATAAATTGTATTTTTCGGTTAAAATATTGAATGTCACTGTCACACACAGTGGTGTCCAATCTTTAAGTACTTGTAATGTAAGTGTAAATCAAATACGTATTCACATCTATAACAAATGTGTCAAAATATTAGCATTGCAAAATGCATGGTGTTTGAAAAATTCTGGTGTGTGTCATCTTCACGGGCTTTAAAAATATTAAAATGAACTGAACATTTAATATACTGACTTTTTTGTATCATCAATATTATATGTGTCAAACATGGCCTAAGCTGTCAATCTAATTGACAGATTTCATTTATTTAATTTTGTAATTATTTAAATCTTAATTAGTTAAATTATTATTAAATATTTGTTATAATTTTGAAAATATATATTAAAAACATATCATTCTCCGATATTAAAAATTGTTTCATTACTGATTAATATGTAATGTAGATAAAGCTGGTGAAATCACTATATGTAATAAAAGTATTTGTACAAACTAATTGCAATTTTATATATTGTTGCTGATCTGTGATAAACGTCGCCAAGTATTAGCATAGTAAAGTGCATGATGTTCAACAAGTACTGTACTGTAAGATGTTTAGAGCATAGTTATAGAAAAGCAATAAAGTGGTGTGCTATTATTTTAAATGTGTTTTAATAATTGTGATTTTGTTGTCATTTCCCCTTTTAAAATACAATGAATAAACTGTACATTGATTAGTACAACCCGAAAATAAAATCTAAAATAATTCGAAGCTCGTTACAAACTCTGCCACTTTCATATAAATTATAATAGTAACTAAAATATTAAAATTTCAAAAATTTCCTAAATTTGATACACATGCGACAACAAAATTTTTAAATATCTACTGTTCGCCGAGAATAGGCAATTTTAGTATCTCAGAAGACAAATTTGAAGAGTGTTTAGATATAAATTCAAGATTATTTCAATGGAAATAAAACGTGTGGAAATAAACAAGAATTGGCGAAATCAGACCTATTAATAATTGAAACAGAATATATCGGACAAAGAAGATTGGGTTTAAATTTAGAACACTAAGAAAATAGAAATCCAAGACACTAAAAACAGGACATTCAAGACACAAAATTCTTATGATGGCAGAGAAGATTACAATGCAAAAGTGCTGAAGAAATGTACTGTGTATTCATTGTGACGAACCCATTCTGCATGACAATCTGCACAAACTGTCTTCAAACTATTGCATCCTGTTTTCTTCTCAGATAAAAACCTTGTTTCTTCTGTGGCTTCCGTGGATCTTGCGAATGCACCGTCCTGCCAAGATCACTGCCCGCCTCAAAGCCTCTGCCTTTGCTTCCGGAAGAACACCCAAGTCTCCGGACATCAAGGAGCGGTCCTCCAAAAGCCTCCTGGCGAATGTCTTGGACATGGACGATGACTTCAGATTGCAACGCAGTGGATCCCGTAATGCCGGAGCCACAGGTGCAAGCACCATTTCGGGGGGTGGATCAACGAGCGGTTATGTGCAGCTTATTGGACCGAGCATCGAAGGTACTCCCACGGCAGTACCTAACAGCAGCTCAAACCCGGCCGCCACTTCGTGCTTAAGTTCCCAACGAGAACTGGCGGCTATTTTGCGCGAGATTCGCTTCATAACGCAGCGAATGCGTGACGACGATTCCACCCAGGACATCATCTCTGAGTGGAAGTTTGCTGGAATGGTGGTAGACCGCGTCTGCCTCATTCTCTTCACTGCCTTCACAGTCATCTCGACGTGTGTTTGCCTATTCTCGGCGCCACACCTCATGGCTTGATGACAATGGACACCGTAGAAAATATATAATTAATTCTCAATTTAGCTTTTCCCAAACTTCGCAAACCTGTGAGACAGTGAAGCATACCTACCCTCCCCCCCCCCATTTATAAGAGGTTAGTGAAGCAGGAAATCCTCTGATCCCAAAATATTCCGAGAAAAAAATGTCTTAAAGAGCTTAATAAAGAAAATTATAAAAAGACATATTAAAATCTTTAAAAATTGTCATACATTAAAAAAATAAATACGTATGCAAATTACATTTTTAATTTCCAAAACGTCAGTTATCCTTTCATTGGCTTTTCTCAATTGATTTATCTTCTAAAGTTAGGTATTAAAATTCCATTGATCATGGTAACTCTGCTTCAAGCCTTTCAAGTCATTCCGAATGATATATCTGCAGTAACATGTAATGTTACATTCAATAAATATTCAATGAATGCAGATTAGAGGCGAAGTGCTTATTATCATCTATAGGTTGAATAATGCCGTATGTTGTAACCTTCCAAACAAATAATACCTCAGTGAAGCCCATATAAAGTCCCAAAGCTGAATTTAATTTATTATATGCGAAGTAAAATTACACTTGCTCTTAATAACTATAACTGTCTTTAAACGTTTTACTAAAGTGAAGGCATTCCCATAGTGTTTTATAAATGATTACAGTAATAGGTCAACACTTCTTCGAATTGCTACTTTTTTCGGGGGATAAAACTTAGCAATCCAAATGAAGAAGATACTGAGACGTGGATATTGATCCCTATGCTGTATCAAAAGCAAAAATAATGTAAGATTATTTCCAAAAGAAATATCAAATATAAATTTAAAAATTTGATTAAATCTTAAACGACTAAATTGAATTATCCAGACAGTAATAACTTTTATTATTTTAAATGCTTACTGATGAAATGATGAAAATTTCGAAAAATCAGAAATTACTGAAATAGGTTACTACATCAATTTGATTCTGATAGAAATATTTTAGTTATTCCAAACTATTGATATTTCGAAATTAATTTAATTTAAAATATTTTGGACATATATCTATAAACTAATTACAACTTTTCAACTGTGATTACAGTATAAATATATCAAATTAAAAAAGTAGTACATTGAAAACAAAATGCAACAAAAAATCTCTCCTAACTGTATCACAGGAAGCAAGTTGGGAAATGCAAGGCTCGGAACGAGTTTTTGAACTTTATAATAAAGATATTTGGAGGTTCTCTCTCAACTTTATTGAACTTATATAAAATACCCGAATATATATATATATATATATATATATATATATATATATATATATATATATATATATACATATATATATATATATATATATATATATATATATATATATATATATATATATATATATGTATATATATATATATGTTACCGTTAAAGTAAGAAATCCTGTTAGTATTAATAATAACCACGTCTTTTGGTAAATATTAATACTTACCAATGAAGTTTGATCATTGTGATTAATTAAGCATAATTTATTGATATCCCAACTCGTAATTTTTAAGTCATGCGATAGGAAGTGTATGATATTACATACATTAGCAGTTTAGTTAGCAATAAAAGTTGGTCAATTTAATTTTTTTTTTAAATAATGATTATTGTTATTTATAAGATACATTCATTATTTATTACAACAAACAAATTAACAAATTATATTACACACAAACACCTTAAGGCGACAAAAAATTGCAAACAAATGACATTACAAATGTAATATATGGAAATCTCAAGCTAAACGTGTTGAAAATTATTAAATTGACCAAACTTCATTGGTAATTATTAATAACAACCTGTTCATGTGATAAATTCCCATAAATTATTCACTTTAACCGGTTTATTTGGTAAGTATTAATAATAGCCGGTTATTCTTAATAATAACCGATTAATCGCATTAATTGTAACATATATATATATATATATATATATGCATATATATATATATATATATATTAATTATCAGTTTGTGCAGTAATTGTTACTGCAAAATGTTTAATGAAATGCTCAGAAAGGTGTGGTTGATTGATTTTTACAATTGTTAAGTTCATTTCCTTAACTGTTAAAGGAAATTTTTCCGTACATTATCCACAATCACTGACAATATTTTGTTAAAAATTATCTTTAAATATAAGCTATCGTTTGGTAAAAATTAACGATGAATATCTTAGTATTTATGAACTTTTAACACTTGGTAAATAGCAAGATGAAGTTGGTGTATTTCAACACTCGAGTATTTCGCTTATTTTAGTTTATTTAGACTTTTATGAGGACAGTTGTCAAAATTACATCTTGGAGAATTCTAGTGGTAAAGAAGAATAAAAAAAATGAAAGGGAGTTTGACTATAAATAATATAAAATAAAATTAGAAAATATTGTGAAATGTGAGATTGCAAAAATTTAGTTAACGATCATTTGACACCATTTGTGAGTTAAATAATTATACTGACTTAGTCTGACTATATGTTTGCATTCGTAATATTTAACTGAATTAGGATACGTTCGCTTGTAAATTGTGTATATGAAAGAAAACGAAAGTATTCTAAATTCTACAGTATAACATTATTTTATCTGTAAGCGAAACGTGAGTTTTAACAATAATCTTAAATATCTTCCAATGATGAAGATTGATTTGCTTGATTTTTATGTGAAGTAAACAAATTTGAAAGTTAACCAAACGAATTAGAAATATAAGAAGTATTTTTTAGACCTCATCATTATACTGTACTTCAATACATATTCATCTAAAAATGCAACAATTAAATACAATCGTCTGTTTTCTACAAGCCGATACATAAAACGATAGTTTCGGAATTTAAATAAAATAAAGATAGCTAAATTCGTTTTGACTATTTAAAGATTAGTTAGAAGTCCCTGTCTTGTATATAGAAATTGACATTTTTTAATTTTAGATTATTTACATCTATTCGTAAAAAATGCTATTAGCTGTTGTTTTTACTATGTTTTAATCTCATTAAAACACACTTTGTTCACACGAATTGCTTTCCAATGCAATTCCACACCAGTTGGTGCTATACTTTTTTACCTTAATGAGGCTGTTAAACATATGTTATTTCGTATAAAACTTCGATTACCTGTTACTAGTTTCAAGAAATATTTTTAACTTTTTAAGATTGAGTTTTAATGACCAAACCACATTATACTGTAGCTGTTAAACTGTGCTTTTGACAGCGATACAATAATTTTGTAATCAATTAGAAAACGAATATTAAAACTTTAGTCATTTAGCATAAATTATAGAATATATTTATGGTATATATATTTAATATATATTAATATTAATAGAAATGTTTAAAAATAAAAAAAATCATTTTAACCTCGTAATACAATAACGCTCTCAGTGCAGTTATCAGCAGCGGTTGTCCGGGTTTTACGGTTTTAGTGCTCATCAGCACCCAATAGCCGATAACTGCACTGGTATGAGGTAAACTTAATACGATCCGCTTTTTGCGATACTCTATGGTGATTATGAAGTCAAATAATATCACGGTTGGCTTCAAATTTGCAAAATATCACGATCAAGCTAATGAGATCAATCTTAAAGATCAAACTGCCTGATCAGACTGTAATGACCACCAGTGCAGTTATCAGCTATTGGGTGTTTATGAGTGTTGAAATGCACGGAATTTATTTACATCAATGCCGATCACTGCACTGAGCTAGTGATTGCAAACGTTGGAAACGCTCACTACCGGAAAGGTATGTGACTATCGTGAGAGAAGTTTAAAAAATAAACATACAAAATTATTATTTATCAAATACATATAAATGAGAATGAACAATGCATTAAACTTTGCATTAAAAACTGTATTAAATTATGCTTTAAAAATGTGTGTATACAACTAAATGAAATCTAATTAGCAGCTTGTCAAGGAGTCATGTTTTTGAGATACGAAACTAAAAACGCGATAATGTTTTAGAGCTCCAAAATAAAGAGGATGTGTTGAGTAATCCCAGCTAAAACACTTAATTCGATTCTTTTTTCATCATTCCTTAAATCTGATGAAAAAGTTCTATAAAGAGATGAATTAATCTACTTCAAACTCAACTAATTTGAGTTCAAGAAGTTCATGTTGGTGCTTAATAATACTTTCTTGCACACTTGACCGAAATCCTTGCAATGATATGTACAGTTGTCCCAAAAGTTTTATAAAGGAGCAAAAGTGACTTTTTTGTACTCTTAAAATATAGATTTACATTACATTAAATAAAGGGAAATATTGAAAAGAAACATACGCAGCGGAAGGATTGTTAATTTCGAAATCCCATCGTGATAGAAGTTATAAATTTTAATATTGTTTTGATGCCATGGAAGTTTGTAAATATAGTTTACTTTAAAAATTATGAACGCGAATAAATAATACTGAATGATAAATTTAATATGTCAAATGTAATATTTATAATTTGAACTAAATAATCGAAATTCTGATGTAATTCTTTGGAAACGCCATCCTTTCAGCAGTGTTTGTTACTATGACACTGTTATTTGCTGAAGAAATGAAGCAAATTGGCACTTCAAAGCCAATTTTTCCTTTCTTCAGAAAGAAAATCAAAATCTCTATACACGAATGTGTCTTTTAATTACGGGGTCTTTTAAAACTCTATCACCATCAAAATATAAGATTGATAACTATATTCTATCATTATTTCCTTTTAAAGAGAAAAGTTCTGTAATATCATTGTAATGTATAATACGAAGTCGCGTTTCTTACTATTGCATATTTAGAATTTTGCCTTCCTATTCCAAGCATTAATAATATTAGACATGCGCAAGAGTGTACAATTTATGCGACATTAAAGAACAACGTACTTTTAATATTTTCATTGCATGATCTACTGTATTAAATAAAATGTTAATTACTTATAATGTACTCAAATAGTTTAGGTTATGTTTTGTAACCCAAAATATTTACATACTTACTCAAAAATTGTTAAGATGTAAGATGCTTTATTACGTGCGGATGCATGAAACAAAATGTGCAGGAACGTGATGCTAGTATTGAATTGGCATATACTGAAATTAATTTTAAATGGTAAGATTTCAAAGACATGTATATAAAGTCACTATACAGTCGTGTATAAAACACCTACTTTATAAGTACTGAAAGTGAACGTGAAAGCTAGAAATATGAAGGTTAAGACACAATTTTATACAATTAAGTAGCATACTGAAAAGCTACTTAAACAATATACAGTCGAGAACCTCAATAACAGTAAGAACGGCTTTTATGTCCGATTTCTTGTATATCTCATTCATATACAATTGTGATTACACATAATTTCACTAACAATTAATCAAGAACGGTTCGTTAAAAACTGAAATATTTCCTATAAATTATTTATAAATAATTGAATCATTGAATCTCTATCACTTTTTCAATATCGAAAAACATAAATACTTGCGTTCAGAGAATAAAGTGTATTTTCGTCTCGATAAAGGTATAATTTTAACTCATATATTACTAATCATATTATTAATAATTAATTTCCCAATTTCATAATAATGACCCAATCCCTTTTATAATAGTTACCAATTAATTATTACCAATTAAACAATCAATAATTAATAATACCAGTAAATTACTATAAACTAATTACCAATTGGTAATTATTTTATAATAATTTTCAATTAATTACCCAATTACTTACACAATTTCTTAATTAATTACCCAATTCAAATTAATAATTTTATAATATAATTCAACAATTATGAATAGTCCTCTTTAAAAGCACAATATCGGTTAAACATTTAAATTTCGAAATAAATATGTATTATAAACATTTATAAATTGTGCTGCGTTTAAAACTTTTGTAAATATATATAATTATCCAAGTATTTTAAATCCATTTAAAGTATAAATATTATAAATCTGTAAATTTAAATGCTAATAAAATAATTAAATATGTCAATATATATTTTACCTCAGTTAAGAGGTTTTCGTTTGGAAAAATGCCAATTCCAAAATGTGTCCTAAATTTATTAATTTTGCAAAGAGAATTATACCGGCTAGTGTAATGTTGTTGTTTTCTTTAAGTATTTAGTTACAAATTCCATATTTTAAATGTTATAATAGTAAATACAGTTAATTATAGTCAATACATATCAAATATCAAAAACAAATACATTATATTTTAAATTAATGCATATAAAATACCATAATTAATGCATATCAAAAGGTAAAAGCTTTACATATCAAATATAAAAATTAAAATGCGGTTGCTATTCGTTTTATTCTAGTATTTATTGCTATTTAGTTTATTTAAAATTTTATGTAGGACGAAATAAAGTATAACTAATTACATTAAACTATAGGATATCTTTGTAAGATAATCAAAACATAAATTGGATTTAAAATTTTAAATTGTTAATTTTTAATATACATTTTGTCCGTATTTTTGGTTTTACCATACTTTAAATTGAAAGTTATAAGGAATTAATGTCTACTCTCAAATACAGAGGACACACAGAATCTTAGCAATCTAATACTAGAGGATAATAAATGAAGTTTTAAAGAAGGGCATATCGAATCGGACATAAATTTCTATGTGTGAAATCATTAATATTTATATACCCAAAGGTTAAGGCAATAACATGTATTTTTGAAAATAAACGTACGAATTTCATACATTCATTAGTCTAATATAGATAAAAAATTATTTTCTACTTTTAAATTATTTAAAATTCATATATTCCCCTCTATGAATATACATATCGGGGGTGTAGTATATACAATTTTCTTCTTATATCATTGTACAAAACAATTACTAATTATTGCTCAAGTGTATACTCAATTCATTATTTGTGAATTCTAAATAGTACTGTAATTTATGTAAATTTTAACTATTAATGTATTTTTCCAAACCATTTTCAATAAATTATATTTTCAATTCTGATCTCATACTAAATATTTGTCTGGAAAGATTTTCATGTATTTTAAGGTGACTGATTGTAAAACAATTTTATCCAGCCAGTGATGCTCAAATAGTTTTATATGAAGATTATGCAGCATTTTAAAAATTCTAGAAAATTTGATTAAGTATAGGTTATGCGTCCAATTATAGTTAAATTTAAAAAAAAAAAAATAATGTAAGATAAACAAGGTTACAATCGGAAAAGTGCAAATGTTATGGTGAAACTCTAGATGCCATTTTTTCTGGGATTTTAATTATATTTTATGGTCTTATTATAATAAATACAAATAGAAATAGGCTGTCTGGTAACAGGCTGTCAAATTGTAAATCGAAGGTGATTCTTATGTTTAATGTACAAAAACAATATCCATATTATCTTCTCATCTATGTGATATTTAATAGTAGCCAGATTAGAAGATAATATGTTTTAGAGGTCACATTATGTTCTATAATTTTTAACACTATCTCACGCAAATCATTTAAATATAATTCAATCACCGTATAAAAAATAAAATAAATAAATTTTTGATTGTAAGCTATTACACAACTACACTAAATTGATTTTCTTTGGACAATCTAATGACTTCTCAAAATAGTGGAAAATATGATCTATGGAGTGCAGCAGTGGTCTTATTTTGCCATATTTTTATCCAAGTCAGGATTAATCAGTTGCTTGAAAATGATAAATTAATTGAAAATAATGAACTACTTTGGAAAAGTGCAAATATTTTTCTATAACTAACACTATGTTGAGACATTTTAAAATTATTTATCAAGAATTTCTTGTCATGGAACCTGCAATAAAATGCTACTAAAGAAAGGAAAAATAACTTCAGTTAAAGCACACAGGGTATTTTTAAATACTAGGTACAATTGAATTCTACATAAATATTACATTTTTAAAATTTTATCAAATATACATATTTTTGAGGTTTACACTTAATGTATAAATTTATCATTCTCAATAACAAATGTTTTCTTATTGTTTTAGTTATTTTATCAGGCAATGCTGTCATCATTACAATATGTTTTATATCGGCAATTGACATACATAAAACTTATCGATAGGCAATAAACATTTAATAACTAATTTTTTAATTTCCAAAATATAGATCTCAGTGAACTATATTTTGACTTTATTTAAATAACTACATATAGCTTCCTATAATTTAAAATGGAAAGTCCAAAAATAACTAAATCAAAACAGAACTAAATTTTCTGTCTAATATTAAAAATAAATGACATATCTAGTAGAGAAGCCATACGCGTGATATCAGTAAGGAAATTACATTAAACGAGGTGAACATTGTATTGAAATTTTAACCGCATTAGTAAAAATGCTTTAAAACGAAAGTAGGCTTGACGTCGCTGACCAATGTCTCAACATTAAGTGATATAGTTAAAGCATAACGTAACTGAGTAATTTTCATACGATTATAAGAGTAAAATACGATACACATCCCACTAAAATGTTAACCACAGTAAAATAGTGCACAAAATCAGAAAATGACATATTGTTTGACACAATTTTAATGTTATGGTGTACATCTATTACTGAACACTTACTTGTAATTTTACCATGGCTATCATTCCTCTTTTCAAAAATTGAAATCCAATTCAGACGCATTTTTAAATAAATTGAAAAATAAATTGAACAATGAGTCTATTTATTTAATTTTATCATATATTAATAATATAATATATTATGGTATGTCTTGAATTTTATTAATACCTTAGATATTTTATACATTAAAATATTTGCTTTTTAAATATAGTTAAAGTTCTAAACACGCTGGTTTCCAATAGAATGGTTGAATAATTGTACAATTTTTACAATTTTTTTGCATATTTTTAATCTATTGCGAAGATTAACACTCTGAGCTTTTCAGGGTAGTGATTCTAAAGCAACTATTTACCCCCACCCAAATCATGAACAGAATATTAAGGTAATGTTAGAGTTGAAATGCAGCAATCGAAAGAATTATAACAATTAACAACAACTGCTTATCGATAGGAATAATATTTTATTATTAGGAATATAATCATTAACAAATAAAAGCAACAAATTATTCTGAAAAATAAAAACTTCGTTAGGCACATCATACTGCGTGGAATAAAGAACTCAGTTTCAAATCAAAATAAAGTCAATTTTTCGTTAGGATAATATTCAGCAAAGCATTTAATGCTCAAAATTTAGGTATTATAAATACTCAATATTTGAGTATTTAAGTTTGGCTGTGAAACGTTTTATGTTTAATTTAAAATGTATTTTGAAACACATAAGCTATCTGCAGCATACGAAGTTGAAATCTTTATTCATTCTCCTAAGATGTATATAACTTTTAGGCTGTTGTTGTTCTCGTGTCCTAATTAAGGAAAGAAATTTGCGCTGCTTCTGTTTGGTCTAAGACCCGGGGCACCCCTACGGTAGATGTCCGACTTCTGCCCAATAAGACATCAAACATCCATGCCCGCAGGCGGGACTCGAACCTGCAATCTGGCAGCCGAGCCATCACGAGGAAACGCCTGCCTCTTTGACCGCTCGGCCACCACATCGGCAATTTTAGGCTGTAAAATATGATTTAAAATAACAGCATTTTTTAGCTATTTATTGCTTTTGAAACCGTTTGATATCTTATTTAGCCTTTATTTGATATAGTCTAAATAAGTTTTTGTTTTACTTATACATTCTAACAGCTATCAGAGCGAAACAAATTTTGATATATGCTATGTTGTGTTCTTTTTTTACAAATTTATTCAGCCAGCAAGCACTTTGAGCGAAATATTGTACATATAAAATATTTTTAATGAGTTGAATGCTATGAATACCATTCAGTAAATTCTAAGTATTAGTACTGAAGCTCGTATTGCAATTTGAAATGCAAAATATATTCTTTTTATTATAACACGTTTTAAAATTGCATCCTCATATATGTAGAATGAAAACAAATAGAATAAACTGCTTTAGTTCTTACAGAAGGAGATGGGTATTAATTTTTCACATGTGGACAAAAATTTGCAACTCTGTTTTCAAATTGAATTTTCAAAGTTTTGGTGCTCGACAATTCTATCAATTTATTTTTTGAGGAAGAGATTAGAGTTATCAAATCATATTACGTTATGTGTCATAAAGTGAAAAGTGTGTTGTTAACATATAAGACGTTATAAATATATCTGTATTCAGCGATGAAACTGCTAATATTTAAACATGCTGCTGCTAATACTCCAACATGCAACAGTTAATATGCGTATCAGTTTACTTTCTTAAGAAAATGTCACTCAAAAATGAAAAATTGTAAATTTTTATTGAAAATGGAAAAATTATGTGGCTTGTTTTGTGTAAACGCGTCCTGATGTATGCACCTATAATCGACATTGAGTTTTATTTTCCATTTTTCACTGCTACAAGCACAATGGACGAACATAAGGAGCTACTTAATTATTGAATCTTCCATAAGAATTCAATGTGAATAAAACAATTTCAAAATAACATTATCAAAAACATATTGTTACTCAGGCAATATATTTAGGATGTTTAAAAAGTAAAATGTGTAAAATATAAATAGTGTAAAATATAAATTGAAACTGTGAAAACGATAAAGAGAACATGCTGACTGTAACGGGCTTCAATATTATCGAATATATTTATAATTATCAATTATAATGGGTTTCGTTCATAATAAACATAAGATAGTAGTCTTAATTTCACCCAAATTTTCGCAATAATTGACATTGATGAAACCATTTTAAAATTGTACCCAGTAATTTTAACTGTAATTTTAAAATATCATCCCAGCTTCATGTCATTAAATTTAATGGATTAAAAATAGCATTGCTAACAGAATATTGATATTGCTAACAGAAGTATCTATAGATGACAGTTGAGTATCGAATTTGATGTTACCTGGATTAAATAAAATAACGATTTTTAATAAGATTATACATTTAATTAAACAAGTTTTCAATTGTCGCTCAAAAATAATTTTTTTTGACAGAATATAAATTTGCTCAGTTAAGAGTAAAATATGTAAATGCATTTTTTTACGTAATGTATTTCTGAAGCTTGGGTATAATCAAAATTTTAAATTAACATTTAAATATAATATTTGACAATAGTTGTTTGTATACACTGCAATATCAGTAACAGTAGAAAGGGAATATATATATATATATATGCATATATATATATATATATATATATATATATATATATATATATATATATATAACTAAGAAAAAGTAAAAATATGTAAAGATATGTAAAGGGGGATGCCAGATAAATTGCATATAAATGGCTGAGAGGGATATATATATATATATATGTGTGTGTGTGTGTGTGTGTGTGTGTGTGTGTGTGTGTGTATGTATGTATGTGTGTGTGTGTGTATGTGTGTGTGTGTGTGTGCGTAAATTAAAGAAAAACATCTCTCTAACCGCTATCTAAAAATTCTAAAAATAAAATTCCTTCATTAGCATTTCGGCTGTTAACTAAAATGTTTCAGTTTGTGTCAAGGCCAAAAATAGCCTTCTTTATTTGAATATATGACAGAAAATTCCATACATTTGCTGAAGTGAAGGTTTTGTCATATTCAGCATGAAAAAATTAGTTATTTTTTCCATTCGAAAGTAGTAGACACTTTTAGTCAACCATTATTTTCCCTGAAAAGTGCATCTTAAATTTTAAATCATCCAATTTTTCAGTTAAAATATACCAAAAAAAATGGCATCTAACATTCTTTTCCAATATAACCTATACAGATTTTCAGTTTTAATACTCGGTCTGTAGCTGCAGTATCACTTTCAATAAAACATTATTCCTGCAAGCAATGATTTTCGCAATTATATATTCTTAGATTTATTGGTGATATGATGCTTTAAGAAAATAATTACTAGACTTTCGAATTTATAGAATTAATAGTCGTCTGTCGAGTGATTGTTTTGATAATGTTCTCAGAATGATAATTCAATGTTTGTAAAATATTTACTATAGATATACAGTAGAATACTACGGCGTAAGGGAATATTTACTTTTTATGAAGTTTCCATCAAAACTGTGTTAAATATATGATGTATATTGTACATTTTAATTATTTTCTTTATATATAAATTGTTTTTTCTTTACCTAATTTTGAATTGGGTAGTACATTGTCAAAAATTAAATTAAAAACAAACTAGAAGTTAATTAAATAGTATTTGATCATTTTCAATCCACATGCGGTTTCATTAACAATTTTTATTAACATAAATAAGCAATTGCATATGCAGACGCAGAGATCATATTCAACAACATTTTCTAGAAAAACCAAATTAGTTCAGTGATAGCCAGCTGACAGATTGGATTTCCCAATATCGCCAGATTAGATTAAATAATAATGTAAAATAAATATTTTGAAGCCCGCATAGCAACCACTTAAATAATATCATAAACGAAGGTAAAATTAAACAAGAAAGATCAATCATGCTTAAAGCATTGATTATGAAAACACTTTCCAACTTCAATGCAATTTTATTTTAAAAAGTTGAAAATGCAATGCATTCCGGTAATATTTTAAAACTTATCACAATACTACATTGATTTATTATATTTGAAAACTTAAACCTTCATTGAAAAAAATGAACTTCATTCAAATGACGGCATTGAAATATAAATTGCCTGGTTTAAATATCTCTAAAATGCAATACATTCCACGGTAATATTTTTAAAACTATCATAATACTACGATAATTTATTATACTTGAAAACTTCATCGAAAACAACTGAAATAAATTCAAATGACGTCATAGAAAAAATAACACGCCTGGATATCTCTATAAAAGCAGGATTTCATTCATTTCATTCATCACAGTACTATAATAATTTATTTTATTTAAAAATTAAGACCATGGAGCTACAATTCATAAACTCTATGCTTAAAACGTCATTGAAAAAAATCGTCCTTCTGTTTATAAAATCAATTAATATTTCATTCATATCAGCCATGCAGACTCCATGGACTGAATTATTTTGTGTTAAAGAAATACAGTAATTCTAATACAACTCATTCTACATATTTTGCTGTTTACATTTTACATAGGTGAAAAATAGGCTTAGTTGTAGAAATAATCAAATTTGAATGAGAATTTAAACTCTAATATATTGTCATTGTGTTGTTTTAGTATGTAGATGCACAGAATTTAAGCAAAAATAAAGTAGTTTTAGGACGGATACAACACTCAATATGAATTAAAAAGAACTTTTAAAAATCACGATTTTGAAACAAGATGGATGCCATATATCATTTTGAAGTGGGTCATGTGATCGTTTCATATCATAGTCACGTGATCGTTTCATATAAGATGTGTAACTATTATTTTAATTTTTATTTAAAAAACTACTGAATATATTTCTGAATATCGCTGAATTTTTTTATATATATTTTATGGAACAATTTGAATATTACCTAAAATTTTCGAAGCAATTTGTGAATTTTAAATCCGCTTAAAAAATGTTTGAAAAATTAGGTCCCATATTGCTCAATGTATTTCATTTTTTCAACCCGGGTTCAATCCAAAACTAATTGGGTGATATTATTCATTTATATACCCATAGGTCCTACAGACCGTCTGAACAACATACTAAAATTTCATTTTCATTAAGTCATTTTTACGGCAGTTATCGTGCTAACTGACAGACAGATAGACAGACAGAATGAACAAAGTCATAAACACTTATCAACTTTGTTGTAAAGTGTTAAAAATGATACTGGAGATTTAACGAACTTAGCGCCTAGTCCTTCGCTACACTACGACACTCGGAAAGCAGCCATTGTTTTGGTTTTACTTCTGCCTCAAATATTCATATATGTTCATCAGATTTGGTCATAGATATATTTTTAAGCTTTCAACAGCAATATATCTAGTTTTTATTTGTCTACAGCACCGTATTTCTACTAATTATAAATTTAACTAGTTTCATTATTATACTGGTTTCATTTCAGCTAGTTTCATTATTCTTATTACCTATATTTGTAATTATTTTTCTCTGTATCCTTATGTTTCTGACTGTATTGGTCTAGTTTTTGCATATGTTCTTCATGGTGTATGTATTCAATTCCTTCTATTTTCTCTAACTAGGTAGCAGTAGCGCTACGTGTCTCTATTTAAACAATTTTCTAGCAGTATTTAAAAAAAAAGTGCACGTGGTCACTACATTTGGACGGTACTTTTTAACCTACTCGTTCCGATGAAAAAAAAATGTATGTACTTTCTAATAATCGTATGATTTCTACTTATTTACTTGATATTTGACTGTTTTCAAATATCAGTGAAATTACTATTCGGTTCCAATAAGTTAAAATAAACTGTCCTTTGATATCGAAGGGTATGATTATATTATTATTTCCATATATTCCATATAATCATTGAAACATAAGCAAATATTGAAATTTTTTAAACTGTCATCATGATACTTCCTATGTCAGCATTTTAAATAATGAAGACCAAACTAAAAATACATCTGTCACTTATTTGAAGTTTAATTTCAATGAATGAATTAAATGAATAATGCTTTATAAAAGATTGCCAGATTCTCATGCTTTCGAAAATCTAAATATGGAATTATGAAATGAATCCAGATATTTTAAAATTAATTACATGACTTTATTTTTAAACCAATTTACAAAAAAAAAATAAACATAAATACAAAATAAATAAAACATAAATACAAATGAAATTAATCTTAAATACAAAAGAAATAAAACATAACTACAAAAAACATAAAGCATAAATATAAAATAAATTAACGTATACGCCATCAGCTTAAGCATTTAGTTACCTAAATTGTTCAAATCAGTATTTTAGTCGTAATCCAAACAGAAGGTGTAATTCGATTAATTGGTAGTGTATATTCTATACGCTCTCAATATTTCATAAATCTTACATGGTAAACTCATTAATGTGTTCTCAATTTTGTTTGAAACATTAAAATTAATTTTGACTTTAAACTTTTTTCTATGAAACTTAAATTGAAATGTTTAATGTTACATACAACTACAGATTTGAAAGTTTATTAAAGATTCAATTTAAACTATTGCTTTTTTGCTATATTCCTGGAAACGTCATTAAAAGTGAAGACTTCCTCCGTTTCACTATACAACTTGATATTATTGAACGTGATTTTGCTGTAATTTTTCCAATTTAAACTCTGTACTTAATCTATTATACGTAGACATTTAAACTGGATAACAAACCAGTTCCTATTTGCCAATCATCCTTTGTTTTCGATAAAAATATTATTGATTTATAGTGGTATTCTTGGTGAAGCTCGTAAAGCACTTTGTTGGGTATTATATAGAAAAATATTGTGTAACAGAGAATTTTGTATTTTTGCATAAAATTATGATGAAAGAACGTGTCCTGTCTCCTTTATTTATTGCTTCATATTATGTGTTCTTTAAGTACAAAGCAAAACCTCCGTTTATTAAACGGATCGTTGATTATTTTCCCTTTAAAAATGATAACATTAACGAGAAAAAAGTCATTTCTGAGTATAAGTGAATATTTGTGAAAATGCAGAAATTATATAATCATGTTTAAATTATTTATATCTGTATAATCAATATGTTCTTGTAATATCGCTGTTATATGTTCGTAATCAGTCACACAATTTGTCTGTTGTAATTTAACACCATTAAGAGGAAAAACTGTGTGTAAAGCAATATCGAATATTTCTATACTTCTAAAATGGGTGATCTCTTCCCATTAACTAAATTTCCGAGGTGTATGCAAATGGTGTATATGGTATATCCTAAACTCTTTCCAAAAATTAGAACAGGGATGATTTTAGCATTTTGGGGGTCTTTGGAACTGTTGGGGTTCAAATACAGAGTGTTTCACAAATGACTCTCTAACTTTTAAATGAAACAACTCAGGAACGGTGACCGATAGAAAACTGAAATAAGTGATGTATTTATTGGGAAAGTCGTAAAAATCTGATATAAAAGTTTCAAAATTAGTTACAAATGTTGCTGACAGATGGCGTTTTACTCTGTAGGCGCAGTACTGAGTCCGAGAAATAGGCTATAAATAGTGGTGGTCTGTCCTTGGAAAAGCAGTCGTTGCAATCACATCAAAATCGATTTAAAATGTGCACCTTGCACAGCACAGAGATGGCGCAAATGACGATTCAAATTGGCAGTCACCTTCTGTAGTGTGTCAACTGAAATTGACGCACATGCCTGACAGATCAACTCTTCAAGTTTATCCAGTGCTGCAGAATTGTTGCGGAAAAGAGTGTCCTTCAATGTGCCTCACAGAAAGTAGTCGCAGGACATAAGATCGAGTGAATATGGAGGCCAATCCACGCCTGCTCCAGTAAATGCGGAATGCTTCAAGGCAATGACTCAATTACCGAAGTATTCCTCAAGAAAGGCAAAAACGGCTAGGGTACGATGCGGTTTTGCTCCATCTTGCATGAACCACACAGTGCCTGGGCGATCCTCCAACGCTTGTTGTGTGGCGGCAAATTGTTCCAAAACCACAATGTACTGTTCAGTAAGTAATCGTTTCTCGCAAGAAAAAAGGAAAAATGATGCCCTTGTTCGATATTGCAGCCCAAACGGTAAGTTTGGAAAACGTAGTGGTCGTGTTTGACACAAATGTGGGAGTTCGGTACACCAAAAACGCCAGTTTTGTCTGTTCACGACACCATCTAGGTGAAAATGGGCCTCATCTGTGAACCATATGCAACCAACATCAAATCCATCACCATCAATCATGGCCAGCATAGCGTTCGCGAACTCTTCTCTTCGCGAACAGCTGAAACTGCTATGGCTTGGTGACATTGGATCTTGAACGCAAACATGTCTAGGTTGCTCCTCATTATTCTGTACGCGATGGATGACATTAATCTGGATTCAGCTGCAACTCTTCGGATGGATTTCCTCGGGTTAGACTGAAGAACTGCAACAACTGTCGCGACTGTTCAGGTGTAACTGAAGATTGCCTGGGATCAACGTGTCCCACTAACTCATCAGCCAAGCTGCCTATCCGTTGAAATTTGTTGAAACGCTGGCTAATTGTTTTCACATCAGCACCTCAGGCAACTTTAAATCGAGATTGAAAACTGCGCCTTATTGCTGTAAAACTGCGTCGATACTTAACTGGTGATACTCGAGTACCAGAAATACACGTTGCTCCATGGAATACATGACTTCTTCCACTTTCTTCAGTACGGGTCGCGGTAGCCCAGTGGTTAGCGCGCGGGAATTGCACTCGGTAGGCCCGGGTTCGGTCCCCGCCACTGTCAAACTGTCGTCGTATTCACGCAGAGTACGATCACTTTAAACATGTGGATCCGTAAGTCCTTCCCAGAGGTTGGTGGTAGGAGAAGGAGGGTACAGTCCCCGTGGATGCCTCCCCCACTGGGTTCTGGTCTAAATTGGGTGGCACTTCCTGGCCGTCTAAAACAGTTACCTTACACCTTTCTGGTAGGTCGGACAGTCTAGGTCTCAACAACAACTTCTTTCAGTAAGCTAACCTCCTTTCCTGTTTCATCAGCGGGACAGTAAAAAGAATTGATCACTGTGTGCATTCAGAGCACTCTTTATAGGGATCCATACTGCGACTACAGCGTACAGAGTCATCTGTCAGCAATATTTGTAACTAATTTTAAAACTTTTGTATCAGATTTTTACGGCTTTTCCAATAAATATATCACTTGTTTCAGTCTTCTATCGATTACTATTTCCGAGTTGTTTCATTCCGAAGTTAAGGAGTCCTTTATGAAACGCTCTGTAGGATCTCCCATTTATTGTCTTCATAAATATCACAGTATTTTATAAATATAACATTTATTTTAGAATTTAAAATTAATAAGTTACTTGCTTTTAATCAATTACTAACCCAAGTAGATTTATAAAGCAAGATGTGGAAACGTCTTTAGCTAAACACTTTAGTGCTCGCTTGCAGCGCTTTGTACCGGGATAAAACCTATAACTAATAATTTGGTATTTTGGTAATACGCTGCAATGAATTTAATTGCGTTATTGTATTACGTGCATCTCAAACTGTAGCTAAAGTAATCAAACTTAATTACATAAAAGCAGATTACAACATAGAAATGATAGTATCGACCAGTTTCGAAGGCAAGAGACCGCCTTCTTCGTCTGGACACACAAGAAAAAAAACTTCCCTCATGAGAGCAAGATCGGCGAGTGATGAAAACGTGATTTAAACACGAAAATAGCGTAGACAACGGCAAGAGGGGAAAATAGATGAAAGTCACAGGTGAAAAGAGGCTCTTAAATTTCGTATTAGAGAGCAAGCACATGAGCCAGATCTTTTGGCACATGAACTTGATCTTTTAGCACATGAGCCAGATATTTTTAGAATATGAACCATGCTTCTAAACAAGAATTTTTGCAATTGCTGAACACTTTTGGGGCTCTAGATATGTTTTAATTTTTCGGAAGTTAAATTAATTTTACTCCAAATTCAATTTTTGAATTGGAATTTCATGAAAATTTCTCGATTGTTTCTCAGTCAACCTCCTCTTATTACTGATAAATGTCTTTTTTCTGTGTTGCTTGGAAATATGTTTTATTTTTCGTTTTTGTCGAATCCTTTTTTCGGTAATGTTCATCATTTTCCTGATTTTTTACTTTAGTATTTTTAATGGTGCTAATGATGTCCTATTAGCTTCCAAAGCCATCTCATGTTCTATTTATATTTCATAATTGCTTGGAATATCTCATTTTGATCTCTGTTGAGAGTCTGAAGTATGTTCCCTAATCGGTTAGTTACCGTTTTAATTGAATTGGGCTCTTATATTCGCAGTTTTGCTCACTAAAATGCCTTGAACATTTGCTGGATTTTCAATTTCCTCTTTGTTATATTACTATTCATTGTGCCCCTTTTATTTTTTCCTCTTGGGTTTTTACCTTGTTTTTCCTTCTCTTGCCATTGGCAACATAATTTAGCAACACCATTTTTCTGCTTTAACCAGTTTTGCCGTTCGCGCATCAGTCGCCGGCCTTGCTTTCCCTATTGAAGTCGGCACTTCTTATGTACCTTGAGGAAAAAATATGTTTCTTTCCTTCGAAACATTCCAATGCTATTATTTTTATGCTGCTTTTAAAGAAAGTTATGTTAGTTTTATTATGTTATTGTATTGGGTTTAATTAAAATTCTGTGTCTTCTAATTCTTGGAAATTTTCGAGCGCTTCTAGTAATTCCATAACACGTGCGAGCGTATATTCCCGACTATTTCAGACTTTGCGTAAAACATAGGGAATTGGTAGACAAGTAAATATATACGATTCAGAATCATTAATCTTACTGTCGTTCTGTCGATCACTCATTCTCATGACAACAACAGGGTGAGAGGGGATGTATTGTCTTACGATTTCACAAGATTTTGATAATCTGTGAGACAGTTGAAACAAACTTACAGGGATGAGGATATATTTATCTCTTCACAGTCAAATAACCTGGTACTTTATTCGCTCTCTTATACAGCTATAGCTAGTAGTTTAGATGTGCCAGAAGTAAATAGCATGCGTGGGTGAATTCTAAATGTACTGGGTAATAAGTGCTATAATTAAATACATTCATTTTTTAGATTTGTTACTCTGGATACCGTAACGACGAGAATTCTCATACGTACGATCTGAACTAACTGTTGCAGATTTCACAGTATTTATCACATATCAACATTTTTCGGGTATTTAAATCATCCGATTTTCCTATAACTCTACTGACTAAAATCGTTGCCACCTTACGTTTGTCCTATAGTTATGCACCATTTCTATCTACACATTTTTGAAGCAATAATTAATTACGTACAGAATAAAGGATTACCTAAGAGTTGCTTCTTCCAGAGATTTTCAAGCGTGTACTTGTTTTTATATTGCAATTAAAATTATGGCTGAATTAGCTTTAGCACTGCCTTTGTGGCATCAGCACATCATGTAAACAAACAATTCCATCGCGATTTATGAAAAATCCGGGAATGACCGATATTTTTTTTATTTTGTTCATGCATACAGGCAGTTAATAAAATAGTTAATTAATTATCTATCAGTAGTTAATTAATTAACTCTTAACTATGTATCCACTTCATTTTCTATGGGGAGTTAAAACTGGGATTCATGATTTTAGGACTCCGTAATCCTTGAATCTTAAATTGCTGTATAAACGTGTTTACTGCAGTATCATTTCAGTAGCGGAAAGCGAATACGTGAAGTGTTTTTCAGCCAACGTTGTCTGGTCTATCGAAGACTACGCACTGAGCGTTGTCCATTGGGACAAAGAAGAAAATCTCAGAAACGTCGATAAAAATCATCTTTTGAAAACAGAGATTGTCAAATTGTTTGACATTCTTAAAAACACTCTCTTCACCATAATAAAGAATAAGGTATCCGTACTACAAGATACTGATTCAGGTGTTCCACCTAACAGAATTCGGGGCAGAGAAGCAAAATCTTAGCTTATAGAGAAGGCACATCAAAAGACTGACACAAGTAACCGCATTCTTTAAGAAAATGTAGAAAGTATTTAAAATGCATAACCTTTTGCTTTGTTTCATGTCTTCAGTGCGTCACAGTAAATTGATTTTTTAAATATTTAGTTTTTAACTTATTATTTAAGTTCTTTATTATTTATGTTATAAGACTATAAATCATACTTCATTTGATAGTGTTGCAAAATTTATAAGGTCTGAAAATTGATATTCCCTTTTACAGCTTATAACCCTTTTACCAATACCCTATTACCGCATTTCATTTTGCCCTCAAAGAAAAAAGAAATATTTGGTATAATTCCCCGGATGAGAAAGTTCCTTTAGGGTCACTCTATCGCGATTCTATAGCATTTATAAGAAATAATTTACCGTTCATTCAGTACTTTTTTATTTTCATTTAATATAACATGCAACTAAGAAAATATAATTTACCTTTATTATCAAAATCATTGACACGACAACGAAATAATAATTTACATAATAAACTAATTCATATATTGTTTGAGTGACACATATATACTTCTATTCTCGAAATACAATTTTTGAAGCATAATAAATGTAATAAATCGAGTTTGGTCTGCAAGCTGTTGCTCTAAATTTTACCTATCGTGACCGCACCAATCAATAATAAAAAATAAGAACATAATTGATACTTTATTTTTATATGCTCCTTAGTGTTATTAATAATTAATTCTATAGTTTACACGATTATCCAAGAATATCCTTGTATGAATTTTAGATCTCAAATATGCTACTCTGAAATTAATTGTACATGCAGATTTATCTTTATGGCCCCAATCAGCAGCTTTGGACATCTAAGATAATATTTCCCAATCTCTTTATATCGAACGACCACTTTTTCAACTATATATAAACTGAACACTAGACGTTTATATGACGTATCACAACAACATAAACACTTAATTGTTTGTGTTGCATAAATAAACCAATATTCAATAACTCAATTTGCTACTTACGAGCCAGAAATTATAAGGTAATAATAATGAAAAATAAGTTGCACATACAATGTGTTGGTTACTATATATAACAAAATATTCAGTGGAAGCCTTGTGCTTGCATTTTGTTTATTATTTATTTTGATATAAGGTTTCACAGAAACTTATCCTTTCTAGTAAAATATCGTATATAACAGTCAATCACTACAACATAGGAAAAATTAGATCAAAATCAAGGTGCTTGACTGATAACGTATAAACTGATAACGTATCAACGGCCATCTGGGGTCGTGGACAGGAAAAGGCAAACTGATGCATTGCGTAGGAACCGAGAAACTTAGGGACCCGGTCCGCAAAAATAGTTTAAAAAAAGAATAACTTGTAAAATAGGGGACAGTATAGAATCCCCACGCATGTGTTGCATAAGGATCCAGAAATTCTATCAACGGCACTGAAACTACCTGATAATACGCTACGGACAAAAAGTGGTCCTCGAATCATAGATTGAAAACAACTATTTGAAAACCATTATTAAATAGAAACACTAGCAAACAAGCACTTTAGAACATTTGATTTCATGTAATGTAAAAACCTAATCGTGAGGCGTCACAGACCTGATAATGTATGAATATTTCATGCAGAACCTGCTCATGTTTCCCCTTTTAAGTCATTAAATTATTACACACACTTCAGAACTGCAGCGTTTCTTTCTTTTTTTTTTTTGCTTCCGACCCTGACCGTTCGACCTACCCAAAAGTGTAAGGCATATGTATGAACAGCCAGGACAGTGCCACCCGACCCTTGTTGAACATGATCAATCAGTGCACATAATTTATCACGCAACATGGCATTGCATCATATACTTCCGCTTGTCCACAATTTCTAGCGCTTGTATTAATTACTACAGCTTTATGTCTGAATATTTCAGCAACTTGCATAAATGAGACGCATTTTCCGTTTGTCAAATCGAATACAAGATGCTCATTCGCTAGCGCACATCTGAAAACCCTATTTAATCCTAATTTCGCATTTGAAATAAAGTTTAGGCTACACCAGCTGAGGGATTTGGGATACTTGTATTTACAGTTTATAATCATAATTGCAAATTATTCAGATGTGACCTGGGATAACCTGAGCCAATAAATCTAAAATCAAGCACAAAAATGAATCGAATATAATCAAATGTATAGCAATCGAATTCTGTAGCAAAAACGTACCAAAATATGTATGATTAACTGAATCGAGTTATTCAAATAAACTACACTAGTGATATTATTTGCTTTATTCTAGTGGTACGTGCTCTTAGAATAAAGTTTAAATTGCTGTGTAATGGCGTGCAATAAGGACAAACAATAAGTTTTTAGTCTGTGTTAACATCTACCAAAAATAAATATTTATTAAATTACATAAATTATAAAATATATGCTACCGTATTTATTATGCCTAGCGATTTGCTTCAGAGATAAAAGGGTTGTATGATTGCCCAGATATTGTATCAAGATAGGCCATTGCTAGAACACTATGCAGAACCGTTGCAAAATGATTTTATTGATTTGGAATGTAGTCTCAAACTATTTTCTTATACTTAAAATTGCGTTGAATCGGGTACGCGCATACATTTTATAAAAAATGCCAATGTTTGAACTGTAAAGTTGTTTTAATTATTTTTTATAAAATGTTTATGTATATAGATAGTCAAAATTTTATCTGAAACAAGGAAATAAAAATTGTGCAACTATTGTGCAATAAGCTTGCATAACAGTTCGCAATATGAAAAATAAATTACATGGCATTTAAACGTAATAACAACGGACCGGTTATTAAACTTTCACTACTGCCTGCATATACGTATAATTGGCTGCCCTTCGAGTAGTTAGTTTCTAAGGAAGCCACACTTGTTTCATTTAAATTTTATCTGCTCTTCCCCGCTGTGCTTGGGTGCTGAATTGGGTACAACAGAACTTGCCAACTCTTAAAAGTTTACCCCGTAAACGTAAGACATGCATAGAGCCTTTATTCTTTACTAATTCCCCTTGGTGAAAGATCGCCTACGCACCACGTCCATAAGACCCCCCAGGGTATCCCATGGAGAGCCGTTATACAATTACAGACTATAACAAAAATATTGTATTAGCGAATACATTTATTTTTTTTCTTTATATTATGCATACACGAATTGCTATATCCACCGAATGGTTAAAAATGTTTCAAAATTAAATACATAAAGCATCAGGAAAATTCAACAGCCGAATAGTTCGTACTTTTCTGTGATCGAGCTACTCGTATGTGGTTGTCCAGTGATTTTTGCTATTAGTTCCTTTGTAAAAAGAAATGAAATTGATTCTGAGGCAAAAGAACCCCGTCCTATTTATTAATGATTTTAAATATGTTGGGATATACGTAAGGAATTTAAATATGATAGTCTAATACTTTCAAATATGTAATGCTTATACAGTGATTGGTTACAAAAATTTGAAGTGAATATTAATAGATATTTAAACACATTAAAAATATATTGCAGAAGTAATGAAATGGAACAGTTATACCCCTTTGAACAAAATTATTTCTTAAAAACACGATTTGGTATTTTTGAAATATTAACAACGTATAAATAAATAAACAATAAAGAAACAAATAAACCATAAACAAAAAATGAACAATAATGCATATATAGAAATATGATTGCAGTTTTTCGAATAACAACAAATATCCAATTTTAACAAGACTTTTATGAAAAAACTAATTGCTAAGCAGAGTATGTTCATTTGAAAGCTTTCAGAAAAATATAAAATATTTATAAAATTGAAATATTTTCAAATTCATATTTCGCAATTTAGTATTGCTCGATATAATATTTATATTTTTCTTAAAAATTGAGGGCACTAACATTTAAACACAGGATTTGGAGGATGTGATGATAAAGTACTTGTGAGAGAATTAAAATGTAATAACTTTGTAAATATAACAAAAAATATATAATTTAATAAATTCTGTTACGACATAAAAATTAATTCGATGGCCACATTTATTAAATAATGGTACTTCAGCATTAACTTGAATAAGAAATATCGCAGAAAAGAACAGTTACATGTAAATGCAACAAAAGTAATTATCTCACCTTAATACATTTTGGAGAGATTCAATGCTTCTGAGTTGCACTTCAAGCTTAAAATAAAGGAAATTAATCATGATCCACTGGAACTAATAATGATATTAATACAACAAAGCGGAGCTATAACGCGCAGTATACAAAGTGGCGCATGAGGGACAAAGCAAAAAAGGTAGGAAAAAAATAGAAAACACCAGAGGGTATGATCTCTGATACCGTAGATAGTGAGACTAGCGAAATTATTTTCTTAGGCTCCAATAAATAAATTAATGTCATCTGATGTAGAAATTGATAAATAATAAAATAAAAGTAAATAAAAGCGCCCTCTGCTGAAAAAGTGCAGATCAAGTAATTCCTGCAGGGCAATTCCTCAAGCAAATCAATACTCTTATAAAAATAATTTCTTCTGTAGCCATTTAAAATAGGTTAAGTCATAAAAAAAATCCCCTGATTAGAAAATAAGTAAAAGGTATATTATTAACGAACTTAGAAATTTTTAAAAGAAGTTTAATACTGAACTTAAATTTACTGAATTTAATTACTGATAAAACTTATGAAAATTTTGAAAGATGGAGCGCTGGGTGTAATAACGTTACATAATAAAAGAAGATGTATGTGTGTATGTGGGTGTATGTGTGTGCATGCGGTTTGTAGCGGGAAATCTGAATGTCGTGTGGCCTTCAAATTTGGTATACAGGCAGTTCAGGATACGTAGGCATTGGCGATAATTTTTTTTTTAAATCGGATTTTTTTTTTTTACTTTTTTAGGTTTTAGTACGATTTTGAGCGATTATCACACAAATCGGTTCCATATCGAGTAAAAATATTACTACAGAGTTTCCATTTTGACACCATCGGTAGGTAAGCTTGAAGAACGTTCTATTTATAGATGTTTGATCAGTATCCGTAGGATAATTTTTTCGTATTTTTGATTTTTAAATACAACCAAATTTCCATTTATTAGGTTATCTAATAATTTATACTTTAAAAGTAAATAGAACCTAATGGTCATATTTAAAAGTATTTTATCAAAATCTCCTTTTACGACGTACTAAAATTACATAGTACGTCGTAAAGAGCACCGTCGCATAGTACAGCCATAGAGCTTTCGGGCATTACTATGCCCTTCATCAGTGGCATCTAATACTTCATACTTTAAAAGTAAATACAACCAAACGGTCATATTTAAAAGTATTGTATCAAAATCCCCTTTCACGACGTACTAAAATTACATAGTACGTCGTAAAGAGCAGCGTCGCATAGTACAGCCATAGAGCTTTCGGGCATTACTATGCCCTTCATCAGTGGCATCTAATACTTTATACTTTAAAAGTAAATACTGCCAAACGGTCATATTTAAAAGTATTTTACCAAAATCTCCTTTTACGACGTACTAAAATTACATAGTACGTCATAAAGAGCACCGTCGCATAGTACAGCCATAGAGCTTTCGGGCATTACTATGCCCTTCATCAGTGGCATCTAATAATTTATACTTTAAATGTAAATACAACCAAACGGTCATATTTAAAAGTATTTTATCAAAATCTCCTTTTACGACGTACTAAAATTACATAGTACGTCGTAAAGAGCAGCGTCGCATAGTACAGCCATGGAGCTTTCGGGCATTACTATGCCCTTCATCTGTGGCACCTAATTCTTTATACTTTAAAAGTAAATACAACCAAACGGTCATATTTAAAAGTATTTTATCAAAATCTCCTTTTACGACGTACTAAAATTACATAGTACGTCGTAAAGAGCAGCGTCGCATAGTACAGCCATAGAGCTTTCGGGCATTACTATGCCCTTCATCAGTGGCATCTAATACTTTATACTTTAAAAGTAAATACTGCCAAACGGTCATATTTAAAAGTATTTTATCAAAATCTCCTTTTACGACGTACTAAAATTACATAGTACGTCGTAAAGATCACCGTCGCATAGTACAGCCATAGAGCTTTCGGGCATTACTATACCCTTCATCAGTGGCGAAGTGAAAATAACTGGCGAATATATGCTTAAATGCAGGCCATAACCTGTATTTAAGCACATGGCTTGCATTAAAGCACATGTTCGCCAATTATTTTCACTTCGCCACTGATGAAAGGCATAATAATACTCGAAGTATTAATTATTCTGACGTGTTTCCATATAATTTTATTTTGTCTGATACTTATTTCGTCGCATCCAAAGCACTAAGTTTCACAAAATGTCTATGGTTTGGCAAAATATGTCGTGTATATCTTCGTATTCTAAGATTTTTTTAATTTACTGCGTAATTAATTTTCAGTGATTTATTGAAATAAATGCATAACATTTTAGATTATCATTTCCACAAATGAAGTCTGGTATATATTTGACCTGTCGTTATGAATGCCAGCAGAATTTAAATCACGCCTCTGGGAATCATTTCTAACCGAAAGGATCGGTTATTTTGTTTGTGTTTTTAGCTTCCTACATTTGTTGTGTAGCGTAGTTTGGGGAATTCGCATTTCGTGGTGATTTGGATCGAAACTTATTTGACGATTTAGAAAGCGAGTGATGTTGTTTATAAATGCAATATATTTAAACAACGGTTGCTTATTTAGGACACGGAAAACCCCGTGTAATTCGTTCTAGTGTGTTAATAAAATGTATTTACCAGTGGTAGTTTCTGGTGAAGGGTATAAAAATAAAAAACTATTACTATGAAGTAATTAAGTAACAAATATAGAACATTTGATGAAGTTAATATGAAATAATGATAAAAAGAACAATTTAATATGAATTGCTATTATTAATATATTTTTTAAATGGAAAATATTAATTTTATTATTAACGGTCATTTCTGAATATGAGTTAGCTTCAATGAGATTGATAAGATAAGCATATTGATATTAGTAAGCTCCAGATTTCAATCAAAGTAATTCAAGAGCTATGCTAACTGGTGGCTGAAAGGGCGCGTTACATAATTAGTAATATTGTATTCAACATAACAACCAGGATTAATTTTATATATTTGTGAGAAACATAAAACAAGTTTAAGTTCTATAAAACAGTTAAGAACCTTAGTAATATTTCTCTCATGAAATACTCACAGGAAATTAAAGTAAATAACGATCATTTTTTTATTACCACATAAATATGCAATAAAATAAAGCGTATTAACGTGTTTATGGTTTATTGTCAAAATTTTCCAAAATTTAATTCGTACGACTATGCATCTATTACCTATAAATGTACTATACCCAGCGTTATTCTCAACCAATTCGGGCTCCTCAAAATCGTGATTGATGTAATTATTAAAAAATAAAATTGTTTTAAATATTTGTAGAAAAATTGTTGAAAATTGGGCTTAAAATATCTCGCTGAACAATTTACAAAGATGGATAAGTTTCCTTGGTGTAAAATCTATTGTAAAACAAAAATTAAAATACATATTAAATTAGTCGTTCATTTAAATAAATATATAATAATATAATATATTTAATAACACTTCCAAAGAAAGGGGATTACAAAATGTATGATGACCCTCTCCTTAAAGATTAATCTTGTAGAAGAAAATAAGTAAACATGGTAATTACAGAAGCATTAAAGGACATAAAACATTACAAATGGAACTATTACAACAAACCATTACAGCATGGCATTTAAAAGATAAACATGGAAGATAAATAAGGCGAGGATGGCAATTAAAGAAGATAAATAATTAGCTATCAATATGAAAAAAAAATCTCAATTTCAACTGAATTATCAGTCAGTATCTAGTTTTAAAAATCCCTAGAAAAGAACAAAGAGTGGAAATGTTTTTAAAAAATTGAGGCTGAAAATTGCAAAATCTGAAAGATAAAAAATAGAATTGGCTTAAAGCTCTAATAATAAGAATACTCTTAGATCGCAGCCTTCGATACCCGTCTCAGCCCCAATTTGCATTGACTACCGTGCACATTCTTATTAATTTTGTAAAGAACCATGTAAAGAACACATTTAATAGGTTATTTTCCACTGCTTTCGTAACACTGGCACCGTTCCTATTACCCCTGAGTATAATATTTCATTATTTTTGGGTCTATTAATTGATTTTGATTTTCGAGAAAAGTTCGTCTTTCTTCAGATTTTATCAGCTATCAGAAGATGTTTCATATTGTGCATATTTACATACATTTTTTTCTGGGAGATAGAGAATATTGTTACGTGACAAAATTGTGGGAACTTACAGGGAATATTTTCACATAATTAAATAGCTTTTTATAAACACCATTGCCAAATGCTGATTCATTTTCTATCACCAGCAAGTTAAACAGAGCTAAAACTATCACCATTTAGAGGTAGAAGCAAGGAACTTTTTTCATTCCAATATTATTTTTCTATATGCTGAAACACTTTTGCCTGAGTGGTACCACTGCGAAACCATTTCTTTGATATTTGTTTTTTGATATGGAAAAGTTTAGAAATACATATTAGTAATTTTCTTTGAGGAAATACAGCGATTTTTAAGTACCAACAGCCCCAACTATGGCAAAACTGTTCACACTCTAACCTTCATAGCTGTAGGAGTAGGATTTCATTTCTAGATACGGATCTAAATATGTATTTATGTAGACATGCTGATAATAGTTTTAAAACTACTTTAATGTTAGGCCCCGGTAAAAATTGCTCTAGTAGGAATAATAAAAAATAAGGAGCAAAAATGCCCTTAAACAATCAAATCCAAAAGCTCCTACCATTGACTAAATAAAATTTACTTATTAAATTCTTTATGTAATAAAATTATTTCCTATTCCTAAAGACAGATGAATGCATGTATATTGTGTACATTGTTACATTTATTTTATTTATTTTACTTTACATTTTAAACGATCGATATTGTAACGACCGTCACTGTTTTAATTATTATCTAATCCTATGTCAGGCTTTAAATTTTTAGTACAATTTTATTCTGTTTGAAATATTAGAATCTTATTTAAACTCTAGGATAATTAGCAGAAACTGGATTATCCTGCATGGCAGCACAGTTCAGGAATACCACCTTCATTATACTTATAGTGAGATATCAAATGAATACTTAAATCATATCTTGCTATATGATCATATCTATATAATTATAAACCATGTCATAAAATTACAAAATAGAAATTATGTTTTGAATGAAATCTTAAAATTAATTACTTCTAAATTTTATAATAAATATTTTTTAAGAAAATGATAAGTGTCGATTCATTTACAGGTAAACTTTAATCCCTAAAATATGTTTAAAACCTATTGTCACCAAGCATTTAGAGAAGATAAATTTGTAAAACCATTTAAAATATAATTAGTATTAGAATATAAAATGAAATTAGTTTTGTTAAACTTTCCAAACAAGTTGAAACGTATCACAGTCAACTTGTCAATGTCATCTTGTCACAGTCATTTAGTCTCAGTCATCTTGTCATAGCCATCATGATCTTAGTCCACTCTATGGATATTGGATATTTTTATTCTATTTAAATATTTAAAATGTGTTTTGTTATTCTAACATTCAATTTCTATTTTTACGCTACTGTCATATTACGACCATGATCTTAAATTAGTTTGGTAATAAAAAAAAAAATATGGCATATCTACCTTTTGTTTTCTTTAACTTTGATCCGCAAAGGTACACACACTCAAAAGTTAATTTTAATTAATTAGAATTCTAATGCTTGTAATACAGTCAAATACTTGTGATTCAACCTCTATTAATTGATGTGTATGAAGATCAAATGAAAAACAGAGTTACACAATTATATGCATGACAAAACGCCGATTATACATAAAACAGGTACAAAATATATATATATATATATATTTATATATATATATATATATATATATATATATATATATATATATGTATACATATATATATATATATATGTTGATGAATATTATAAATTAGCGCACTTTATGGAATTATTGAGTACAGCGACTAATAATGCATATCCCCCCAATTTTGTTATTAAAATTATCAACTCAGTGTATCAAATTTCACTCGATAACATCCTAGAAAACATTCCCAATTATAGTGACTAACATACAGGAGAGAGAGAGTAAAAATATATATATATATATATATGTATATATATATATATATATATGTGTGTATATTATATATAATTATTTATTAATTATATAAATAAATAAAAATGAAAAATAATAAACTAAGTCAAAAACATTAGAAAAATCAAAAAATCGGAAAATAAGATGCATTAACATTAATGTTTTGAATTTTATTTTCGCAAAAAAATGTAACTTTTGTCAGTATTGAAACTACGTTTTGAGCGCCCTTATAATGGTGTATAGTGGCATTCTCGATTATCCAGTTTTCCTATGAATTACTTGTTTAGTAGGAATTTTCGTCTTTGATTCATATTCATATTCAGTTCTGCATGTTTGGGAAGTTGTATTCTGAATTGCTTGTCCAGTCTCCAGCTTAGACTCACTGGACGGGTTTGGGAGTATTTCCGTGAATGTTCGTACTGCCTCCCTGGTAGAATTTCGACTTGTTCATTCCGGTGCTTCTAGATTAAGCTGTTGAGGTTGATCGTGTATACACGTGGTAGAAGAAGAAGGGTTCATGCCGCATGGTAATACAATTTTCTTATTGTATCCTTTTTTTCATTTTTTGATGCCTGTAGTCTGAGTTTAAGCATTTATAGTAATGTACTATTGCTTAATCTGAAACAGGCATTTGTTTGGGTTAATTAGAATTAAATACTCAGACCTGAAGATGAATTTTATTCTGATTAATCATCGAATTTGGGAAGGTTCTATTCTTTTCTCTTATCGGCTTTATGGCCGTGAATTTGCTTCTATGGTGATGTTAATATTACTTGAATTGTATTTTTATTTTTTTTTATTATTACATAATTCTTATTATTACATTTCAAATATATATATATATATATATATATATATATATATATATATACATATACATATATATATATATATATATATATATATATGTATACATATATATATATATATATATATATATATATATATATATATATATATATATATACATATATATATATATATATATATATATATATTTGAAATGTAATAATAAGAATTATGTAAAAATAAAAAAATACAATTCAAGTAATATTAACATCACCATAGAAGCAAATTCAAAGCCATAATGTCGATAAGAGAAAAGAACAGCACCATCCCAAATTCGATGATTAATTAGAATTAAATTCATCGTCAGGTCTGAAGTCTTAAAATGAATTATATGGTCAGGAATTTGCTTAAACTAAGTATGTAAAATGAATATTTGCTTTGCATTTATTACACTAAGATTGAGTAAGTAGTCTAATGAAATAAAATGTTTCAACAATTTTACACAGATTTAATCTCCTTCGTGTGGTATTTCAGAAAGTATACCTGCAGTCAGCATTATATATATATTTTTTATTTTATAGAAATAAAATTATATTGCTTATTTATCATATAATCCACCACGAAGTACTTTAAAATTTATTTGAATGATTATTATAAAATAATGTTCAATAAAAAATCGATAATAAAACGTGTTCCAAATTATACAATTTATTTTAAGTCTCTAATTTAATATAAAAAATAGCCCAAACTGCTACTTTAAATAAACTAAAAATGTAATTACTTCGTCCTTAACTGTATAATAGAGCTGATGAAATGTATTAACTGATTTTGAAAGCAAAAAATATATTTCTTTAAGGATATTTGGGACATGGAAGCCAGCTGCTGCAGCTAAGGCAGGGATATTTCTGACTTAACTATATTAAAATTTCATATTTTTGATTTAGTAGCTGCTTTATTTTTACCTTCAAAATCAGATGATAAATTTAATCAACTCTATAAAAGATGTTACTAGCAAAGTGTTTTGATTTTCAGATTTAAATTTTAATTAATCAAAAATTAATTTTGAAATTTATGTTTCAATTTAACTTCGCCAGAAATATATCTCATAATGAGGCCTAAAAATGATTTTGTTAAATTCCCATAAATAATGACTTTAGAACAATATATTTCCTATTTACCATCAATTTTAATGCATGTATTTATATTATATAAACTTTTGTATTATAACCTGTAATAATGAAATAATGAGAATATATTTTTAAATAAATAACATTTTTCTTAAACTTGAAAGGAGTAATGACTATCTTTTCTAAAATTTATAATGGCTGAATTTCCAGATGACAATTATTACTAAAAATTGTTGATAGCGGCAACAAATTCGAAGTCAAATATAAATTTGCTTTTTCAATTGTTTATACTGCAGTTGAAATTCCTTAAAATCTCTGACATTAGATGTCTAAAAAATACATTTTATTTTACAATCAAGCTGGACGTTACAATCTGTGAACAATTGCAAATAAAACATTTCAATGCATATTATTTTTTATAGTTAATAAGCTCAGCATCTTGTTCCCTTTCTAAGGCATCGACATCGATTCCTTCAAATCAGCCTTTAGTGTAAGGCTGTTAGTATTTTGCCTGAATCTTTCCCTTCTTTCTCTCAATCCTTTATATTAGACAAGAAAGTAATTATTGTGTACTATAAAATGTATGTGTAAATATGGAAACTGTATCAACCGTTCCTTCCCTCTATTTATCCTTTACCTTTATCTACCTTTATAGGTATTCCATTAGTTTGAATGCAGTTAAATGTATAGGTATAAGAAATGTCAACTTGTATGATCATATCTAATACCTAATTATCCTAAATAAAGCTATAGAATTTTACATCGATTTGGAAATACCTTATAGGAATTTGGAAAGTAATTTCTGTATACTTTTTTATTTATCAAGGAGCATGACAAAAGCAAATATCAAAGGCAAACAACGTATGTCACCTTACACAATCAAATTACATTTTCTTTCTTACTTTATATTTTAATTTGTATTTTGTCGCACACGCACAACACAAGGAATTGGCATTTACATGAAATTGTGAACTATGCAAATTTTAATTAAAATAAATTTTCTACTGTTCCATTTTGAATTACATCAAATCACCAAGATTAAATGAAACGGAAATTTCTGGAGATCGGTTAATATTAGTGTTATGCTATTGTATTTATCTGCTTGTTCTTCATAAAATATGCAATGGTACAATTTACTCAACTTCAATTATATTTCCATATAATATTATATGTGTGGTGTGGGGATATATTAATAAAATAAAAACTAATGCACTAATTTTTATTTATAATCGAGTTATATTTAAATAGTTTAATTATGATATGGAAACCTCAAAGTAAATAAGCGGCAGTTCAATATTATTTTAACTAGCTACTGCACTTGCATTCTCAGTCGTTAGTGGTTACTAAAAATTGAAACTACAAGCTTAATTCTAAATATGGCACTTACACGCTTTTATATCAGATATTTAAGGGCATATGTGAAGTATAGTAATAATTATTTACGCTTCTCAAAACTTTAAATACTGCTCCTACGTGTTCTCAGAATATTACAAATTCGCAATAAATTGACATAAAGTGTACGAAGACGGGGATAGTCAAAGTATCAAATTTTAATGCGTATCTGATTAACTCTCCAAATATCATGCTGAGCCCAATAGATTTTTCTGAATTATAGCTTCTGTTTAGTTATCAAAATTGACTTCAATTAAAAGTTGACATGATTCGTGACTTAAGGTGTAATTTGATTCGTCTTGGCTGTGTGGCAATAAAATAGAACGATACTAACGGAGTATTCTGTGACCCCCGCTATAACTAATCGAACAAAATGATGGTATTAGATGAGCTAAGATATATATTTATTTTGTTCTGCTATTTTTGATGAGGGTAATTTTTATTCCGTAAAGACTTGCCATAGCTATACTGGCCAATGCCTTTTGATTTGCTGTAAAATCATATTTGTATAGTATTTAAGAAAAATAATAAATAATGAAAATTAATTTTCTATCTGCTGTAAAAGATTTTTCTTATGCTATAAAATACTTAATTAATATGTAATAAAAAAGGCGTTCTATGTGCTTTTAAAAAAAATACCAATGTAGTAGATATCATCTTCAGTCTTTTTCTCTTATACAATTTCATACGCATTAAATTTGGCAATTATAGTAGGATCCCCGGAAAATATCTCATAATATGTGTTTAATGACATCTGCTGATATAAATACGCTTATGATATTCAACAGTATATTAATAGTAGAAAGTGCTGATACTTCTGACAACTCCCAATACATCTAAGGGTTATTCCTTCGAAGAAATTTATGAATTAGCATGCAGAATTATGAATGTATATATTCCTAAAATGTCACTCTTTAACAGTACACATGTAATGTTATATTTTTCAATATTTTCTAAAATGACAATTGTGTATAATGAAAACAGCACATATTACACATGATTATGGGAATAAATGATATACCTTCCACGGGATTATCGTTTACTGATTTACTAATAATGATAATTAATCAGTTGTTTGTTAATCATGATTACAAAACATTAAAAGGCACACTGGTGTGATTTATCTAAGCATTGAATAAATTTTAATTTTATTTCTAAATATTCTGCTTTTATCTACCACTTTTAATAATGACAAATTATATAATACACTTGCTTACTCATAAACTTATTTGATATTAAGCATATTTCAAATATTAAAATAGCTAAACAGCAAACTGAAACATAAACATATTCATATATTTGTTTGTGAAACCTTGTTGGAAATATTGTTTTTGACATACCTTTTACTCATACAGTTTAACAAAATAAAATAAATATAGTTTAAATGCAGAGGAATTCAAAATAAAATATGAACTGTTTTATACTTTATGGTACATAGCAAGTCCGGCATTAATATCATGAATTATAACAAGATTTAACAATTTCATATCTCAGTAAAGGATCGAAGCCAGATCAGAGACAAATTATATAAATTTTCATAGCACACAAGTTGATAAAAATGAATAATCTGCATGTTGTAATAATATGTACATAGAGACTTGATTTACTTATTCATGAGCATTCTAAACTAAGGCATTGGAATTACAGTTAATCGAAAAACATTATTTTGTCTTATAGGACATTATTACAGTATCTGATTGTTAATTTTTTTTTTATTGAAGCGCGTTCATTATCCTGTATCCAAGTGTCCATACATAGGACTTCTTGAGCAAAAGACTAGACCATGCAAAAGATTTTGTCCTGTCCTCATCCTTACCAACGACACAATTTTGCAATCGATTTGGTAGCTTCAAGGATACTGAGTCATCCTTTTTGCTAGGTATTCCACCTCACGTTCGATTAGAACGCTAAAATACTTAAAATGTTCATGGAACAAATAAGTTTACGGCTTGCATGATCGTATAAGTGCTTTAAGCTGAAAATTAAAAAGGTAATTAAGAGGCTTGGAAATGAGGACCAAGATTAAATTTGAATTAACGAAAACAAGTTTTATTTACATATTTTACAATTGAAAGAAACATGAAAAAGGTCTGAGCCAAAAGTTGCTCACTCGAAGTACCGACACATCGTAAAAGTTTAACATGCTAGGTCATTAAACATTATACACCTCGTAGGTCATTAAACATTATAAAAATCACTAATACACAGATAATTACTAATATACTTAAATTCACAATCCTCAAATTCTGTCAAAATTCCTCGTAAGGAAAAAATTTAGCATAGTGTTAACAGGAGAGAGATAATTCAGCCTTGCATACTGTGCGAAGTCAAAAGGCCTTACCTTCGGCTCTTGGGCTCATCGGCCGAGGCGATCGGTTGTTCGGACGGGGAAACGGAGAGCATCTCGCTCCCGTGCAAATTTCTAGTAACTCACTTCGCAAACACTTTTTAGGCACTCTCGACTTCTTCTTTTTAGAAAAAAAATCCTCTCTGAAAACTTTCAATTCTATCTCTCCTCCTACTCAAATATCATTTGCTAACAGAACTTAAGCCACCCCTTAATATTACTGGTGGACAGCTTGGCCTCCACTTTCAGTGACCAGTTCCATGACATCAGGGCTTGCCCACTCGCCCCTGAATTATCGCTTGCAGGTGGCCAGGGGTCCCACGCTCCTGCGCGAACCTCTGGGCTTAATTGCGGCCCCACCAACCGCTTTCCCCCGTTCTGTCTTCCTCTTGTGTAAGACCACCCAGGCAGCTCCACTGACCCTCTCCTTTGCAGGTGGCCAGAGGGGGACCCTATACATATTTGTACCAGGGCTAGGGACCGTCCTTTGCAGGTCGCCTTCCTCTCCAAAAACTTCAGCAATGTTACATATTTTTGTAAAACACTATGTAACAATCCTCACAATTTTTACGATTACTTTTTGTCATTTAAATTTATTACTTTCTCTTTTCTACGAGACTATGACAGAAGGATAATTAATAACGAATTACAATTCTGAAGCATTAAAAATATCGGCAATTCGATATCTTAAACACTTTATGCAGGTATTTCTCACCATAACAACATGGCCGCTACTTGTACGTCATCAGCTCCCCCATGCACAATTATTTTGTTAACAAGCAAAATCGACTCCAAACATTTCCATTAAGGGGTTAGTGGCATCTAGATATTTTTCCAAATTGGCTACTACTCTAACTGTTTTGTTATGTACCTCATTTTATTCATACCACTTTTCAATGAAAAATTGATGCATTAAGGTTTTTATGTTAAAATATGTTATAATTGCATTTTTATTCAAAAACGGAAATAAAAGTTCATTTTTAATTTAGTCCGATATCTAGTAATTAAGTTTTGTGCGTATAAATGGGTCCCGTTTTTTCACATAGCTTCCTTCACTTATATTAAATATTAACTAACTCACTGTGATACTGTGGCTAGTCCTAACTTTGAGACCTCAGAGGTTGGGGATATTTAAAAAAGGAATCAAGACACGTTATTTCCGACTGAAAGTTCTAAATTCTAGATACACCTTTGTTATTTTTACATACCCTTAAAGATCAGTTTAAAAAATGTTATATAATTGAAATTACTGGCTTTGAAAGATTTATTAATTATTTATTTTCCATATGCAGATATTAGTTGTATTTAAATTTTGCTCGTCATACTTTGGATCTTCAAATGTATCCATGCCGTGCAAAATTCTGCATGCATAATAACAACACTTATTGCAAGGGTCTCTGCATTTTTTTTTCAAAATAAAGGAATTCATCTTAATTTGATTTTGCAAGATACGAGTCCCTACCAGATGACTATATCAAGGACTGGCCCAAATTATTTAAGTGAATGTAAATTAACATACGTGCTCTATGCTTTATAAATGATGGTTATAATATAACAATTAAATCAATATATAGTTGTATTTTACACCAAGGTAAGAATAATATAATAAATACATATTAGTAATGAACCACGCGAATCTTGAAATGCACCGGTTTTGTGTGTATACATGCTGTGTTTACTTATATTTTATTACTCTCACTGTGAGAAATTCTACTGACACAAAATGCGACTTCTGTCATTAAAATTGAAATAATGTGTTTAATGAAGGCAAATGCGAGCAAAACATGCTTACAGCTTTCTAAATGATTTTATCATCCCTTTCTTATCAAAAGGTATATTGAAGGACCATACAAGTTGACATTGAAAGCTGCATTTTATAGAAAGACATGCTGGTTGTCAGAAAGGTGTAGCTACAAAAGTGATGTTTCTGAGATAAGCACGTTAGCATGTTAAGAACACTATGTGATATATCAAAGATTTATATCAAAATAGAATGTCTCTGTAACGCTGTTTGAGTATACTGTAGAATCCTCTAAAGCTTTTGTTTACAAAAACAGTTATATTTGTTCACGAACACAGTTGTATTTGTTCAAGCATTATTTTGAATACTTTCAAATGTAACAAATGGGTTTGCATACAGGCAGTTTGGTTATACAGTTAATCCTTGATATGAGGCTGCGGTGTGTTCGTGATTATTTGGTAGTTTACTAGATGTTAGCACTATATTGAATTTCAATCAAAATATTTTAATTTTACTTATGTTATTAATTCGTTTTTCGTTTAACCTTATATAGAACAGCAAAGTTATATGAAACTGTAAAGTTATAAGTTAAATTTCAGACTGATTTTAATGAAGTTATCGAGAATAGTTTTAATTCCTAATTTCTTGGCTATGCTTACTTCAATCATTAACTTCAATATTTTATAGCACAAATTATTCAAGAAAAAATGCTGCATACTCATAACACTTAAGGTAAACATAAAATTATAACAACATAAAATTATGACAATTAACACTTAAGGGGAAATAACACTTAAAACGAATAGCTGCAAAATTAAAAAATATAACTGTAGTTTGATCACACTAGTAGTACTGATACTACTGAGGTAATATATTTCAATAATCAATAATTTATTCCGGAGTTCTGCTTTTTTCACATAGACAGTGAAGACGAGAATTCCCGTACGTAGATCCTGCTATAAAATGGCTGAAATTGTCCATGTTTTGCACATGATAGGCAAGTACTTCTACAAAGGATAGCCATGTGCACACTCGCTATGACGGTGCATTAAGAATGTTATCTGTTTAGAAAAGTTCGTTCACACAGTGACACATAAATATGGAAGGTAGATTATAGAGTTGCGATATAAGGGACTTCCAATGCCTTTAACAACTAGAATATTTGCTCTGTTTCCAAAGTTGGTGTTGGACAAAAGTGGATAAATATCGAAAGGCGTTTTGCAAAGAGTAGACTGTATTCAATGAAACAACCATCTATATCCCTTTTAACATTTATTTGAAAATAGAAATGTTCGATGCGCAAAAGTCGTTGATTTCGCTGTTTTCTCAAAATTGAGGTTCTGCAGTTGCACTTTTCTGACACTAAGTATGTATTTTGCATCTCGAAATGCATTGACGAGTGTTCCTGTTTCTTTGCAGGTGAAGACAATCTTCTTGACATGGCTACCGTTTATCCTCCGCATGAGTCGACCGGGAAAGAAAATCACGCGCAAGCACCTTTTCATGAGCTCCAAGATGAAGGAGTTAGAACTGAAGGAACGCTCCTCCCGAAGTTTGTTAGCAAATGTGCTGGACATGGACGACGACTTCCGGGGCCAACATCCAAACAACTCGGCCCCGGTGCACACAGTGAGCGGGGGCGGGAGGGGAGGGGGGTCGGCGGGGGACGAGACGCCCCTCTACCACCCGTGCCTCAGCACGCAAAGGGAGCTGCAAAGCATTCTCCGGGAGCTTCGATTTATTACGCGCCGAATGCGAGACGACGACGAAAATCAGGAAATAATCTCGGACTGGAAATTTGCCGGGATGGTCGTCGACCGCATATGCCTATTCGGCTTTACACTTTTTACCATCTTCTCCACCTGTGTTACCATCTTTTCGGCGCCTCATTTAGTCGCGTGATTTTTCACCAAGTGGCGATTTTTTCGTGAGAGTGACTACATCCAGAAAATGGACAGACACATCCAGAAGATGTACCTCCGATATTCAAGCTACCAGATGAAACGTGGACACTGCCAAAACCCGGAGGACATTCGACAACTAATGAAGTAGACAAGGAAAATGTGAAGTGATAAGCCGTCTAACATTTCCCTTGTTTCTAAGGCAACAAACTAGTTACATATATATATATATAAGTATATATGTATCGAGCTATAAACGTAGGAAGTCGCCAAGATTGGATTTTGTGGAAGCTACATTCAAACTAGATTATTTAATTTGCTACTATATCGATAGTTATCGAAAATGTATTGCTCAAAATTGAACAACAAAGTGCACAAGAAGAATTTGGGTTATCCAAATGCATCATCAGAAACATTCAAAGTATAGTAGAGGAAAAAATAGGCTTTCAGAATATTTAAAGAAATAAGGAAATTAATTAAGTAGAGACGTTCTTTAAAATAATAATGGCGTTTTAAATCAGGCGGGTTTCTTGAATACATTTTATAGAGTAAATTTAATTGGATTAAAGTAAACCATTTATTTTGTTCGAAATATTTTAATGCCAATACTTACAAGAAAATACTTTTAAATCGTATTGGCAAGTAAACATATGTATGCGGAAAAAAACACCTCCAATTTCTTCTCGTATATTATCTCAGAAGCTAATTTATTCGTTTAATTTTTTATGCTTTTTTCATATTAACGAATTAAATTAGTTACAAATACACATTTTAGTAAATGTTATTCCATTTTACATAACATTATAATGTAATAAACGCAATTTAAAAAGAAATCTCGTTTTAAGAAAGCATTCCGCATACATAATATCACGTTAAAAAACTTCCTTTTTAAAAATACTACATACTACAATCAAATATTTAAAAGTTAAAATATTCTTTATTTACCACCACTTTTCTTACAGATAGTTTAATAAAATAAAAGTATTTTGCTAAAATATTAGTTGTGAATATATAAACATAATTTAAAATTATATTATTTAATTAAATAATAATAATTACTTATTATTTTTTTCATAACACGTTCATATCAATAATCTTTAATTTATATTTGCTATTCTCAAGAGGTTTCAATAAATTAGGCTTATTCATATTCCACAGAAATTTGTTAACTTGATACATTAAATACACAACACATTTCCGTAATTCAATTTATTAAAGTATGTTACGAAAATCTCGAATTAATTTAAACAGAATGAATATGATAATATTACATGCATGAAATGCAATCCTCGGGTATAAATCGATTGTGCTAGTCAAGGACATATGGGTATTTAAATTGAGTCAAAGAAATATTTCAAATAATAAAAAAATACTGGTATGTAAAATAGTAAAATGGTTTAGCACACATTTATCATATATCGCTGCGTGTGTTATATTTTAATGACTAAACTTTATTGCAATGTAATCTCGGATTGTTTCGTTTCAAATTAACTAAGAGCAATATCAGATGCTAATTTAAACCCGTTCACTATGTCTTTGAATTCACTCGCACAGTTATGAAACCGTTCAATATATTTGCGCAATACGCAAACAGTTAATATTGATCGTGAATTTTTTTTAAAACCATATGCTGAAATTATTCGCTAATATGTGTATCTTACCAAGGGAGTAAAACTTGAAATTTTGATCCTACGTATCTTTTGATTACCAATTTTTTTTTTCTGTCAACCGGATCGAGGGTATGATAACTAAGCGTATTTTCTTGTGAAATTCACATTTTTATTAATTGCCGAAATGAACAAATGATTAATATGCCAAGTTCCTACAAATCAGAAATTTTGTACAAATTTGCACATATATGTAACTCGCATTTGTTTGAAAAATGAAACAGCCAAAGCAATGTGCAGCTAATTGTTTCAAGAAATGTGCCATACAGCCCGCTGTAACAAAATTTTAGGTGCAGCATGGCAAATGCAAAACATATGTGCCAAAATCAGCACATACATTCAAATTAGTACACACATTAAAATTACCTTCCCGGTCGTCCATCCTGTTGCTCCAAGTCCTCTGGATGAGCCGGACGGCCTGGGGCTTTCACACATTAAAATTTGCACAAATGTTAAAATTAACAGACTCTAAAATTAGTACACACGTTGCAATTTTGTAGCATGAGGTTATAATTTATTTTTTTAATTTTCTATCAATACAAGTATGTGGCTATGTAAAATGGATTTTCATTTTTTTTTAATCAAATTTTAAAATTTTATAGCTGATTTAGCGAAATTTGAAAGAAATGTGAAATAATTGTAAATTTAATTCACTTTACAAAACAATAAATATGTACGGAATAATGCTGAACATGTCCAGGTCTACGCATGAAGAATTACTTCATTTAGAAGTCTGCAAGTATTTAGTTATGACTTTTGTAAATTTAATCTATTTTTCGACACTATAAATTCATAACTATATTTGGACATGACAGTCTGTGACGTCTATAAGACGTTTGCTAAGATTGAAGCAAATGGATCTTTAGACCGTAGAAAATTACCCTTGATTTTATCATTTTTTATGATATGGAATTTTGAATATAAAATTTCCATGTTACAAATATATTTTAGAATGTAGAAAAAAGTGGTATTTAAAATTATCGTGAAATTTAAAAATTTGGAATATTTGCCAAACTGTTTAAAAGATTAGATACAAATAGTTCCAATGCAAGTGAAAATTTAAATTTAAACATTATTATATAATATTTGTAACAAAAGTTGACGATTTGAACTCCTGTATAAATATATAGAAATAGTAAGCAGTCGAAATCATTCCATGTGATTTACTTTTCATTTTGGCACAGAAAGCCAATCCTATTTGCCATCCATGGATTAGATAAAGGAAATTCCCGTTTCACCACTGTAACAGATTACTAAAATATATCAAAGTCGTTAACGGAACCTTACTTGATAACCAATAAACAATCACAATGTCAAAGTGTATGATTTATAGAATCCCGAAAGAACGTGCAGAAGATTTAAGTTTGAAATTTGAGCGGATTGTGTAAATAGTAGTCGCTAAAAGTAATGGTGAAGCAGACTATAATCACCAGTTGTATATATGCAATACATATAACAATATTATTTAAATCTGTATGCTACTAGTAATGAAAGGAACAGTTTTCTGCATAATTTCAACAGGGGCGCATTTATATAAAGTTATAAATTCTAGTTCAAGAATAATTTCTTGACAGACATGAAATGTTAGATATTCATACGTCGATAACAAATTCAAACATTTTCCATGTTCATGTATGTTTAACAAAGTAGGAGTTAATCAAATAAAATACATTTAATAAAAAACATAATAAACTAAATATAAATATTTCTTTAACTAATAATAATTCAAAAAGATATAAATATAAAATCTCAAATTAAGAATAATAGAATCCATCAAATTATTTGGATGGTAGTAGAGGGACTCAACTGTGAAATCTTAAATCATTTTAGTATATTGATTTTGCTTTAAATGAACCATCAATTTTTATTTTATTTTTAATATATCAAGTTGATAAGTTCAATTGTAATATGTATTCTTTTCAAAAATTATTTAAAGAACTTTTTATAAAAGAATAATTACATGGAAATTTTCTTATGAGCAGCATGTTTTATTTGTGCAAGAGAGATAAAATTTTCACAAAAGATAATGCAAAATATTGCAAAAGATAATAAATGCAGTGCATTTGGTAATAAATTTAGATAAAATAAAAATAATCAAACTACAGGCATAAATATTATATCCGCTGTTGAATAAAAAAAAAGAAATTATTTGCAGAAAGCTGTTTCAAATCTACCAAAAATCATTCACCATTCATATGCAAATGTCCATCATATTTTTACAAAAACTAAGACGATTTAGAAATACAACGTTAAATATTTATTACAGACGATTTTGAAGTTGCATGTCTTTTAAGTAATACGTATGAATTCATATATCTAAAGTTTAACAGGGTAATTGAAAATGCATGTGACTCAGATATTTGTGTATGTTATTATGTAAATTTACCGTTCATCAACAGAAAAAGTTTGTTATTAGGCCTAAAATATACTTTAAGTAACTTAAATTAGTTTTGAAATTAAAAAATGGTGAAATTTTGAAGTACATGCTAATATGCACTTACTCCTTTTTGTCATACGGTATTTTATGATTCTATTACAAATAGCAGCTCAAAAATTTTATGCTCACTACTGCTGCAAAGTAAAGATCAGTCCTTGAGTCAGCGTAATATTTTAATCTCAGGCAAAACATTATTGATGCTTTACATTCTTAAAATAATTTAACATAACTATGCGTATTTAATTAATTTGTTGTAAAAGAGAGCAATCACAAAGTTAGTCTAAGAGTTTGCTTTAAACTGCAACATAGGCTTGAAAATTATCTCTAACGTTATATCTGAATCACATGTGAACTTAGAAGTACACATTTTATATTGAATTTTAGTACAATAAACTGAAGCTATATCTGATTTTTGAAGCTTACAAAATATGTCTATTGAAAATACAATTTCTTTTTCGAAGATTTTACGAATGTAGGTGACTCCAAAATTCAGGCAAATTCCAATTGACTTGCTTAACTGATACCAATTTAGTTTATAAAAAATATAATTTTATATTACATATTTTTATATTCTTTATATAATTTACATTTGTTATAGAAATAAAAATAATCCATTTAAACTATTTGCATGATATGATGGTCAATAAAATATGTATGGTAATGTAAAGTGCAAGAAAATCCAGACTTTTTACTTGCTTACTAATTTAGATAGATAGGGAAATTTTCCGGCTCTATATCATTCCCATATCCTGTATACCCCATAAGTATAGATAACTCATATAAACTCGTAAAGTAGAGGTTAGTAAATTTTGCAATTCTTTAATTTCTGACAGTGACTGACATGATAACTGATTTGCAGTGAAATACAGATACAAATCATTTTTACTTAATTTAAACTTGTCCACTTATTTACATATTTTAGATGAGAATAAGACTCACCTTACGATGACAGTTATAGTAAGCGCGTATTGGTAGCTGAAATTAGGGTTGCCAGACATCCTGCAGACACAGGATGGTCTTGCATTTGCAACGTTTAAAAGCATGTCAGAGGTAAAAATGGATAAAAGGCTTGAAATGTGCTTAAATGGTCAATGCACGTTTTTAAAAAGGAAATAATTTCAAAATGTTGCTCAAAGATCGCTCTTGAACTATAATTTTTTGAAAATGTAGCTCAATAAAATCGATTTATATCACTATAAACTTTAATGAAATATTACAGGTGTTTATTTCCATTAGTTGGATTTTTATTATAACGAACATAAATGAATCGCTAATTTTGCAATCAGTGGTTCAAATGCAAATTTTTATAGTAAAATAACACTTTTGGTATAATGTATTTACGCCACGCACACTAGACTTTTAAAGGGCACAGATTAATACGGTGTTCCCATGTATTAATATGATGTTCCTATTTCTTGTATATAGCAACAATTGGAAAACACAAACCATGTAGAAGTGACTCTCAGCCAAACCACTAATTTAAAACTGACAATTTCACACATTTGTGTTCAGTTTCAGTGTTCAATAAACCGTTGCCTAAGAACAATACTATTTGTTTACAAACTTCTAAATGAAAGCAAAGATCCAACTGCAAAATATCTGGTTCAAATGAATTAAAAATGCATAGATTAAAATGCTTTAAAATGCATCAACTTTAATACAAATTATAAATACATGTATTCAGTGCAAAAGTAAAAATTAACAAAAGTATTTATAAAAATAAAAACAATTCCGAATTTTATTTTTTAAAGTAATTAAAATTAAAAATATGTAACATAAAACAGTGTATTCCAATACTAAACAAATGGAGAAGATGTATTTGAAGAAAATGGAGAAATAAATTTCAAAGAATCGCGATATATATTTTAGTCAGTTATAATATATCTGCACGAAAGTGAACTGAATTAGTGTCATATTAATTCGCTAAGAATAAATCTGGTGTTAATATTAAATTATTTCCTAACACTCAAAGAAAATAGCACAAAAATATTAAGAACCACTTATTGCATTATTAGATATGATCAATAAATAATTCAAATTAGCATAATTTATTTAGAAGACTTAAATATACCACATAAAACTGAAAGTATATAATTGACAGCCCGTAAGCACACAGTATTTGCTTGTCTGAATTTCTGTATCTCATTCTGACTACTCCAAGATCTTTGAAAATATACAACTATGAACAACTAAGTTTAGAAACATCTAAAGCGAACACCAGGATGGTACGTTGTGGAGGATTTTCCACAAAATGTTAAATTTCGACATAAAATTTATTATTATACTTGGGGAAAATATTTCTAGTGACTAGTATTGTAGTTACTGTCCATTGTTATAACAAAATATTGTAAAAAGTAGTAAATTAATATACCGTACTATAACAAAACTGCGCAAAATTCAGCCAAACAGAAATTAAACTTTAAAAATTATTATATTTAAACGTAATTGCATCAAAATTTACTTTTATGAAAATATAGCTGCAGATAAATTATAAGAATTGTATAATGATTAAAAATTTAAACATCAAATTGTGATTATTATTGTGTATGCAATTTACAAAATTGAGTAAAAGTTATACGTATAATATAAAAATGGACAAAATATATAAACATTAAGTTTTATAAATTTGGAATTTAGGAGGAATTATCCTGCTAATATGTTTCAGAACAATTAGCACATCAAACCAAGTTCGTTTAATTAATAGAATAGTCAATGTTCTCGGAAAAATATAGATGATTTTCATGAAGAGCGAGAATCACAACTTAAGGGAAATTAAAAAAAATTTAAAGTATTGCATAAATATCTAAAATACTTAACTAAAATAAAAAGTATTTAAATTGACATTGCATAGTAAATTTGTTTATAGCTATTGTGTAGTGGAAATTGGCAAACATATCATAAAAGCAACATCTTCCATTATAATTTTCAATTGGAGTTCATGTTCAGTGGATAATATAATTTTTTTAGTATATCGTAATACGTAGTGAGGACAGAAGGCAATTCAAATCCGGTCATTGATAATAGTATTGTCTGATTATAAATGGTCATTAACATATGAAATTAAAAATTAGTATTATGAAAGTTCTACCTGTTTTGTAAAATTCGCATTATAATGATGTAATGAGGTAACAAAAATATGACATTAGTGTCATGAAAAGCAGATAAATGCATAATTCTCAACGCAATATTTAATCAAATTGTTGAACCCTAAATTACTGATACTATTTTGTGTTCTGATTTCTAAATTAAATCAGTGGAAAATTGAAATGTCTTACTTTTTGGAATAAAAATATCTAAATAGAAAAGGGATATTACTTGACAGAACACGTCTAAAGGAGGCGTTCCCAAAACTACAATCGCTCTTCCATTGCAGGTGGCAGCATCCGTGAAACCAGTTTAAAAGTTAGTCGTGACAGTTTATTGTGAAGCCAGTTTAAAAACCAGCAATAAAAGTTGCTATGTCGATTTTTCAAACCTCTATGGAGACCGCCAAATTCAATATCGCCAGGCATTTTATTTCCTAAAGACATATTTTGTGAATATACTTTCCAGGGATGCTGGTGTCTGCAAGAGAAGAGCAATTTTAATAGAAGATCTGCTATTAATATATAAAAATATATATATTTTTCTGGATTTTATCTCCACAAAATTTTGAATATTCTACATTTTTCAACTAACAACAAGTCAGACCTACCATTTTGCACTCAGATATTAAAGAATTGCAATTGTAGGCATAGTACATTTTAGAAATTCCCATAGTTTTATATATCATAACTAAACGACTTTGATATCGTCTACGCCCTCATTTCGCGGATAATCCCCTACATATCTGACACCACTAACACTCAATTACAGTGCTGCACTTTACACTTTCAAATGCAGTTCTCAAACAATTATGGAGTGTTAAAAACGGTATTTAAAAAATTTAAGAAAATGTATTTTGTGCGTACTACAGAAATCAGCATTAAATAAAAAAAAATCGACTGATTCGATATGGGGCGTTTTGATAGAAGGAGGTTTAAATAATTTTACTGTAAATAATAGATACGCGATAACTTTAGCGTGCTGCCAAAATATAACAAATCTCAACGAATTGCTACGCGGACAGTGATAGCGCGAGACGCGATATCGATTACGCGGTACGAAACGCGAGCGAGAGAACGCGAATGTGGTGCGCGAAATTTAATGCGCGAAATTTAATGCGCGATATTTAATGCGCGACGTCATGTTGGACTGTATACGGATGAGGATAGACTTCTCGAAATGTCTCGCATCATCAGTCAGTTCTTTGTATTTATTTTATGTGTGAAGAAAAACTTTTTCTAAACGGTTAGAATTGAAATGTAAAAAATAAAAGGCAACTTTTTTTAACACAGACCTATTACGTGGAAGTCAGTGTCTTTCTGATACTTATATTGCTGACGACGGTGGTTCTGAAGCAAAGGTCATGTATCGGCTGTTTTGCTTCCAGAAGAAGGAAATGATTTGACATTACTTCTTTTTTAATCCGTTCGACTGTAGATTGTCATATTTTTCGTGTTTTGTAATTACTTGTGGAAATAATGTACCGTTATTAACATGGTGCTAACATGAATCCTAGTATAGATTTTAAGGAACTGAAAAGGAGTTTTAATAAAGCTTCAGTTATGTTATGAAGTAAATAAATTGAATTGAAACACTTTATTTGTCTCTTTGTCTTTATTGTTACCTAAAACCATTTACAGTGCTAACAATATTATCCATGGATATTGTATGAAATGTATCTAATTTCCAGTATACTTGTGGCAAAAACCAGAAAAATATGTTTTGCTTTCATTGTTCTTACACTTTCTTTTATTTCAGTTTCTTTCTTAATATTTTATTCTATTATTATACTTCCATCCCTATGGTGATATGTTCATAATCCAGAAATGAAAATTTAAGTACATTGTTAAAGTGCGGTTGTGGTACGTATGAAATGTTAGCGTAGCAAAACACTTTTATACCAAATAAAGAACTGTCAGTCATCTTGTTTAAAAAAAAATCATATTAATGAGTGAGTTATTAGAAGTGTTTAAAAAATGGGTCGTTAAAAAACGTTTTTTAACTCCCCAATATATATCCTTCTCTACAGTTTGTTATGTAATTATGAGTTGAACTGAATGAAATGTTGTGCATCAGAATGGAGAGTAGATATGCACTTTTGGGTGGATCATTACTGTGCCTGATTTTATTAAACGTACTGAAAGCATTGGTCCTATTTTGAGCAGACAAAACTAAATGTAAACCAGTGTGCCGAATTTCAAAGACTATTTAGAAAACACCGTAAAGGACTCCGTTTTCTGTCACTGCACATTTTAAATTAAAAATAATGCACTTCTTAAATAATAAAACATTATTCACACCTTAAATAATAAAACTTAATACACATATAATCATCTGTGTGTGTCTGCGTTCGCGAGCCGTAGGCGAAAATCTAAGCAACATAGAACATCAAATTTTGTTACAGAAATACTGCCAGACAAATTTTAAGATGCATCGGGGGTGATTTAATTCGGTTAATTTGATAATTATTCAGTATCCACGTTGCATTTATAGCCATTTTTGCGTTCATTCTTTCATAGCTGTTGAAATTTTTTTGCAAAATTTCAATTTTGACACACTCGTAAGGTACCCGGCCGTCCAAATAGCTGCTCTTAGTCCTCAGGACGAGTCGAACGGTCTGGGTCTTCAACACTCGTAAGGTACAAGAACATTTTGTTGGCTAGCTTTAGGTGGAATATACGACACAACTTACCGAATTTTGTCGAATTTTAAAAATTGAAGAATTTTAAACCCGCCTGTATCAAAATGGATGCAATTGATATTAAAATTCCGCATCGGCGAAATTACTGAAATATGATTATCACCTTTTACCAACGATTCTGAACAATTCTTGAACTATTATTGATTTTACCAACGATTCTTGAAATTACTGAAATATGATTATCACCTTTTACCAACGATTCTGAACGATTCTTGATTTTACCAACGATTCTTCAAATTACTGAAATATGATTACCACCTTTTACCAACGATTCTGAACGATTCTTGAACGATTCTTGATTTTACCAACGATTCTTGAAATTACTGAAATATAATTATCAACTTTTACCAACGATTCTGAACGATTCTTGAACGATTCTTGATTTTACCAACGATTCTTGAAATTACTGAAATATGATTATCACCTTTTACCAACGATTCTGAACGATTCTTGAACGATTCGGGATTTTACCAACGATTCTTGAAATTACAGAAATATGATTATCACCTTTTACCAGCGATTCTGAACGATTCTTGAACAATTCTTGATTTTACCAACGATTCTTGAAATTACTGAAATATGATTGTCACCTTTTACCAACGATTCTGAACGATTCTTGAACGATTCTTGCTTTTACCAACGATTCTTGAAACTACTGAAATATGATTATCACCTTTTACCAACGATTCTAACACGAGGATGGTCCATCTCTAAAATTAATTATTTGCATTTATTTGGAAAATCTTATAATTTTTTATAAGGTTATAGAGTATATATGTGGACCGATACTTTCGACATGAAAACCACGCATGGATTTTGCTGCTTACGCATAATGATTGCTGACGTCATTTGCCATGGCAACATATTTGAAGCATGTTTCCATAGAATGACAGGTTTTGAATATAGCGATGATTTTAAGATATCAAAGGACTCTTAAGATGAAAAAAAAAGTGAAAAATTATCACCATATTGAATATTTTATATCGTAAAATCACACATTCTTTTCTAAAGATAAATCTAACCTTGCTATAATTAAATATTTTTAGATATGATATGAAGAAATATTTTTAGTGTTGGAAACAATGAACCATTTACAGAACAAATAAATGATGTGACAGTTTGCGCACAACAGAACGCAGAGCATTTTTTATTCAAAGCCAGTTTTTTGCTATAACTAAACTTTATGAGCATTTGTTTATTATGATAGTTAAATTTCTATTAAAATTACGTATCCATTTTATGCAATTTCACGCTTAGATTTCATGAAATATTCGAAATTTTAACGATATATTTTTTTTTAATTTACCCAAAAATGCACTTGGTGCAGTTAGTTGTTTTTACCTCCAGAATAATTCTCTGCCAAACTACTCGATCCACTGCGAATCTGCGACAACGAACAAGGAATAAATTTAAGTTTACAAAGGGGCGGAAAATTTAAATCTTAAAAAATCATAATTATAAAACTAACTTGAATTAAAAAATATAACGTCGTGGTGTATATTCCCGAGTACTAAAGTATCGGTATATCAAATTTCGTGGCCGTCCGATGCTCATATTTTCTGCTACATACTGCACAGACGCGCGCGCACACACACACATGCATGTTCTTTTATAAAGTTATGATATATTAATATTTTTACTTTCCACATATACATGGTATAATGTATACGGAATGTATTGTGACAGAGTTGAAAATTAGAATTCGAGTTTTCGACGGAAGAGCACATTTCAAGCATTCCTGAGACACGAATCAAACGTTCCTGAGGTTCGTATGTGTGTCTGGGTGTAAGTATGTGTGTAAGTATGTGTGTCTCTGTGTGTGTGGTAGTTAGACTGTGGTAATGATATGTCACAAACGAATGAAGCGATTCGTACGAAATTCGGTACAAAATTTATACATCAGTGAATAATGGAAACCTATTTTTTTAACGTAATCGAACACCTTAATGTTTTGAAATGAAATTTTGAAAAATTCAACAAAACGTGAAAACCTTCAATAGAGTTACGTATTTCTCATGTAATTTTTAGTATGAAGCGATTGGCATCAATTTTAGAACGCTAGCATGAACCGTTCTAAAGATATTGAACATTTTTAAGTGCATTTATAAATTATCGTAAAACTAGAAAAAAATATTAACTATTGTGAAATATGGTCACTTTTCATATGCAGCATTATGCAATAAATTTGTTATCATCATTCCCGTGGATCTGTTTCATTGTCGAGAGAACATAATTTGGACAACTTTTGGTTTACCTACTATAAAAATAACCTATTTCTCCGTTCATAATGCTTGGCGAAATTTTGGTGAACAATTTGGCGAAATATTGCCAACTTGGCGTCTTTTTCTTTTAAATGTCACCAAATTGACGAAAAGTTGCCAAATTGGTAAAAATAAAGACTACTTGTTGAAAATTCAATATTTTGGGAAAAACATAGGAATTGACTATAAAAATAACCCATTTCTACGTTTTCCCGTAATGCTTGGCGGGATATCACTAACTTGGCGACTTTTTTAAATGTCGACGAAATTAATGACAAAAGTGTGGCCAAATTGATAAAATTGACCCTAAATGGGAGGCAATGTGTTACAAATTTTTATTTCGTCATATAACAGGCATACCTTCTAGTATATAAGAAATGCACTTCTCTCCATTTGTTTATAACACCTGTTGATACATTTGGCAAACTTGACGAATAATCTAGTGAAATATAGCACGTATCGGAATGCGTCAAGCAATAGAGTTCGTATATTAAACAATTTTAATCATTAGAAAATATTGAATTTTCATCCATTTTGAGTTCAATATAGAGACATTTTCGTCAATTTGGCAACATTTAAAAAGTCGTCAAGTTGGCGAAACTTAACTGAATTTATCGTCAAGGTCAACCTTGCACTTATTTTAATGGTATGTAACTGTTCCGAGAAATTTATTTTGAAACGTGCTATATTTTGATAATGTTTTGTGATGTGTGATAGCGTTCTAAAGCGTATACCATTCGTTTTCTAATAATAAATTACGTAAAAATATATTGATTATTTAATATTACTGTAACTGTTGATTTTTTTAAAAATTCATCTAAAAATTCAGGGGTCTTCCGAGCATTTGATGGCGTTTAAAATTCATAAGATTCCAGTAGTCACTGACTGTAATAATCTTACCACATTAATTATTAGCAAATGACAAAACTCAAACAGATCCAAAAGTCATTTTATTATACAATCATCCTACAGACGTAAATACAGCCAAAGCTCTTTCGAACATCTTCCATGTTCATCCTCAGTAGCAGTACAATTAGAAATAGATGCCAACGTGCTTAAAAACAATTCAATACTATCAAGTAAAATTTGCATATCATGAAATTATCAGCCGCATAAAATAGTGGTTTATAAATCTGATTTAAATTATAATTTATACAAAGTTCACAAAGGTGAATATTTGAAAAAAAAGTTTCAAAAATATATAATAAGTAATTTAGAAAATAATTATAAATTAATGTAACTATGCAAAGGTTTAACATGCAGGGAATCGAGAACGAGTCTTCAGGCATAACTTAAGATCTGAACAGGGTCAGAATTACAAATAGAAGAGCAATATAAGTAAATAAAAAGGGATTCATAAAGTAAGATAGAACGGGGGTTACTATAGCTAATCAGAAGAAAATACTTTTCAAAAAGGGGGCGAAAATTATTATTATTCACGAAATGGGCAAGGGCAGTCGTTAATTTACTATTTTTTATGTCTCTTGCATATACGGACAAACAGATACCAACCGTACGTTTAGTACTACGGATATAAAATTTATAGATATTATCCGGAGAAAGAAGGGATACAACGCATACCCCAGCAAGATTTTTGAAGTTAACATTATCCTTAAATTTATCAGTTCGGATACGATTGAATAAGGTGGTAAGAGCTGAAGGAGCGGGTTTAAATTCAAATTCGGTACAAAATTAAAAAGTGGACGAACAATTTTAGGATGGTAAGGACAACTAGCTTTAAACGGTAAAGGGTCCTTAATATGAATAAGACTAGAAAATGATTGTAAAAACTTTTGGCGAATTTTAGCAAAGATATTATGAATAAACTCATAAAAGTAACATGCATCTTATCTTTTAATTGTTAATAATTAGTGTTTTGAAATTGTGACGTATAGCCATTCCTGGTATCTTACCACATGTTTTTCGAATAGTTCCACTCGTTCGTGAGATATCGCTTCCACGCACACACAAAGACGTAACCTCAAAACGTTCGATTCGAATTCAAGACTGCTGGAAACGTATGATCCCCATATCAGTTTTCCATTCCAAATGCTGTGTGTCCATTGAGTCTCATTGGTACCTGTACTTTTTCTGATCAGTCTCTTCGCTAAGTTTAAATATATTAAATAGGACGTTCGGTATGTGAGTTGGCTGAATTAGTCGTCATCTCGTCTGTTTCCAGTTCGGTATGGTGTGGGTTCGAGGTCATTTAGTTATCTGTTCTTTTCCGATTAGTCTCTGCGTTAAGTTTAAATTTATTAAATGGGGCCGTCGGTAACTGCGTAATCTTACTCAGTGGTCATGTTATATGTTTCCTATTCCAGGTGGTGTGGGTTACAGTCCAGTAAATCATTTTGATATCTATACTTTTCCTTATCAGTTTTTCCGTTAAGCTTAAATATATTAATTAACTTACTACCGTATGTGAGCTGGCTGGCTTAGTGGTCATGTTGCTTATTTTATGTTACAGAGACTGTGAGTTCGAGTCTGTTGTATCGGCATGGTATCTGTACATTTTCTGATCAGTCTCTCCATTAAGGCAAAATGTATTAATTTTGATCTTTATGAGATGGATGGTTTAGTGTTCATATTGTCCAATTCCAGAGTCTGTGGACTCGGACCTATACGCTAGCATTAAGTAAAGAGTATTAACACTAGAACGACGGAAGCGGTCATTTTGACCGCATAACTACTTTGAGAAACGATTCCTCCAAAACGACTAATCCCAGTCCATTGAAATTTTATGAGATTTCTTAAATATCTGAAATTTATTGAAAACACAGGAGAAAATTATTCTAGTTTTTATAATAGGAGAACAAATCAACGATCTTCCTAGAACGACGGCAGTGGTCAAAGTAGTTATGTGGTCAAACTGGCCGCTTCTATCATTCTAGTGTTAAACCGTTTTTGTATATGTTCTTTTTCTCATCAGTCTCTCATTTAAATGCATTAATTTGGATCATCAGTATGTTAACTAGTTGGTTCAGTGGTTATGTTGTATCTTTCCAATTCTAGAGGCTATGTGTTCACGTCCATTGAAATGTTTTGGTGTCTGTGCTTTATTTTATCAATCTATCCGTTATATTTAAATATATTAATAGGGACCATCGGTGTGTGTTCCGGTTGGCTTATAGTGTCATGACGTAAGTTTCCAATTCTAGATACCGCGGGTTCGCGTCCATTGAATCAGATTTTTATCTGTCCGTTTTCTGATCGGTCTCTTCGATAAGATTAAAAACATTAATTAGGATGTTCGTTAAGCGATCTGGCTATCCCAGTGGTCACGCTGCCTGTTTCATATTCCGGATGCTGCAGGATCGTGTCTATCGAATCGTTTTGGTATCCGTGCTTTTTTTCTTATCTGACTCTCAGTTACATTTAAATACATTAATTGGGAACTTCATGTAAACGGGTCGGCTCAGTGATTATGGGTTCGTGTTCATTGTGTCGTTTTGTAGTCTGGTTTTTTTTCCTGATCTCTTTTCGTTAAGTTTGTTAAGTTTAAATATATTAATTAGATTCTCTGAGTTGTGATCGGTCTGGCTTAGTGACCATATCGTCTGTTTCTAATTCCAGAGGCTGTAGGTTCGAGTCAATTGAGTAGTTTTGGTATATGTGCTTTTTTATCAAATTCTCCGTTAAATTTAAATAGATTAATTATGATCTTCAGTGCGTGAACTACCTGGAACAGTGTCATGTAGCCTCTTTTCAATTCCTGAGTCTGTGAGTTCGAATCCATTGAATCGTTTTGGTGCTTGTTCTTTTTCCTAGTTTGTCTTTTGTTAAGTTTAAATATATTAATAGATACTCCGCTTTGCGAGCGGGCTGCCTTAGTGGCCATGTTGTCTGTTTCTAATTCCAGAGGCTGTGGGTTCGAATCAATTGAATCGTTTTGGTATCTGTGCTTTTTTATCAGTTTCTCCGTTAAATTTAAATACATAAATTATGATCTTCAGTACGTGAGCTACCTGTCACAGTGGTCGTGTTGCCTGTTTCCAATTCCTGAGGCTCTGGGTTCGAATCCTTTGAATAGTTTTGGTGCTTGTTCTTTTTTCTGATTTGTCTTTTGTTAATTTTAAATATATTAATACATACTCCGCTTTCCGAGCGGGCTGGCTTAGTGGCCATGTTGTCTGTTTCTAATTCCAGAGGCTGTGGGTTCGAGTCAACTGAATCGTTTTGGTATCTGTGCTTTTTTTATCAGTTTATCCGTTAAATTTAAATAGATCAATTATGACCTTTAGTACGTGAAGAACCTGGCACAGTGGTTATGTTGCCTGTTTCCAATTCCTGAGGCTGTGGGTTCGAATCCATTGAATCGTTTTGGTGCTTGCTCTTTTTCCTGATTTGTCTTTTGTTAAGTTTAAATATATTAATAGATGCTCCGCTTTTCGAGCGGGCTGGCTTAGTGGCCATGCTGTCTGTTTCTAATTCCATAGGCTGTAGGTTCGAGTTAATTGAATCGTTTTGGTATATGTGTTTTTTTTATCAGTTTCTCCGTTAAATTTAAATAGATTGATTATGATCTTCATCTGTGAACTACCTGGCACAGTGGTCATGTTGCCTGTTTCCAATTCCTGAGACTATGGGTTCGAATCCGTTGAATCGTTTTGTTGCTTGTTCTTTTTCCTGATTTGTCTTTTCGTTAAGTTTGTTAAGTTTAAATATATTAATGGGTACTCCGCTTTGCGAGCGGGCTGGCTTAGTGGCCATGTTGTCTGTTTCTAATTCCAGAGGCTGTAGGTTCGAGTCAATTGAATCGTTTTGGTGTCTGTTATTTTCCCCGATCAGTCCTTCCGTTAAATTTAAATAGATTAATGGATTTCTCAGCTTGCGAGAGGACTGGCTTAGTGGTCATGCTGTCTTCCTCCAATTCCAGAGGCAGTGGGTTCGAGCCCATCCACTTGTGTTGAGGCATTTGCGTTGTTTGCCGCAATTTTTTTCATATTAACATTTTTGACAGGAAATGACGTCACAGGAAGTTACGTACCGGAAATGTCGTCACTTCCGGTACGTCACTTCCTGTTTAAACAGAGCTGAAAGAGATCCGTGATTTTAAAAAATGCATAAAATTTAGGGACTTCCTTAACAGGGGTCGCGTGGTGTAAAATAAGCCCTACACGAACTTTGGACGAGGAAGGGTGGAAGAGCGACACCGAAGCCAGCAGGCCCGAAGAGAAACCCCACCAGCAACGGTGGAACTCAACCACCGCTCGTCCTCTATCTCGTGTAGATAATTTAGTAAGAAATATTAGAAAGTTAAAGACCTAAAGAAGAGGAAAGAATTCCAGATCCCCAATCCTACCTTATCGACCTTCAACTCCGATTAGAGATACTATCTAACGAAACAATCTTACTCTTCATATTCAGACGGGAAACGAACCCAGAACCTATACCCCCGCAACTTGACGCCCCAAGCCTCTCGGCCAAGAGGACGACGACCGAAGATTCGATTTCGGTGTATTTAATTTCAACATTTTACACATACGTTTAAATAATCTAATAAAGTGCAGCGAAAATACTCGGCAAAAACGTTCGCTGCATGATGTTACCGCTGAACATTAAAATGGCAGGTGCGAACGTGCAATGCTTGAGGAGAGGACAGAACTCGCTACCAACAGAGCTGAGAGTCAACTGTCCAACTCTTTAACCACTAGACCTTTTAAATCACGTGGAAGACTGGAAGTATGAACAATTTAACTTTTAATAATCGGAAAAGAGCCAGGAAGCCATTTAATTATATATTTTAGTTTAGAATTATACAAATAAGTTAAAATCAGATACTATATCAAATTTTGATTACACTTTTTATGATAGAAAATGACAGAGATTGCATAAGATTTTGATTTCTTACATAAAACATATTCTAAATTTAAATGTTGCAATCAAGGACTTCTTGACTCGTTTTTTCTCTTTTGAAACAAATATCCGCACGGGAAATGCTCAAACCAAAACTAACATATTAACATTTCCGTTTAAATTTTTCTGAAAAAAATACGGCTATATTTCATGGGGGCAGAATCCTCGACAAAACGTTTGCCTCATACTGTTACCGCGGCGCTATGACTGGCGTTGCAACTTTATATTATTTTAACTATATAAAATTTTCGCTGGATTGGCGATTAGAATAAATTTGGGGCAGAACCCACAAAATATATTATTCTGACAACATTGATTATTTGTTATTCAAACCGGTAATCGAGGAAAAACACCGATAAACAGAGGTGAGGACAGAACTTGCGATCAACATGTCGTCGCTTTTGTTGCCCAACTCTTTAACCACTACAGAGTTAAACCACGGAAAGGTCTCAAAGTATGAACTATTTAAGTTTTCTTTATGAAAAAATTAAAAAAAGAGCCAGGAAGCCCCTAGATGCAATATTTTAGTTTAAAATTATATAAAGAGATAAAATCAGATATTACATCTAATTTTCATTACATCTTTTATAATAGAAAATTGCAAAGATTACATCAGACTTCGACCTCTTACATATAAAATTCTAAATTGATGAGTAGCATTTAAGAACTTCCTGAATAGTTTTTTTTCCCTTTTTTAACAATTATAGGCGTGGAAAATGCCCATTTATTATATGGTTTGAACCAGAACTAACATATTAACATGTCTGTTTAAATATAATCTGAAGAAATGCGACTAATACTTGGGTTGGACAGAATCCTCCACGAAACGTTTGATTCATGCTGTTATCCCGGCAATATGACCGATGTTGAAAATTTATATTATTTTAACTATATATAATTTTCGCTGGATTAGCTATTAGAATAAATATGGAGCATAACCCACAAAATATATTACTCTAACAACATTGATTATTTGTTATTTAATACTGCAATCGAGGAAAAATACAGCGAGATTTAGGTGAGGACAGAAATTACGACCAACATGTCTTCGCTTTTGCAGTCCAACGCTTTAACCACTAGAGCGTTTAAATCACAAAAATGTCTCAAAGTATGAACTATTTAAGTTTTCCTTATGCAAAAATGACAAACAAAGCCAAGAAGCCATTGGATGCCATATTACTTTCCTTATATACATAATGTATAAGGAAAGTATTGTGACGGGGTCGAAAATTCGAATTCGAGTTTTAGACGGGAGAGCACGTTTCAAGCATCCCTGATCACGAATCAAACATTTTTGAAGTGATGTCTGTGGTGTGTGTGTGTGTGTGTGTGTGTGTGACGTATAAGTATGTGTGGGAAATTGTGACGTGTAAGTATGTGTGTGAAATTGTGAAGTATGTGTGGGACGTGAAAGTATGTGTGTGAAATTGTGGCGTATAGCCACTCCTGGTATCTTACCACACGTTTTTTGAATAGTTCCATTCGTTTGTGAGATATCGTTTCCACGCACACACAAAGACGTAACCTCAAAACATTCGATTCGAATTCAAGAATGCTGGAAACGCATGATTCTCATGTCAGTTTTTCATTCCAAATGCTGTGGGTCCATTGAATCTTATTGGTGCCTGTACTTTTTCTGATCAGTCTCTTCGCTAAGTTTAAATATATTAAATAGGACGTCCGGTACATGAGCTGGCTGGATTAGTCGTCATCTTGTCTGTTTCCAGTTCGGTATGGTGTGGGTTCGAGGTCATTTAGTTATCTGTTCTTTTCCGATTAGTCTCTGCTTTAAGTTTAAATTTAATAAATGGGGCCGTCGGTAACTGCGCTACCTTACTCAGTGAGCATGTTGTCTGTTTCCTATTCCAGGTGGTGTGGATCCTGTTCAGAAAATCGTTCTGGTATCTATGCTTTTTCTTATGAGATTTTCCGTTAAACTTAAATATATTAATTAACTTACTACCGTATGTGAGCTGGCTGGCTTAGTAGTCATGCTGCTTGTTTTATGTTACAGATGCTGTGAGATCGAGTCTGTTGCATCGGCGTGGTATCTGTAATTTTTCTGATCAGTCTCTCCATTAAGGCAAAATGTATTAATTTTTATCTTTATGAGATGGATGGTTTAGTGTTCATATTGTCCAATTCCAGAGGCTGTGGACTCGGACCTATACGCTAGCATTAAGTAAAGAGTAATAACACTAGAACGACGGAAGCGGTTATTTTGACCGCATAACTACTTTGAGAAACGATTCCTCCAAAACGACTAATCCCAGTCCATTGAAATTTTATGAGTTTTCTTATTTTTTGAAAGTTATTGAAAACACAGGAGAAAATTATTCTAGGTTTTATAATAAGAGAACAAATCAACGATCTTCCTAGAACGACGGCAGTGGTCAAAATAGTTATGTGGTCAAAATGGCCGCTTCTATCGTTCTAGAGTTAAACCGTTTTTGTATATGTTCTTTTTCTCATCAGTCTCTCATTTAAATACATTAATTTGGATCACCAGCATGTGAACTCGTTGGTTCAGTGGTTATGTTGTAACTTTCCTATTCTAGAGGATATTTGTTCACGTCCATTGAATCGTTTCGGTGTCTGTGCTTTATTTTATCAATCACTCCGTTATATTTAAATATATTAATAGGGACCATCGGTATGTGTTCTGGTTGGCTTATAGTGTCATGACGTACGTTTCCAATTCTAGATACCGCGGGTTCGCGTCCATTGAATCAGATTATTATCTGTACTTTTTCTGATCAGTCTCTTCGATAGGATTAAATACATTAATTAGGATTTTCGTTGAGCGATCTGGCTGGCCCAGTGGTCACGCTGTCTGTTTCATATTCCAGATGCTGCAGGTTCGTGTCTATTGAATCGTTTTGGTATCCGTGTTTTTCTATTCTCAGACTCTCAGTTACATTTAAATAGATTAATTGGGAACTTCATGCGAATGGGTCGGCTCAGTGGTTATGGGTTCGTGTCCACTGTGTCGTTTTGTAGTCTGTATTTTTCCTGATCTCTTTTCGTTAATTTGTTAAGTTTAAATATATTAATTAGATTCTCTGAGTTGTGAGCGGGCTGGCTTAGTGGCCATGCTGTCTGTTTCTAATCCCAGACGCTGTGGGTTCGAGTTAATTCAATCGTTTTGGTATCTGTGTTTTTTTATCAATTTCTCCGTTAAATTTAAATGCATTAATTATGATCTTCAGTATGTGAGCTACCTGTCACAGTGAACGTGTTGCCTGTTTCCAATTCCTGAGGCTGTGGGTTCAAATCCATTGAATCGTTTTGGTGCTTGCTCTTTTTCCTGATTTGTCTTTTGTTAAGTTTAAATATATTAATAGATGCTCCTCTTTGCGAGCAGGCTGGCTTAGTGGCCATGTTGTCTGTTTCTAATTCCATAGGCTGTGGGTTCGAGTTAATTGAATCGTTTTGGTATCTGTGCTTTTTTATCAGTTTCTCCGTTAAATTTAAATACATTAATTATGATCTTCAGCATGTGAGCTAACTGTCACAGTGGTCGTGTTGCCTGTTTCCAATTCCTGAGGCTCTGGGTTCGAATCCATTGACTAGTTTTGGTGCTTGTTCCTTTTTCTGATTTGTCTTTTGTTCATTTTAAATATATTAATACATACTCCGCTTTCTGAGCGGGCTGGCTTAGTGGCCATGTTGTCTGTTTCTAATTCCAGAGGCTGTGGGTTCGAGTCAACTGAATCGTTTTGGTATCTGTGCTTTTTTTTATCAGTTTCTCCGTTAAATTTAAATAGATCAATTATGATCTTCAGTACGTGAAGAACCTGGCACAGTGGTTATGTTGCCTGTTTCTAATTCCTGAGGCTGTGGGTTCGAATCCATTGAATCGTTTTGGTGCCTGCTCTTTTTCCTGATTTGTCTTTTGTTAAGTTTAAATATATTAATAGATACTCCGCTTTGCGAGCGGGCTGGCTTAGTGGCCATGTTGTCTGTTTCGAATTCCATAGGCTGTGGGTTCGAGTTCATTGAATCGTTTTGGTATCTGTGCTTTTTTTTATCAGTTTCTCCGTTAAATTTAAATACATTAATTATGATCTTCAGTATGTGAGCTACCTGTCACAGTGGTCGTGTTGCCTGTTTCCAATTCCTGAGGCTCTGGGTTCGAATCCATTGACTAGTTTTGGTGCTTGTTCCTTTTTCTGATTTGTCTTTTGTTAATTTTAAATATATTGATACATACTCCGCTTTGCGAGCGGGCTGGCTTAGTGGCCATGTTGTCTGTTTCTAATTCCATGGGCTGTGGGTTCGAGTTAATTGAATCGTTTTGGTATCTGTGCTTTTTTTATCAGTTTCTCCGTTAAATTTAAGTAGATTAATTATGATCTTCATATGTGAACTACCTGGCAAAGTGGTCATGTTGCCTGTTTCCAATTCCTGAGACTATGGGTTCGAATCCATTGAATCGTTTTGTTGCTTGTTCTTTTTCCTATTTTGTCTTTTCGTTAAGTTTGTTAAGTTTAAATATATTAATAGGTACTCCGCTTTGCGAGCGGGCTGGCTTAGTGGCCATGTTGTCTGTTTCTAATTCCAGAGGCTGTAGGTTCGAGTCAATTGAATCGTTTTGGTGTCTGTTATTTTCCCCGATCAGTCTTTCCGTTAAATTTAAATAGATTAAATGGATTTCTCAGCTTGCGAGAGGACTGGCTTAGTGGTCATGCTGTCTTCCTCCAATTCCAGAGGCTGTGGGTTCGAGCCCATCCACTTGGGTTGAGGCATTTGCGTTGTTTGCCGCAATTATTTTCTTATTAATATTTTTGAGAGGAAATGACGTCACAGGAAGTTACGTACCGGAAATTACGTAAGAGGAAGTTACATACCGGAAATGACGTAACTGGAAGTTACGTACCGGAAATGACGTCACTTCCGGTACGTCACTTCCTGTTTAAACAGAGCGGAAAGAGATCCGTGATATTAAAAAATGCATAACATTTAGGGACTTCCTTATCAGGCGTCGCGTGGTGTAAAATATGCCCTACACGAACTTTGGACGAGGAAGGGTGGAAGAGCGACACCGAAGCCAGCAGGCCCGAAGAGAAACCCCACCAGCAACGGTGGAACTCAACCACCGCTCGTCCTCTATCTCGTGTAGATAATTTAGTAAGAAATATTAGAAAGTTAAAGACCTAAAGAAGAGGAAAGAATTCCCGATCCCCTATCCTACCTAGTCCACCTTCAACTCCGATTAGAGATACTATCTAACGAAACAATCTTACTCTTCATATTCAGACGGGAAACGAACCCAGAACATATACCCCCGCAACTTGACGCCCCAAGCCTCTCGGCCAAGAGGACGACGACCGAAGATTCGATTTCGGTGTATTTAACTTCAACATTTTACACATACGTTTAAATAATCTGATAAAGTGCAGCGAAAATACTCGACAAAAACGTTCGCTGCATGATGTTACCGCAGAACATTAAAATGGCAAGCGCGAACGTGCAATGCTTGAGGAGAGGACAGAACTCGCTACCAACAGAGCTGAGAGTCAACTGTCCAACTCTTTAACCACTAGACCTTTTAAATCACGTGGAAGACTGGAAGTATGAACAATTTAAGTTTTAATTATCGGAAAAGAGCCAGGAAGCTATTTAATTCTATATTTTAGTTTAGAATTATACAAATAAGTTAAAATCAGATACTATATCAAATTTTCAATACACTTTTTATGATAGAAAATGACAGAGATTGCATAAGACTTTGATTTCTTACATAAAACATATTCTAAATTTAAATGTTGCAATCAAGGACTTCTTGACTCGTTTTTTCCCTTTGAAACAAATATCCGCACGGGAAATGCTCAAACCAAAACTAACATATTAACATTTCCGTTTAAATTTTTCTGAAAATAATACGGCTATATTTCATGGGGGACAGAATACTCGACAAAACGTTTGCCTCATACTGTTACCGCGGCGCTATGACTGGCGTTGCAACTTTATATTATTTTAACTATATAAAATTTTCGCTGGATTGGCGATTAGAATAAATTTGGGGCAGAACCCACAAAATATATTATTCTGACAACATTGATTATAAGTTATTCAAACCGGTAATCGAAGTAAAACACCGATAAACAGAGGTGAGGACAGAACTTGCGATCAACATGTCGTCGCTTTTGTTTCCCAACTCTTTAACCACTACAGAGTTAAACCACGGAAAGATCTCAAAGTATGAACTATTTAAGTTTTCTTTATGAAAAAATTAAAAAAAGAGCCAGGAAGCCCCTAGATGCAATATTTTAGTTTAAAATTATATAAAGAGATAAAATCAGATATTACATCTAATTTTCATTACATCTTTTATAATAGAAAATTGCAAAGATTACATCAGACTTCGACCTCTTTCATATAAAATTCTAAATTGATGAGTAGCATTTAAGAACTTCCTGAATAGTTTTTTTTCCTTTTTTAACAATTATAGACGTGGGAAATGTCCATTTATTATATGATTTGAACCAGAACTAACATATTAACATGTCTGTTTAAATATAATCTGAAGAAATGCGACTAATACTTGGGTTGGACAGAATCCTCCACGAAACGTTTGATTCATGCTTTATTTTATCAATCTCTCCGTTATATTTAAATATATTAATAGGGACCATAGGTCTGTGTTCTGGTTGGCTTATAGTGTCTTGACGTACGTTTCCAATTCTAGATACCGCGGGTTCGCGTCCATTGAATCAGATTATTATCTGTACTTTTTCTGATCAGTCTCTTCGATAAGATTAAATACATTAATTAGGATTTCCGTTAAGCGATCTGGCTGGCCCAGTGGTCACGCTGTCTGTTTCATATTCCAGATGCTGCAGGTTCGTGTCTATCGAATCGTTTTGGTATCCGTGTTTTTTTCTTCTCAGACTCTCAGTTACATTTAAATACATTAATTGGGAACTTCATGCGAACGGTTCGGCTCAGTGGTTACGGGTTCGTGTTCATTGTGTCGTTTTGTAAGTCTGTTTTTTTTCCTGATCTCTTTTCGTTAAGTTTGTTAAGTTTAAATATACTAATTAGATTCTCTGAGTTGTGAGCGGGCTGTCTTAGTGGCCATGCTGTCTGTTTCTAATTCCAGACGCTGTGGGTTCGAGTCATTTGAATCGTTTTGGTATCTGTGTTTTTTTATCAATTTCTCCGTTAAATTTAAATGGATTAATTATGATCTTCAGTATGTGAGCTACTTGTCACAGTGGTCATGTTTCCCGTTACCAATTCCTTATGCTGTGGGTTCGAATCCATTGAATGGTTTTGGTGCTTGTTCTTTTTCCTGATTTGTCTTTTGTTAATTTAAAGTATATTAATATACACTCAGCTTTCCGAGCGGGCTGGCTTAGTGGCCATGTTGTCTGTTTCTAATTCCAGAGGCTGTGGGTTCGAGTCAATTGAATCGTTTTGATATCTTTGCTTTTTTATCAGTTTCTCCGTTAAATTTAAATAGATTAATTATGATCTTCATATGTGAACTACCTGGCACAGTGGTCATGTTGCCTGTTTCCAATTCCTGAGACTATGGTTTCGAACCCATTGAATCGTTTTGTTGCTTGTTCTTTTTCCTGATTTGTCTTTTCGTTAAGTTTGTTAAGTTTAAATATATTAATAGGTACTCTGCTTTGCGAGCGGGCTGGCTTAGTGGCCATGTTGTCTGTTTCTAATTCCAGAGGCTGTAGGTTCGAGTCAATTGAATCGTTTTGGTGTCTGTTATTTTCCCTGATCAGTCTTTCCGTTAAATTTAAATAGATTAAATGGATTTCTCAGCTTGCGAGAAGACTGGCTTAGTGGTCATGCTGTCTTCTTCCAATTCCAGAGGCTGTGGGTTCGAGCCCATCCAATTTTGTTGAGGCATTTGCGTTGTTTGCCTCAATTTCATTCTTATTAACATTTTTACAGGAAATGACGTCACAGGAAGTTACGTACCGGAAATGACGTAACCGGATGTTATGTACCGGAAATGACGTCACTCCCGGTACGTCACTTCCTGTTTAAACAGAGCGCAGAGAGATCCGTGATTTAAAAAAATGCATAAAATTTAGGGACTTCCTTATCAGGGGTCGCGTGGTGTAAAATAAGCCCTACACGAACTTTGGACGAGGAAGGGGGGAAGAGCGACACCGAAGCCAGCAGGCCCGAAGAGAAACCCCACCAGCAACAGTGGAACTCAACCACCGCTCGTCCTCTATCTCGTGTAGATAATTTAGTAAGAAATATTAGAAAGTTAAAGACCTAAAGAAGAGGAAAGAATTCCCGATCCCCAATCCTAGCTTGTCCATCTTCAACTCCGATTAGAGATACTATCTAACGAAACAATCTTACTCTTCATATTCAGACGGGAAACGAACCCAGAACCTATACCCCCGCAACTTGACGCCCCAAGCCTCTCGGCCAAGAGGACGACGACCGAAGATTCGATTTCGGTGTATTTAACTTCAACATTTTACACATACGTTTAAATAATCTCATAAAGTGCAGCGAAAATACTCGACAAAAATGTTCGCTGCATGATGTTACCGCAGAACATTAAAATAGCAAGCGCGAACGTGCAATGCTTGAGGAAAGGACAGAACTCGCTTCCAACAGAGCTGAGAGTCAACTGTCCAACTCTTTAACCACTAGACCTTTTAAATCACGTGGAAGACTGGAAGTATGAACAATTTAGGTTTTAATTATCGGAAAAGAGTCAGGAAGCCATTTAATTCTATATTTTAGTTTAGAATTATACAAATAAGTTAAAATCAGATACTATATCAAATTTTGATTACACTTTTTATGATAGAAAATGACAGAGATTGCATAAGATTTTGATTTCTTACATAAAACATATTCTAAATTTAAAAGTTGCAATCAAGGACTTCTTGACTCGTTTTTTCCCTTTTGAAACAAATATCCGCACGGGAAATGCTCAAACCAAAACTAACATATTAGCATTTCCGTTTAAATTTTTCTGAAAAAAATACGACTATATTTCATGGGGACAGAATCCTCAACAAAACGTTTGCCTCATACTGTTACCGCGGCGCTATGACTGGCGTTGCAACTTTATATTATTTTAACTATATAAAATTTTCGCTGGATTGGCGATTAGAGTAAATTTGGGGCAGAACCCACAAAATATATTATTCTGACAACATTGATTATTTGTTATTCAAAACGATAATCGAGGAAAAACACCGATAAACAGAGATGAGGACAGAACTTGCGATCAACATGTCGTCGCTTTTGTTGCCCAACTCTTTAACCACTACAGAGTTAAACCACGGAAAGGTCTCAAAGTATAAACTATTTAAGTTTTCTTTATGAAAAAATTAAAAAAAGAGCCAGGAAGCCCCTAGATGCAATATTTTAGTTTAAAATTATATAAAGAGATAAAATCAGATATTATATCTAATTTTCATTACATCTTTTATAATAGAAAATTGCAAAGATTACATCAGACTTTGACCTCTTACATATAAAATTCTAAATTGATGAATAGCATTTAAGAACTCCCTGAATAGTTTTTTTTTCCTTTTTTAACAATTATAGGCGTGGGAAATGCCCATTTATTATATGATTTGAACCAGAACTAGCATATTAACATGTCTTTTTATATATAATCTGAAGAAATGCGAATAATACTTGGGTTGGACAGAATCCTCCACGAAACATTTGATTCATGCTGTTATCCCGGCAATATGGCCGATGTTGAAAATTTATATTATTTTAGCTATATATAATTTTCGCTGGATTAGCTTTTAAAATAAATATGGAGCATAACCCACAAAATATATTACTCTAACAATATTGATTATTTGTTATTTAATACTGCAATCGAGGAAAAATACAGCGAGATTTAGGTGAGGACAGAAATTACGACCAACATGTCGGCGCTTTTGTAGTCCAACGCTTTAACCACCAGAGGGTTTAAATCACAAAAAATTCTAAAAGTATGAACTATTTAGGTTTTCCTTATGCAAAAATGACAAACAAAGCCAAGAAGCTATTGGATGCCATATTTTAGTTTAAAATTATATAAGGAGATAAAATCAGATATTATATCCAATTCTCATTACATCTTTTATAATAGAAAATTGCAAAGATTGCATTAGATTTCGACCTCTTACATATAAAATTCTATATTGAAGTGTAGCATTCAAGGACGTCCTGACTCGTTTTTCTTTCCTTTTTAATAATTATCCGCACAGAAAATGCCCAATTATTATCCTGTCTGAACCATAACTAACATATTAACATGTCCGTTTAAATATAATCTGAAAAAATACGACTAATATTTGTGGATGACAGAATCTTCCACAAATATTAGTCGTAATGAAGCAAAGATTACAAAGATTGATGTATGGGATTTTTTGGCTCATATTTTTGCTTTCCCTGCAATACATGGTAATGTATAGGGAAAGTATTGGAATCAATGCGAAAATGGCAACTCGAGTTTTCGACGGATCTACACGTTTCGAGCCCATTTTCAGCGTGGCGTCTGTGTGTGTGTCTGCGTGTCTGTTTGTGCAGATTTTGTATCCACTCTAACTAAAAAACTAATACACCGAATTTCACAAAATTTTGTAGGTAAGTCAATTGTGGGCGTGTCTGGTGCTGATTAGTTTTGGGTATGATTCGGGATAAAAGAACCCGCCTTTTTTTGCGAAATGTTCCGCAAAAGCTTGTATCCACTCTAGCTGAAAAACTAATAGACCGAATTTCAAAAAATTCGGTAGATGAGTCACGTAAAGGTCACCCTGGTGCTGATTTGATTTTGGTATGATTCAGTGAAAAATAACCTGCCTTTTTTTGCAGAATGGCCCGCTAAAATTGTCAAAATCTAAACTAAAAAGCTACGTATGCTCAAATATATCCATTAAATGCTTGTTTAATACGTAATTTTTAACGAAGAAAAGAATAAGACCAACCCCATTACACTAGGACTAGCCGTTCTTGAAATATATTAGTTATTTTCGTATTTTCTCCACGCCACCTTTGAAAATAAGTCCAGTTATCAAATGAGAACGAAAATTGAATTAAAAGTGAATTAAATTAAATTGAAATAAAGAGAACGTGGATATAAGTCTGCAGGGAAAGTCATGTACTGTCCATATCAAATTTTTCTTTTTCTAATAATGAGTAATATCTGCACAGAAAATGTTCCATTACGATTGGATTTGAAACAGAACTAAAATCTATACATTAAAAGCAGAAACCTTTTTTATTTTCTCTATATACATAGTATAATGTATAAAAAATATTGTGACGGGGTTGAAACTTTGAATTCGAGTTTTCGACGAAAGATCAAGTTTCAAGCATCCCTGAACTTGAATCGAACGTTTTTGAAGGGATGTCTGTGTGTGTCCTTAAGTCTTTGGGGACGATATTTAGTGAACGAAATGAAGCGTTTTAAAAGAAATTTGGTACAAAAATACAATCTGGGAATACTTGAAGATCCCCAAATTTCATATGAAATAAAAAAATATATCATAAAAAAATCAGAACTCCAATAATGTTAGTTAACTTATCATTTCTTGTGTAATTTTTCATCAGAAAATGATTGACATAAACTTTGGAACACTCATATGAATCGTTCTTGAGATATTACACGTTGTTCGAATAAATATATCAATAAAATCTCAAATTAAAAATGATATTAAATTTTGTGAAATATGTTCACTTTCCATATGCAATATTATGCGATACATGTGCTAAAATCATTCTCGTGGATCTAATTCGTTCCATTCACGAGAGATGACACATTGTGTAATAGTACTGCATTTTATCGCAACAATTCGCCCACAGTCATTTATATATAAGAAAGCTTCTTCTCCCCTTCTGTCTGTAACGCTTGTCTACTAAATTAGAGATATATTGCCAACTTGTCGATATTTCGCCCAAGATTCACGAAAATATCGTGAAGATAATAAAATGAAGCTAAATTAACAAAAATGACGCCAAATTGATAAATTAATTATTTATTTAATATATGTACTATATTGCTTAGTGCGGATATTATCAATATTGGCAATTAGCAATTTATAGTAGCGTGAAATAAAAAGTAATTGGGTACAATTTAGCATTAAAAGCATCATGCCGTGGATCGTATGCATCGTTTTCACACTGTGAAATAATTAAATTCATTGTGTTATATAGGGAAAGCTATGTGCTGCCCACATCAGATTTTTTTTGTCCTATGCAGTTTAATTTCTAACGCGCGTGGCCAACATTACACTTATTTTTTTTTGCACACTTGGTTTGTTAACCGTATGCGTCCCTTTAACATTCGATTGAAATGATCAAAATTGCAGAATTCATGTCAATTGATAGGAAAGTGTCTATGCGCTATCGTTTTAGAAAGTCCGCAGTGCCTCTAGTGGCAATGTAAAGAAGTTAGAATTTGTATCTTGAGAATGAAGCAAGATAGGCGAAACATTTCAATTACAAAGATTTCGAGCGTTCTCAATTTAATATTACTTTCGGTTTGCACATACATGTCGCAGCCAATAAAACATGATGAAAGCAAAAAGCGATATTTATGCAAATATCTAATGTACCACTGATGTACTCCTGGAGAAAATTACGAGTAAAACGCATGAAAAATAATAATCTGTTTAATAAAACTAATTTAAATTTATTTCGAATTTTTCTTTTTGTATTAGACGTTGAATGTCTTAAATGGCAAACAAATTACGCAGTGCAATATGTATCCCCTTTTGTTTGACACCTTACTTTATCGTCTGTATACATATCATGTGTAAACTGAAAGTCTTTTCATACTTTCCATACATATTACAGAACAGAAGAGATTTTAATTCTGTTTCCTTTCGTTAAAAATGTGTTCAATAATAATTGATTGCATCCATCTTAAATAAAATCAGATTTTATGTCCTTCAGTACGCAACTAAGGCTATTGTTCTAAATAATTTGTATTTTAAACTATTTCACATTATTTTTATCTGTATATTTTTGTATTGTATTTTATCTTGCAAGCTGTTACTGGAACTTTACCTGCAGCTTGCATTTTTTTAATCAAATAAGTAAATAAAATCAATGAGTAGTGAGCACTCTAAAACTTTGTATTTAAAAACGTTCGCGCATCTTGCTTCGTTTTTGAAATATACATTGTAATTTCTCTAATTCGCCACTAAAAGTGCTGCAAACTTTCTTATTCGATAGCATATAGTCACTTTTTTATAAATAGACCCTGATTCTGTACCTCGGAAATACTTCAATTGAAATTTAAAGGAATGCAAAAGGACTTGTGAGAGAACCCTATTTGGTAATAAATTAAAAATAAAAATATATTACTTAGATACCAACAATATATGTGAGCAGATGTTAAACTTACCATGATGTTATATCTTATAAAATAAAAATATTTTACTAAGATATCAGCACTATACGTGAGTAGGTCTTAAACTTGCCGTGATGTTATATCTATAAAGAACATTTTTAGAATATCTTACTAAGAGATCAGCACTATATGTGATTTGGTTATAAACTTTCTATGATGGTACATCTATTAAAATAGGAATATCTTACTTAGATATCAGAATTACATGCAAGCAGGTTTCAAACTTACCATGATGTTATATCTATTAGAATAAAAATATCTTACTAAGATATCATCATTATATATCAGTAGGTTTTAAACTTGCCATGATGGTATATATATTAAAGTAAAAATATATTACTAAGATTTCAGCAGTAAGTAGGTTTCAAGTATCCCGTGATGTTATATCTATAAAGAACATTTATAGAACTAAGAACACTAGATAAGGAAAAATTAGAATCTAATTCAGTCTCTTTAACACAAACAGTTCCATCACTTAAACTGCACAAATATCTGCCCGCATTTGTAGTTTAATCAGCAGCATAATAAAAATTTCGAACACAGAACTTCCGATTTTCAAATAAAAACTTTCTATTAACAAAACATAAGAATAAAGTAAAGGTACCTTGTAACTGGATAAAATGTTTATTCGACTTTTTAATGTGAAAGCTTTTAGGAAAACTTTATACTATGCTTATGTATGAAAAACATTTACAGGAGCGAAAGATGCAGAAGTAATGTACAAAATATATTTTTCTATACATCTTCTATCCGTACAAAAAATTTAATATCTTACATATTTACTTTCTCGTACTAGCTTTTAGATAAAAGTTAGTATAAGAGAGAAAAAATTATGTAAACAATAAAGATAAGTCTCCCAAATTTATGAATTCGATATTTTGATGCTTAAGCACCTGGTAAAACGTCTTGATTTCATTTTGATTGCTTTTGGAAAGTTGTTTGTCTCTCTCTCTCTCTTTCTCTATCCCACGCTCTCCCTTTCCCTCTCCCTCTTCCCCTCTTGCCCCCTCTGTCCCTCTCTCTGCAAAGACGTAAGTGTGTATGAAGGGGGATTCAAGATACAAATTCAAGATACAGTGTAAAGAACAAATAAAAATTATGGACTTTAAAACTGACTAAAAACTTACATTATACCTACATGCACTATTTTTGAAAATATCATTTCTTTTTCCTACACTATGTTTATTTTCTTCACGTTAATCTTCTTTGACTGTAATTTCATTCAACATCTTTGAAGGGATCCTTCTCGGCTCCCAGAGTACACAGAGAGCTGAAACTCGATATGCAGTTTCATCTCAGGGAAGGTTTTAATCTGTAAAATTTTCACGTAATCACTTTACGACGTAACGTAATTTACGTACGTTATTATGTTTTTGCCCTTTCATACGTTTTTTTTTTTTTTTTTTTTTTTTTTGCGAATTACAGCTTAATGTGTTCAGATGAAATGAAATTTTCTCCTAATCCTAAAATATCGTTCCATGCATAATACCACATAGTCCACTGTACGTCAATTGCAACTAATAAAATAAAGCTAAAATATATAAATCAAATTATGAGATAAAGATGTTGTCCACGCCATACCTTACATAACATTGCCGCATGAAAAAATAGAAAATAAATGTTAATCACACCTGGAACTGAAAGTTTATTTTGTTCACACAAAATTTTCTGCGCCAAGAGAATTCCTAACAACAGTATACTTAAAATTATTGTTATTTAAAAATATTCACATTATTTACTGGATTATTTAATCACAGAAACAACAGCGTCTATTTTATTCTATATTCTATATTCATTGCAGTGTAAAACATTTTCGCGAGATTTCATTACTGAACTGAAAAGTCCGGAAAAGTTTGCTGTTTTTCTTTAGTCAACAAAAATGTTACTTTTACAAAAGAACGCTTTGCAACATAATCCCTTCAGTCTTAAACACAAACATTCTACCTACAGAGAAATTTCTGCCAAATACAAAACCCACCTTTAGTACGATTCATTGTCTGTCTTTCAGATCAATATGTTTCGTGTTTAAATGCCGGGTATGAGTGGAGTATATTCGGTTTGTATATTTTGTACTATACAAACATAGTAAAGTAAGATCTTGTGCGTAAATTAAAGAAGACAATTACTTTAAAATACTCCATTGAGTTATATTCGAGAGTTGGAAGACAATCCAAGAAATAAATACTAATGAATTATTTGTAACAAGAAAATTTTATGTTTTTTACTGAGCAGTTGGATAGCATTTTTTTAATATGAAACATCTTAAAGCACAGGTTACGGAATCATGAAAGAAATGTGATGGGAATAAAACGAAATAATGTAACGGAAGTGTAACTATATTTTCACTTCAGAGCTCAATACGGAATCTTACATCTAATATTTTTTGTGCTACATAATATACTTTAATCAGAATTAAATAATAATTCTGGTAGGAAAGTGCAGAATAAAATTAATTTCTTATAAAAAAAATGTATATTGCAATCGGTAAGATGTTTGTAATATTTGAAATAGGCATTTCAAGCAAAGTTACCATAAGCTATCTGAGTGAATTACTTTTAACACCAGAAAGTATATTTATCTATATAAAATAGCGTGCTGAAAGTAATGAACAATATATCAAATTGATCTAAGATTCACTAGTGTAAAAGTTTCCAACTTTCAAAGATTTCCAAACCACTTAACCGCTGGGGTGAAAAATGAGTTCTTTTAAGTATCGAAGACAATCCTGAACGTTATAAATTGACTGCCTGTAAGAAATGTTACTTAAATGTCGAAGGAATTGGGAAAAATAACTATGAATTTGTATCCTCATTTTTAGAAATGCAAAAAATAAATTGTTATATATCTTATTATTTCCGTTATTTATTCATATAATACAACAAGGCATAGCTAGGAAAAGTAGGTGTGTCACCTGTAGCCGTTATTTGTTTCTTGTAACATAGGTAAGGTTCATATTTATTACTCTCCAAAAATTCGGCAGTGGCTTCAATCTGATGAAGTCGAAATGGTTTAGGCCGAATAGCATTTTGTAAAATCAACTTCTGTAATATCAAAAGACAAAAAACCCTCGATTCAAAATCGGATTATATGCAATATCGGATTATAGCAAACTTGATAACAGAGCTGTATTGAAAAAACTGTAAGCCTCTGATTAGAATACAGTCCAATGTTTGTTAACATTATAAATAATTCGAATTTCAAATGCTTTGTATAAATATGATGGCTTCTATTTAAATCAGTCAATTTATAAAACTGCACTTCAAATTTTAACCATATTTTAATAAAATACTTCTTTAGCATTTACAAAATAAATGACCGTTCAAAACTTGGTTGGCATTTTTTGGCGAATCTAATTATATGTCAACCAAATCACAGACTTAAAATCTCGTTTTTAAAATGTTAATTGTTGTTGTTGTTGTTGAGACCCAGACCGTCCGACCTACCAGAAAGGTAAAATGTTAATTGTGTAACTGCTTTTAAGATTAAAAAATATTGCATTCGATTTAAAAATCAATATTATTTTATAATTAAACTTTGCCAATCTACGGCAAAGAACTAGATTCAGTAAAACCATCTGTTCGTTTTGATACAACTATCGCAAATACTTTTCTCGTGAGTACTTTTCTTTAATGCAAGTAGTAAAATTAGAATCAAAATGGTTAAGAAAGTATTTCTGACTATAAAAGCTTTTATTCTACCAAGCTCAAGATATATCTTATTCGCCTTTTACTTCATAGTGTTTTTTAAAACTTCTTCGTCAAATTTCGCGATAGATGGCCTATACTAGTAATCGTACTGATTTTCTTTAACTGTGCATGTGAACAAATAAAACTACAGAAGAAAGCTCCCGTAGCTTCCACAGTATAGTCAAAGGTTTTAACGCAGATATAGTTCTCCAGATTCGATCATATACACAGTATCTGTAAAAATGGCTGTAAAGTCTCTTGGATCTAAAACTAACTAAATATCCAGCGATAGCTTCGGATTCAAGACCATGGCGTAAAGGCAATAATAACAAAAATAGGTTAAATTTATTTCTCCTTAACAATAAATTAATTGTAGTTGGTAATATTGAATATACCTTTTATGGAAATATTGAATAATATCCAAAATGCAAAAAAAAAAAATCCCAAAATTATGGTAACAGTTTCAGAAATGTGACTAATAGTATATTGATATTTGTAGCATAAAATTGCCGCCTCGATAACAGAAAGTATACATAAATGTAGCCTAGCTACAAAAAAAACAATAGTCGTAAATGACGTTCAAAAGTACTTCGATTTTCTACTTTTCACCTAATAGAGGAACACCTAATAGGATTTTATATAAATTAAGGATTTAAGGAAAAATTTGTATTATTGGTCCGAATATTTACAATTATAGCGTGTTCATTTCAAAAGGATTGAAAAAATATTTCGATTGATACCATCCTTGGCATGTTATCCGCCCCTGTAACTCGTCAGCCGAAGGTGACTAATGACGTCACGAACAAAAAATTGTATGGACTCTTCACAACAATGATTGAAACTATGAAGTATGATCATATTTGAGCAATAAATAAACCCTCCCATCCATGATTTTGTCAAATTTTGTCCTACGCTGCCATTTAAAAATATATAAAATATCAAATATATAGTTTTCGATCGAATTAAAAAAAAAATTCTATCTGGCTCTTGATTTTTTATAACAAAACCGGATATAAAGTTTCGTTAAAATCCATTAATACGTGTGTCCGCTATCGGGTATACAAGAAATCAACAACAGACGGAAATCACTTCAAAAATAATCAAAACATGTTCAGGAGGTCTTAAAACATATATTGGCATGAAAATCTAAAATTTGAAAATGTTCGTGAAAACAATAATGTCTCAATACTACGTATGAGAAAGTAAAAATTATGCAAACTGTCACTACATATCCTCTTTAACCGTGGGTGTACTTTCAGGATACAAGAATGAGTCCACACTTCTGGATAACTGATTTTTATTTAAAAGCTCTAATGATCATAAATGTGAACAATTCAAGGCGAATAGCTCAATAACTATCTTCAAGATCACTTAAAAACTATCAGATACAATAAAACAGCAATTAAAAGCTCAACTAATTCACAAAATAACTGATATTATTCTCAAAATACTGATATATTTCACAATTCAATTTAATTCGTATCATGTCAATTCTCCAACTGAGCGATGACTTGATACGATTAATATACTCTGGAAATTTTTGAAAACTGCTCGTATTTTCGAAACCATTCGATATTACGACGAAATTCTAGTCGATTCGGATACTCAACAAAAGTTGTCATATTTCACCAAATCTGGAAATTCCGCCCCAAAGTCACCAAAATCCTGCAACCCTACTTTCATATAATGAGAATGGCTGCCGGTAAAAGTGTTTTCCCCTGCGGGGACTCAAAGAGCCGAGAATACTTTTTACATGTTCGTAACAATATACACTATACAGCATATCATCTTGCATCGCCCTAAAACACTCAATAACTCTATAAGAAAAGGTCCACACGATACTAGCTATGCCCTGTCGAATATGCCCTGCGATCTATGCCCTGTCGAATAAAATTCATTGAAGCGCCCCTAGTGGATAATTTAAAAAGTTAGGTCAACGAACAATGCGAGATAGACGAAACATTTCTGTAGAACGTTATCCAATGGGTAGGAATTGACATCAGAAGCCCATCAAATGTGAATACTAAGGCAATAAATACCTCTCAAATAAGTTGTACTATCAAGGACTGTAACACGGTGACATCTACAACGCTTGTCAAAATGCCCGGTGATATACAATCTCGAATTCGAATTTGCATTGTTGCTGACGAATGGCATTTTTAAGAGGTTGTGCATTAGATTCCTGTGCATATAAGTGCTGTTTATGTCAGCATTCCTGATTAAAACATTAATTCGACAATAACCATATGGTGTCAAATAAATATCCTCCACTATTGATTTCTATTAATAATATAATGCTCTACAACGTTAAAATCGAATTGATTCTTTTATCTCGCTTTGTTGCTGAGTTTTTTAATCCTAATTTTTTTTTTAATTAATCACTAGATACACTGCAATCTCTCTTATCTGATCAGGTATGGTCAATATATTAGAGACAGACTTAACGTATACACTCATGGACCTTTCTTTACAAAGTTTTTGAGGTGCTTAAAATTTTTCCAAGGAGCCCTGTATTATTTTTATTTGCCAAAATGTACTTAGGAATTAGTGAAGTGCTGCATTGTATAGAAAAAGTAGTATAGTTATACCATGTGCAATCTTCAAAATATAAATAAAAATATTCTGTGAAATTTTTGAATTCCCTTGGTTTTCAAAGCCCTTATTCTGCTTTAAATTCCTTTTTTAAAAACTCAAAATACATCGGAAAATGTTTCTTAAAATTCCTCATTTTTAAATTACGGGGATTCAAAAAGAGTAAATATTTTTCCTTTTCACTCAAAAAGTATGAATTTAAAAGACGCCAGTTCAAATTTTAAGCTGTTAATACATTCTCATTCGCGTCTCTGAACCAAAAACTGTTTGAAAAAAATAAAGAGCTTTCCCCTCTATTTACTTACTTCTGGGATAAATTTCCAATAAGTACCAGTTTTTTTTAAAATATAACAAGCTATATATTTTTCCGCCTCTAAGCGGCTTTATCCGTCTTGAATTCTTAAACCCAAGTGATCACTGGGGAATAATATATATATGGAGGTCCACTTTGGAAATAAACAACTTTCTGAAAATATGTTCGGCATTTACAGTTTGAAATACTAATGTTGCTATCAGAGAAATTCTCCTAAGGATAAAACTTTATTTGTTGTAGTTTTTATCATGTCATTGTCTTTATTTATTACTATGATAACCCTAGAATCATAAAAATTCCACGAGCATTACAAATTCAGAATACGAGATAATACTAGTAAAAAACACATGTCCCAGTAGGGAATTGAAATACCAATATTCATTGGTTAGACAGTGATCCATCCAATAATAGACTTAGGCTATCTTTTATTAAACAAAGTTAATAATAAACTAGATCACAGCGCAAACAAAGATAATTAGGCATATGTACATTTTGAAAATCAACATATTTCATTCTTCAGTTAATCAAGCCTGTACCAGAACGCACAAGTAAACGTAAACTAAACCGGTCATACAGAGAACTGCTAAAGAAGAGAACTAACTCATTCTGGCTGCGTCACCTAGTTCAAACGAAAAGGAAGTAGGGGGGGGGGGGGTCAGAATTGTTGATCGGGCTTTTCCCAAATTTTATGAGTTACCTCAGAGCATAGAAAATCCAGTTAAGCTTTTAGCAATATTATTTGCTTTCTTTTCAACCCTAAAATTAGTCATAACAGTGCTAGAATTTTTAATAATTTTGATTTCAAAGACTCCCCTAAAAATAAAAAATATATATTCTTACATTAGGGACTCCTCTGAAAAATTCAATAATTGGAGTACATATAAAATTCCTAATCAATTCAGTATATTGCTCAAACTGAATGTGCCTTAAAGCTCCGCTTGAAAGAACATTAAAATTGTGTCAAAAAACAATATATCTTCAATTCTTAATTACTGTTAGATGACTAGTCACCAGTTTGACTATTGTTGTTTGATTTTACTTCTACCTCCATTATTCAAAGTGCTCTTCAGTATTTGGTACAAGGTGTACTTCCCGATTAAAAGCAGGTATGTGATTGCAATTATTTCAAAGGTATTGTTATAAACAATCTTCTTCAGGTCAAAGTAATGTGTGTAGTAATCGCTGCTTACGGAAATTAGTAACGGTTAAACTATTTAATTTCAGCATGGATAGCGGGTGTTAAACTCTTTGGAATCAATCAAAACACATAAATACTGAAATAGTTTTTCATCAAAACCGGGCGTGCTGTTTTTTGTGAATATTCAAAATTTCGTCATAATAGGAATATGATTCTATGATTCAATTGCCTGTATTTTGCCACTATTACTTATACATGATGCTTTGTACATATGTTTTATACACATACTTTATACACATGCTTTGTGCACAGTCTTTGCATACACTGCTTGAATTTTTGGTTTGAAAAATGGGCTTATGACAATGTTCTTAAAATAATTGTAATATACCGCGTCTCCGAAAAAGTAAGCCCTTTAACGCCCACACATTTCACCAATTCGGACTTTTTGGACGCCCTATATATATATATATATATATATATAGGGTGTATTATGAGTTACTACATACATTCTAAATTTGTGTATTATGAGTTACTACATACATTCTAAATTGTGTATTATGAGTTACTACATACATTCTAACTTTGGATTTTATAATTTATTTTTATATATATATATATATATATATATATATATATATATATATAAATATAGGGTCCGAATTGGTATAACATATATCAAGTGCTTGCTAGAAAGTTTTGAAGTCTGTGAGGAATTGCGAATGGTAATATGTTGTGGGCGTTTGTTGTTTGTCGTGGGCGTTAAAAGACTTTTTCGGACACACTGTATTTTTCGTGCTGCGTTGTAACTGCGCTTAAATAGAATGTAAATCATCTATTTTTCCTGTTACTGCTTTTAAATAGGAAGATAATCATCAACTCTTCATATTACTGATTTTAAATATAGAAAGTCAACCTAGTCTTATAGACATGATGATGCATACTCTATACTTTTCCTTTATATTTCAGAACAAAGAGAAATTTATTTTAACAACGCCTATATATTTCTTTTTATTTGTTTTATACAGGATAGACATATTACTTTCCTTATATACATAGTATAATATATGAGAAAAGCATTGTGACGGGGTCGAAAATTCGAATTCTAGTTTTCGAAGGGAGATCACGTTTGAAGCATCCCTGTTCACGAATCGAATATTTTTGAGGTGATGTCTGCATGTGTGTGTATATGTGTGTAAAAATATGTGTGTATGTGTGTATGTGTGTGTGTGTGTGTGTGTGTGTGTCAGTGAGCCTGTGGAGACGATATCTCACGAACGAATGGAGCGATTCGAATGAAATTTAGTACAAAAATTACAATCCGTGAGTACTGGAAGCCTATTATTTTTAACCACAATCGGATGTTCAGAAATCGCCTACATTTTCAAGTGAAATTTTGAAAAAAATCATTAAAAAATCAAAACATTTAATAAAGTTACGCAAATAGACGTTTGCTATGTAATGTGTCCTTAGAAAAAGATGGGCATAAGCTTCAGAACGCTAGCATGAACCGTTCCTGAGATATTGAAATCTATATTATATCTATATATAATATAGATTTCTATATTATATATATATATCTATATTTTGAAAATAAATTTATCAAAAAATACCATAAATTAAAAAACAATATTAACTGTTGAGAAACATGTTCACTTTTCATATGTAATATCCTGCGATAAATTTAGTGACATCATTCTCGTGGATCTAACTCGTTCCATTAACGAGAAAAGATACTTTGAGTAATACTTTTGTATTTAAACGCCAATAGTCATTTATCTGCTATGAGAATAACTTATTTCTCCGTCCATAACGCTTGATGAGAGTTTGGCGACAAATTTGGCGGAATGTCGCCAACTTAGAGACTTTTTAAATGTTGCCAAATTAACGAAAATCTCGCCAAATGGATAAAAAACCACTAAATCAATGAAAATGACAACTAATTGACAAAAATTGAATATCTTGGAAAGAATATAATTATCTACTATAAGAATAAACTATTTTTTTACTGTAAAAGTAGTAAATTCATTCATATAAGGAAAGTCTGCTCACATCAGCCTTTTTCCTTTGTAACACTGAGTTGAAATTCGCAGTCATAAGTCATCAAACCCTTCCTAAAATTGAAATACCTTGTTTATAAAACCTCTCTCCTCCCCGGGGCGGCCCACTCTTTGAGTGGTGAACGGATCTGTAGCTCTGATCCTCCAACCTGGGGGGCAAATAAATCCGGGGAACCGGCCGTCATACCGGTGAGGCAGTTAGGCCTCGGACTCTTCCAGGTGGCTGTGATCGCATGGACTGTGTCTATTCATGACCTGAGTCTAGATCTGACCGGCGGCTGGGGTCGGGCTTGGCGGGTAATTCTTCGGACCTTGCCCGGTGAATGGTTCTGCCGAATACGTCGCCCTGGCTGTGGCTTTGCTGGACGAGAGATTGTTACTACGCAGCATCGACGTAAACCAACAGGTTGTGGTGGCTAGTTGCTTAAACCTGTTTATGAAACCTCAGTAAGGGAATCTTAGATATGCGACAAATTAAAATTATTACATAGACTTTATTTGTTGTATAATTTTTTATTAGACAGTATAACTTTTATTATTGTTTAGGTAATCAAAGTAGTGTTTAAATTTGTATATTATATCCTTCATGAACTATACATGGGTCATAGGAAATACTGCCTATACCCTTATAACCTTTAGGCATACACACAATAACGTTTAAACTACGCATTATAGTGCCATCGAAGTAACACATGCATACCTATATAATGTGACCATGCGCAGTCGGTTGCACGTTCTTGTAGCCCCCTAGTGGCAAGATACAGGACTAAGGAAACTGATTCAGAAACCAACAGAGATATACAATAATTCCAATTACAAAATGAAGGAGGTGCATTTTAATAATGCAAAAGTATGGTTTAAGAAAAACATTCACAGAACCAGACCACCGGCTGTCCAAATGGTTGCTCGTGTCCTCTGGACGAGTCGGACGGTCTGGGTCTTCAACAGAACCAGACCAGACATGCGATGGTAGTAAACATTTATGATGACACAAAGCAAAGTCCGTGCAATACAAGTGCGATTAACTTGTCAGATACACATATAAATTCAGGACAGAGCAGCATATCGAAAAGCATGCAGCATTGCAGGCGTTGCAGAATTACAACTCCTGATGATGGCATGTTTCACCAAGATTGCTTGAATTAAGTATCGTTTTTCACTAATTAGGCACTGCACTTTTATTTTGTATTTGGGATTTTTTACCTATCTTTGTTGGTTTCAGTGTCAGTTTAAGTTAAGCATTTCGCCACTAGGGGAATTAAATACACCTTTAATCGACTGCACATAATCCATTTTCTATAAGTATGCACCACTACCCTGACGCTATGATACGGGATAAAAAAATATAGAACGTTATAGGTGGTTTACAAACATTCCTAACAACCTTGTATAGTAATTGTAAATCGATAAAAATTACCTGAAGTACATATTATGAATTTCTTACTGAGTTATACAAATCGTTAATTTATTTCACGGTGCCTTAGGATAGAAGGGAATTATCAAGAAAGAAAACGATACTAATTTAATTAAATTTAGAAAAATCCATCATCATTAAATATAGCTAAGTACTTTCGAATGATTAAGTAATACCTTTTGAATACGTAGGCATTAAAAGCGCATTTCTGAAGAGCATAAATTTTCATTAAATATTCGGAAATACATATTGATTTTTAAATTAAGCCAAATCGCAGAGTCTTCAAATGTGTTTCAAATATCATCGGGTTAATGCATTCGAGTTTTGAAATCATTATTTTCAATGTGGGCTTCTGAATACAGAGACATAAACTACATAATTTTTATACTGTGTTTGAATGATTTCATATTGCAATTATTGTAAAATTAGCGCACTTTAGATATAGAGAATTAATGAATGCACAGATTAGTAATAATTAAGATAGATATATTAAGATTAATCTGGATACAACAGCATAATCAAATTGAAAAAAAATGATAACAGCTAGAGGTAAAATATGTTTATACAAATAATTATTTGTATAAGTAAACAGGGAGTGATAGAAATTGCCACTAGAGCAGTTCTGTGAACAAAAAATATATTGTAGTAAATCTATGGTGACAGGAATAGTCAAAATATAAGAGACCACGATTGCTATACATTATGAGATCTGCTTTCAAAGACCACATGTTTATTTAGAACGCGCAGGATGCATCACAATTATTGCGACGAATCACGATAGGTGATTCATGTGTTCACCAATTTGGGGTATGTAATATAAAACCTTTTCCCTTTTCAACACATGACTTTTTTATATCATTATATTTCATTTTTAATCTGAATACCCCTTTATCAGGCGTAGATAGATAATGATCTTTACAAATTTAACATCAATTAGTCTTCTTGTATTTCTTGCCCATGCATTACAGTAGAAATAGTTCAACAAGATGGCTGCTACTATACTTTGAAATTTGAAATCTACCAATTCATGCTATTTTTTCTTGTATTTAGCTCGAACCACCATACATCAGCTGTTTATAATGAATTTATGTAAAAAAACATGACTTTTTTTAACTGCAAAACCCCTTGCACAACCAGTGATCTAGAGTAATGTATGTCTAATACGCGGCTCAATTTTAAAAATTTTGTCGTCACAGATCCACACTTTTCTATCGCTCATAAAAATCATTGATGTAATTAAAAACCTATATTTTTTTCTTTACATCTAGGTTATTAGTTAGGCTACGCGTACCGAACTAATAACCTAGATGTAAAGTAAATGCTATTCACTTCTCGTAGTATTACATGCTCTATAAGAGTGAATTGTACATGATTCATATGAAAGTCAACGTGTTATCATGTCAACTTGGTGTTTATACTTATTTTATATATTACTCTGCAGGAAATATGCTCCATCTAATTTGGTTATAAATCCATTTAGGTTAAGAAAGTATTTCTGCTTTGGCTACCGTGGTTGCTCCGGATGCAAAGGCCTGGCCACCGGATCACGCGGCGGGACCTATTCAGGAGCACCAAGGTGCAGGAGATGGAGTTGAAGGAGCAGCGCGCCTCCCGAAGCCTGCTGGACGTTCCAGACGAAGGGGATGAGGATTTCCGGCCTTCCTCGTCTCCTGCGCCCCTCCAGCGGGCACCATATGCCAACGTCTCCAGCTGCCTGCACGCGGATGCAGAGCTGGCCGCCATCTTGCGCGAATTGAAGGTCATCACGGCCAGGCTGAGAAAAGATGACGCCGACTCGGACGTTGTGTCCGACTGGCAATTCGCAGCCATGGTCGTTGACCGAATTTGCCTCATCAACTTCACCGTCTTCACGGTTGCATCCACGGTCCTCTCCTTGGGATCCGCACCACATCTAATGGCTTAAAGGTGACATTTTTAAAGTTGCTCTGCTGCCGATACTATACTTCTACAACAAAAAATATTGTTACTTTATTTCTGGTTTTATAAAGCTTTCCTTAAGTGGCTTGCCTGTATGCATCTTTCCTTCACTGTCTTCAGAATGTTGTTGAAAATATTACATTGTTGAATATTTCGAATTTGCTTTACAATGACTGAACTCAAAGCAAAATAAACTAATGCATCACTTTGATTGCCTTGTTGGATAATGCTGCCCTATTCTGGCGGTGAACTGTCTTTAAATAATAAGCAGCCAAGCCTATAGTTTTGAAGATGAATAACAGCGTCCAATTATTTAAAACGAAAAAGTTACAATTCCTTAATGCAATCATGTGCATTTTACTTCTTTAAGTACTTTAAAATGCGATTTATTTGCTCTAGTTTAAAATTATTTATAGATCTTGTGACTATTCATAAATCACATGATATGCCTATTCAGATTCACGATCTTTTCGGTGGCATCAATGTATTGTCGAAAATAAGGAGTTACGTATAGTGACTTAATGTCGAAATTTGATAGAAAATTGAAGGACATTGTTGTTTCACTCTTGAAACCAGAAATTTTAGCGCGAAATGCATAATGCGGAATTAAGGAAAAGGTAGTATAAAAAAAGTACCTACATTCTACATAGTAGTTCTGTAGTTCTTAGCATCGAAAGAATATATACTAATGGGATGAATGTACTAACAAGTATCGTTATTTAAGGACTTTAAAACTAGATCTATATATAAGTATTATAAGAAAGTGATTTACGAAATTCAATTTCAAGCGCATTCTCTTATCTATGCATTTGTGTCAAAGCTAGTAAGTTAAAAATTAAATGCTTCTGCTTTAAAGAGAATAACATTGCTGTGCTATAAATGCATAGATTACAGAGCACTGTAAAGCTGACAAACAACGATGCATGATAGTCATTCATAACTTGAAGGGTACAAATTTTATTTCTTATTACACGCGAAAAACGCGATGTACAAAATTCCAATGATTTAAAATGCATTTTCTTTCACAATTAGTTACGATTAAATTCAACGAATCAATTAAATGAAAACTATTAATATGTGGTAAAATGTAGGAAAGTAATTTTCTTTTTATTAATTATTTTTTTAATGAAAGTGACACCGGAAATGTCCTGGTTAGGGGGATACCGGGATTTATTGTTTCATCAATCAGATTTCAATATTTCGATTGGTTTTAGGATTTGTGTATTGGGTTTGGTTTATTTGTGGAAAATGTAGGCCAAAGCCAGAATTAATGATAATATATATATCTAAAACTACATACCGTGTATCTAATACTACATCAATGAGTGATTTGATAAAAAGTTAAGTGTATTCCGTACAGAATATGATTAAATATTATATACATTATAAGTCAATTATAACCGAAGTGAACAATGGGAACTAAAATTTTTATCTGTCAGAAATGAAGAGTGACATATAAACGAATTCTTAGAATCGAAATTATTATGGCAATTAATTATAAATTTTTAATATATTATTTATTCTGATAAACAAATATTAATTACAGAGAAGTGTATTTACTCTTAATCAGTGATATTGGTTAATGCAATTTTATAGAAAATATGCGTTCATTCACTATATTTTAGATTTAAGCAATACAAAGTGAGCACTAATTGAAAATACAGTTGATCTTACAAACGTATTTCCTAATTTGAAATACAAAGTGAGCAATAATTGAAATACTCTTTATGTTACAAACGTATTTCCTAATTTGAGATGCAATTTGAAATCAATTAAACTAATTTCCATTAGCCAATTTCAATCTTTCATTTTATTTCATCCTATAAAATGCATTTCCTCCCATAAAAAAGCACATTTTTCATATTACCTTCTTTGTTAACCCAAACCATAAATAACTGTTTAAAAATCACTATTTATGTTCATTTCAAACACTCATTGTATTAAAAGTTAAAAATATATAACTATTACGCCGTGATGAGATACAGTTCCAGCACGGTTATCGAAATGGAATTGTATCAGTTGCAGTTAGTTCCTGGGTAGGTGACTACTTTTGAACATTAAGTGTTGTTGGTAGGAGGCCTGGCAGACAAATGGCTTCACCACTTATTTCTAAAGCGGAAGGTGCTAGGTCATGTCGATACTAATATTGTATGGTCCACAGTTTTCCCAATTATGATATAAACCTGATCATTACCTAACTAGAGACAGTTTTTTTATCTCACTTTCTCCTGGGAATATGACCTGAACAATAGTTGGGGAAAGTAAATGGTGCTTTGGTATTTGACAAAGAACTGTTACACCATGCCCATAATGCTAGTTCCCGTGTAATTATCGTTTATGAAACGTATCTGGAGAAGGTTTGTTCTTTGGTGGATGACTGCTAGAGCCAGGCAGACAAGTGGTTTGAACACTTATTTTTTTTAACCGGAGTTGTTGGATCCTACTCCACGTTAATTATGGTTGACTTATACCAAAAGTGATCCAATGGGTCACTCAAAGTTGATAAGTATTTGGCACACAATAGTAGAGACACTTGATTACCTTTACTGAAGATGATCTGGCTGTGGTTGGGAAATTTAAATGGTTGTTAAGTATTTGTGTTGTTAAGGGTGCAATAATACTTGCCGCCACCGTATAAAAAATCACATTAAATTCATCGTCATTATTATGAATTAGTATTTTGAAATTAAGTAACATTAAAATTCTAATTATATGATACAAAATTTTGTTTCCGGTGTTACTTTTTAACTAGGAAAAGCAATTGGACAAAAGAAAATGCATTTTAAATACAATTCAGTATTTGTGCCAAACTTGTGCTCAAACGATCGAAAATAAACTGTATGGCAGCTCCTTTAAATAAAGTCAATTTACAAAGGAAAATGTATAAATACAAATGATTACTTTATATTCAACAGTATGTATAGGTTAGAATTTCAGATTAAGAACGTATTACATTGTTCAAATCTTATTGTATTTGTTATATTAAAATTTTTCACGATCATTTTGTTCAATATTTCAAACAATCTACATTGTTTTGTTGGAATTTGTCATTATAAAAAAGTATTAAATATTTTAGTTCCATGTATTTATTTAGTCATAGACAATAGTATATATGTAATATCATTCTTATATCGTTCTGTTTAACTCATGCGCAATAAAGAACTTACCACCGAATTTTCATAAAATTTTGCATAAAATGTACATATATTTACATATTTGATTCATTTTTCTGAAGTACCAAGATGAAGCAATAGTGGTAGTGATTTTTCGGCTTCAATGGATCTACCTTTTAAAATATTTCAATACACCGTATAATTTACACAAGTATAAACGCCCTTAAAATTCAATATTATCACATAAGTTTATGATTTCGTTTGTGATTTCTGTGCATTGTTTTTTATTTTGTTGGATGTCAAAAATAGGTAGAAATGAATTGGGAAAATACTTACTGAAGCTTCCATTTTATAAATTTTTTACTAAAATGTATACTGCTGTATAAATGTGTAGTAATTTCGCGGTTTTATTGTATTCTGCAATTGTTTCACAGTTTCGATGTGTCTCTTAAATTCTGCACTTTTGGCAAATCAATTGCAAATTAAAAATCAATATATATTTTTTAGATTGATTCACTTTTTTCATTTGTATGGAAAAATTCAGAAGAATAAAATCATTTTTTGAAATCCATAATAATAAATGAAAATGTATGTGTATTTGTTTGTGTCGCCTATATCATTAAATTTAATCGACGTACAAGCAGGACATTCGGTACAGGTGACCTAAGTTCCCGAGGGGAATCAGACGTCGAGTTTTTTTTTAAATTTTTTTTTAATTCAAGTTAATAAAATAAAAGTTAAAAAGTCAAAATTCTGCCAATTGGATTTATGGCGCCATCTATTGTACGCTTCTAAAACTAAAACAAGTTTTATGAGTATTTAATTGATAAATAAAGTAGTATTCTATTGATAATCGAAACCAACTTCGATGTCATTTTTTAATTTCCAACTTCTTTGCTAACTCTTATTTCTTTATCTACCTCAAACTAAAAGACTAAGAAAAGTTTCGCAAATACCATATTTCTGCAGAAATCGTCAAAATTTGGCCGATTGGATTGGTGGTGCCATTATTGCACGTTACTAAAACTAAAACATATTCATTGTTTTTTCTTAGCCTTGTCACTTTGTGAAAACTTAGATAAATGAACTCAATTTATCTCTTGTTTAAGTCCCGGTCGACACCGGTTGCATTTTCTAGTCAAATATATTTTTATAACCTCAAAACCAAGTTTTAGGTAATCTTGTTTTTCTTAATTTAGAGTCTTTGGATATTTTATGTTATTCTATTTTTATTGCTTTACTCACATGTATCCAGTTATGCACTGTTCATTAAAAGTTTAATCATTCGATTGAAGGAAGGAAAAAGAATAAATAAAAATATATATGCAAAGCTTTTAGAATTGTATTAGTGGCAAAATTTAAATAGTATTTTCAGAACTAGTCTTGAGTATTTTATCTATGTGCAACTATACACGCACTGATTTATTCGTAAGTCTTTGGGCGTTTATACAATATAAATAAGGCAGCTATATCAAAAGTAGAAGGTAGGTTATAGGCCCATTTATCCCGAAGTATGCTCACTGTACAATTAATTTATCTGTTAACTAAGTCTATTAGAAGTGTTTCTCAATTTTTTATATGTGTAAAATCGATTTCGTATATTTCGATAAAAAAGCGAACAATATTTATTGTATAATAAAAGTTCTTCATAAAATTCTGGTATTTAAGATTGATATATGAAATTCAAAGAGGTTTTTCATGTATAATGATTTATAACATATATTAATAATCGAGATTTCAATATTCAAATATTTTAATACTTTTCCGACATGATAGAAATGTTATATAATTGAAACATTTTTTTAGAAAAACATATGTCAAAATTAATTATTTCAAAGTCGTGTTATTATATAAATGTAAGTATTAGATGGTAATATTACATCACTCACTCCTGTACATTGTATGTATTGATAAAAAAAAAATAATTATTTTACAAATAATCAGGAACAAAAAATTAAGATAATTATTGTACAAGTATGTTCTTTATATATTGTTGAGATCTGAAAATCACGTTATTGCTACATTGGCGTTTTCTATTCTGTACTCATGTATGATTCATTAGCTAAATAGGCGCCAGCTTTTTGCACCATAAATTATGATATTTAGCAATGTTTTTTTCGTCATATTTTGCAATTTGGAATTTTATGGCATTTAGAACTTTCAAATATGAAAAATACAATAAATTCTTTTAATTAAACATATTTATATGTCACAATGCATTGAGCTTAAATCTGCCCTTGTGCCAAATATCATAATGGTAGACATAAAATGCTATCTATCATATATAAGAAATAATAAATGAAATGTATCTGTGTTTTACGTTTAAAAAGAAACGTTTAAAAATAAAGTTAAATTGTCATTTAATATATTCGGGATATCATACAGTACATAGCCAAGCTGTCTGGGTGCATACTACCACAGATAACTCGTACAATAGACAGAATCAGAAAGTAAACCCAAATGAATGAGAGAGAGAGAGAGAGAGACATTAAATACATTCTTCATCTTACGACAAGAATCTACTAATTTCTAACATTTTAATAATTATTCAAAATTTTTCTTATTTAGCACAAACGATGTGAGAATAAAATTTTAACATTTTTGATGCTTTAGATTTATTTAAATGTGGGCTTTACTTATTTTCATGTAAATTTAAATTATAATTAATTGTTAAAAAGGAAACATTTTGTAGTAGAATCATTGATCACACATTGAATTTGAACATTTTCTTGGATAAGGAACATTTTAACATAGTTAAGGATTAACAGTTGCAAGATTTTTTCTAACTTTTTATATTCAACTTTCAGGTAGATGACAGCTCTAGGACAGGTTATATGAGCTACATAATTCAGAAATCAATTAGCATCTAAAATCACTTATAGGGTTCAACTTTCAGAATATTCAGTTTTTAGAATGAATATATATATATATATATATATATATATATATATATATAGAGAGAGAGAGAGAGAAAGAAAATAGTTTTCTGAACATTTAAAAATAATCCGCATGAAAAAAAATCCTATATTTATTGAAGTTAAAGTCCAAAATAACTCAGATTATATATGTGGAAACAATATATAATTTTTTTAATTTGTTATCCTCTAACTCTGAAACTTCTCAATATTTTTTAATATAATTTTCAGAATATGAATATGTAATGTATTTTAATCTTCATAATATGAACTTAAACTTGTTTCTGTTTTCTTATTACAGAACTATTTTTTTTTTAAATATAATTGGTGGAATTTTGAAAGTTTTGTGAAAGCTAAGAGCAACATTACGTAAAATAGAAATGTACTTTAAATGCAAATTAATTTGGGTTCAAAATAAGTAATTGTTCCTGAACCTGCAGTACAGCTAAACACCAAATATTTTGTTTTAAATGCAAAATTTTCTGAACAATGTTACAGGTAAACTGTTATACTAATTTTTTGTTCGTCAGTAATTGGCCCAGTTTTTAATTCTCTACAAATGTATTTCTTAATATTATGTTTTTAACAAATGAATACTAATACACAAACATAAAGCTTTCTCTAGAAAGAAAGAGTGTGTTTCTAAACTGTATACTTTAAAATATTATATTGCATATCATGAATTGTTAACTTCATAAAAAAATCTTAGTGCAAATAAGCATTACGATAAAAAAATCACTGTCAGATTTCATCCACACAATTAATTTGAGAATTTACAAAGAAATAAATCTTTATTAAGGATGCTAATGAAAATGCCACCAGTGATTGGAAAAATACTTCTTCTACAGACATCAGTATTTTGGAACTCCTGGAGTTATTACTCTTGGTAGTTTTATACTATGTGAGCAACATCAGTTATTACAGAGTGTCCCAAAAATTACTAATATATTTGAAAAATACATTTAAAAAAACAGAAGGCGATAAAAATGTAGCATTTGCTGCATTGCTCTTGGGAAACCAAGGAATTTTATTCAAGCAATTTTCAAAACTTGTTACAAAGGTCACCAACAGATGGCGCCGCTGAATGGGGAAAACTAATAAACGGTATGACCATGTTGCAAAAACTACAAAACCATGTTTTTAAAATATCCACCTTTTGCGGCAACAACATGCCGCAGTCTGAGACAAAATTCGCAGACATCTGTTCTAACATTTCAGCCAGAATGGTCCGGTCAAAAAATATCCGCTGTTCCAACGAATAAACTAACAGCGACTTGAAATCTTTGAGAAGCACACGATAGCAGAATGCTGATCAAAGTACAGAATGGCGATTTGACAGTATGCGTTTCCCTGAAGCTCTCACGCAACCGCAGCGCCATCTGTTGGTGACCTTTGTAACGAATTTTGAAAATTGGTTGAATAAAATCCCCTGGTTTCTCAAGTACAATGCAGCAAACGTTACATTTCTATCGTCTTCTGTCTGTTTTAATGCATTTTTCAAATGTGTCAGTCATTTTTGAGACACCTTGTATATTAAACGTTGTGAAATCAGTTGTTAAAGTCTTCTCTCTCCTAGTGCCCTTATATCCATCAACTACGTTGCCACTAGCTAGAATGTTACATATCTGTGGTAGTATCATATCTGCAAGAATAAGGTATGGGTTGTAGACTTTTCATCATAGAAAATCTTTGAAATGCAATGTCATTCATTTAAGAAGGAAATGAATGACATAACATTTATCGGAAGACGTTAAGGTCTATTCTATACGGACACTGAAAGAGCGAGTGGTTTGACACAGCTTTAAAGTAAGTCAAGGATATCAGATTACACGCATGCTTCAATTTATGTGAGTCTTTGTAAGATTAGTGCATCGACTGGTCGTCCATGCGCTTTTAACGGAATTCGAGGTGTTAGCAATGCTGACGTTAACAGCCTGGTCAAATTATGCAGAGTGTTTTACCGATACCATTTTCACTAAGGAATAAACAGTTGTACCACTGCACAGGTCTGCCCTTAAAATGCTGTGTGTCTTTTGATTAGAGCATTTACGGCGTTTAAATGACCTCTAAGATCTAGGGTAGGTCAAATTTATAAGCAGGCGTCAGCGGCAATGATGCGGCGTTTCAAGCCTCTGTATAGACTAGCTCTTTTAGTCTTAAAGGATGACAGTCGTAGTGTTACAAAAATATATTTATATTTATAAATATTTAAAATACATTATTTGCTGTTTTGAATGTATTTTAATTTTATATTTCATTAATATACATGAGCTCATTGTCGTTTTGTGCATTAACTTTAAATAACGCCTTAAACGTCAAATATCTGGCTTATAATTAGCAATATTTCATAATATACGAAATATCAGTACTTAGCACTCAATTTTAATAAAATATTTAGATAACAAATAAAGTTAATCACGAGAAGGTTCTGTTGTATACGTACTGCAATGTTTTTTAGAATAATAAAGTTAGAATATTAATAATGAAGCCATGGTGCTCTTTAATTTATAAAATGTTTTTGTAGTAAACTCAGGTAAATAATTGAAATGTAAGTAATTGGTTCTTAGTTCTTACTTTATATCCTCATAGTAGAGTTTTGATGAGCATTTATCAAAATAGGTGTATTATTAAGCATGTAGGCTAGCATCTGTGTAAACGTCTTTAAATGCTCTGTAAATTTATTGTACACATATGTAGTTTCCTTTCATTTTTTTGACTAAACATGCACTATTTTCTTTTTTGATGAGCCATCATTTTTAGAAAATAAATAAGGGTTTTAGAATCAAGCTTCATAAAATTATAATTCCGCCCTGAAAGTAAACGCAATAAAAAATAATTTAAAAATAATTTTATTTGGAATAAATATACATTGAAATAGAATGTGCAGCAATATACAAAATTACATGCAAGAAATAATTTTATAAATTAAGAAATATAATCACATTTAGATACATATGTGTTTCAATAAAGTAACCTTGTTAATTAAATTTTTAAAGCGTTCTAAATATAATTTTATGTGGGTTGACATGGTTTTGATTCTATATTAAATAAAAACAAGTTCAAAATTTTAATTTTTCTTTGTTATGGTTTATCTAAAGTGTATTAAATGGTTTATCTAAAGTGTTTCTATGGTTTATCTAAAGTGTATAAAAAGTATTTAAATACTTAAAACGCGAGAAACATGAGCTATTTCCTTCATATTAGAAATTTACATGCATGAAATTTTTAACAACCTTTAACCCTAGTGATTTTTCTCTGCGGAGGTTAGCAATTTGTTTGCTTTTATTAACATCATTTTACCTGAAACACACATTATATTTATCAAAATGCTATGTAAAGTAGTATGTATAAATAGTTCCTATAAATTGGTGATTGTATATAATGGTATTTCTTCACTTGTATTGATTTCTTTATTGATGTAAAAATAATGATAAAGGATAAAGTTTAAAAAAAGAAACATATATGCAATATTTTGTAAATATTCCTATATGCTGCCATAAAATTAATAAACGAAATTTGTAAATATGATGTAATGCTTTATATCATGTTCAGATATCATCTAAGATGATACCATGAGGGATTTCCTATGGATCTCTCCTGTGATCATTTCACTTGGGCCTCTTTAACATTCAGATTACTTTTTTGAAATTGAGCGCATTTAATAATTTAATATGCTGTCTTATTTTTCCCTCTGAGTAGTACATTCAATTAAACTATCATAATTTGTGTTAATTAATGTAAACTGCACTTAATTTACTTAACTGGTTAAATTAATTTAAACTAGTTTACATGAAATTGTAAAACTGAATTATTAACTTCAATTGTTTATATTCTTTTTAATATCCAATGGCAAGTCATGCAAAAGTGTAATTAAAAGGAAAAATATAACAAAAGCGAATAATATCAATGTCCTTTTCGATATCTTGCTTCTAAATATCACTCCGTTTTGAAAACCCCGCGAAGAACTCTGCATCACTGAATACGTGTTCTATTCATGGCATCATTGTCTCCACAAAAATGGCAGTTTGGACCAGAAAAAACACCAATACCAATAAAACACGTAAAAATATATTGAGAATATTGCCATTAGTGAACGTCCTTTGGAATGGGAAACTTTGCCTATTCAATGTATTGCTGCCCTGGAGTCCAACAAGATGACTACCTTCTTGAATCTAATATATAATATATATATATATATATATATATATATATATATATATATATATATATATATATAATATTATACAATATATACAATAGATACAATTGTTCGGTATTTTGAAGAATTTTTTTTAACATCGGCATACTTAATCAGTTGGTATACCATTAAGCAGATTTGTATGACTTATACTTTATTTGCCTTGGTGAAATAAGTTCCTTAAGATTATGTCTGATAATTGTTATAAAGCATTACAACTACATTAATAAATTTGACTTTGCGTTCATCAAATAAAGTGCTGTATGTTACCTAAATTGATTTTGATATTTTAGTATTTATTTAACATTTCATATTATGTAGCATCTGTGATATAATCATTTAAATAACATCAAATAATTTGTAAGTTTTATCCATACAATAATCTAAATGTTTTATTAAATTAATTAAATATGTTTCTTTAAAAATACTGTTCTCCAATCAAATTTAATATTAACATTTAAGTAATACATATATGTCATTTATAATTTGTCTTGGTTAGATTAAATACTTTGCCATGTTTAAAATGTTCATCATTGTAGCCATTCATTTAACGTTCACTATCAAAGTTGTAAAATATTCATATAAAATAACTGTACTATATAAGGTATTCTACATATTTTCTTTCATATGAGTTGTCATTTGTATTTTCAGTTGGATGTGTTTATTAGTATTTTCATTCTCAATGATGTCTTAAATTTTAAAAGAGTCGTATTCGGTATTTTATATAATATTAGGTGTTCTTAATTATATTCTTTCATATATGTTGTCATCCATATATTGTTTTCATATGTGTTGTCCTACAAATTTTATTTTGCATGAATTACCCTACACGAGCTTACTAGACACCTGAAAGACGATAATTTCTTTATTATTTGACAATCACATTCAAAGTATTGCAACATATTTTAAAATGTTTTAAGACGTCAATTGGTTTTAAAGTTTAGAACTACGTAAAATGATAAAATATTTTTAAATTGTGTATTAATTGTTTTTCAAGGTTTTATGCTGTTTATTTATTTATTTATTTATTTTTTGATTATGTACGTCTATTGTCCTTGTATTGTTTTAGAAATGCTTATATAATACTGCCAAATAAATAGTATTATCAGAAATGGCTTCATGTTTTAGATTATATTCAGCATATTTTTTTATGAGAGGGGGAAAATAAAAAGTTTTCTTTCTCTAAACTGTCAGGGAAGTATTGAAAAAAAATCCAACATGACGCAAATTGTAAAATGGCATTTAATGACAAATTGCTCGTAGAATCCCCAAAAGACAATTATGATGAGCTAAATGAAATCTCTTAAATCATTCCATAGTGGTAGTACATTAAATCCAGTCCAATTTAGAAATAATCCTAAATTCATGCTGCCTCCATTTTTCCAATCGAATCGATCAAATGGCTCCCAGATACAATAATAAGCCTTAGTAGAAGGAACTTTAGAAACCTTAACTACATAAACAAGATAATCCCACTATTAAATATTTATCACGTAGCTGAACTCCTCAAACATGGATAAACTGCATTTAAGGAACCTTGAAAGTAAACAGCAATAATCAGAACATGTAACATAAGCTCAAATACTATGGAAACACTGGCCAGCCGACGCCCTATTGTTGAGCTACTTGGAAGGAATTGCAAGCTCTTATCGTCGAAGTGGACTCGGTATTTTCATTCCTCTGCTTATTCATCTTCTGAGATTGAAATGCAACTTGACAATCTAACTGCATCTCCTGCCGTTTTTACCTTAGATTAGCCTTCTGATGCTAGTTTTATTCTCCAGGTTAGCCTCCTGTGTGGTCGTTGACTTCCCAGTTTGAAATCACCGATCAATCTATCAGAGTCCATTGAATCCATGCTAGTCGTACTAGGGTTATTTTCAATTGTAAAGAACCTTGCTGCCATAACCGGAAATCCAACATCTGATTTTCTTACAGGCCATATGATGCTCTATAGTTAAACTATTGGGACAAAATTGCAAGATCTTATCGTCAAAGAGCACTTTGCGAATTTCGAATAAAATTCAGTGATTTGGGTTAATTAATTTTCCTTTAATTGCAGAAATTTTAATTAAAAAAACATTAATTTTACTACTGGACTTCATGAAATAAAATTTAGAAAATGAAACACTAAGGTAAAGCCTTCTAGCTAATTAGGGTGCTTCTGGAGGGTCTAAAAATCTGGCCAGAAAAAAAAACAATTTTTTCTTCCCAGCAGGATAAATAAAAAAATATGCTACATTAATTTCTGTAAAATGGTCGATACTACACGTGAGAAAAAATTTAGCCTCCTTCTAGGTCCATGGAAAGGCTTCGTAAGGATCCGAGAATACTTTTCGAAAATACCTATTTTCTTTTGTCCAGGACGGGTATGTTAGGTTTTGTACCGTCATCGACATTATATATGTTGTTGTTGAGACCCAGACCGTCCGACCTACCAGAAACGACATTATATATGTGAAAAGATTCATACTTCCAGATCACCAGGTGCTTTTGGAATATCTGGAAAGACAAAAAAACACATTAAACGCTTTAGGCAAATATATATAGAGCTTCATATGTACAAAATGATTATCTTAAAGATTTATCTATAGCAATATTCTAACTATTGCAGTCATTAGATGAAAAGATAACGTCGAAGAAAAAGTTCTTTTCGCCACAAATTTATCCACCTTACTAGTATTAATAAATTCAACAGCTCTAACATGCATTTGAAAATATGTTGCTTTCTAAAGCAGATGGGGAAATATTCTATTCCCGGAGGATCCCTTAAGTATAAGAAGTCAGGGAGGATATAAAACTGCTTAGAAACTCGAATATTTCGTGTTACCTGGCACTGTTTCCTATCTAAAACTGACACAGGAAGTTAATGAATGAAAATCAAAATCTCTTTCGAAGGAAATATTCTTTGCAGTATTGAATAAGCACATAATAAGTGCTGTCCCTTTTATTCTTCTGACTATGAATGGATATAATTTGAATGCCTGAATAAAAGCGTATTAAGTTTTGAAAGGAAACTTTGAAATATTGACGAAATACATTTTTTTCTATTAAATGTTCCACATGTTTTAAAAATTGCTGAAGGGCTGTTTGTAAAAGTATAAGTTAAAATAAATTTCTAAAATTTAAATTTGCAGTTTATTGGTCAAAGTCATAAGTTTTCAACTTTCATTCATCTGAAAACTCTCAAACTGTTTATTTCTTTAAATTGCATATCTGATAATCCATTTCGTTTATTTGAACCTATCACTGTTCATTTTTAATTACATCCTTGACTATATATTTTTTTTAATTTTGCACTAAATGTCCATTTACTTGAACTAAACCCATGACCGCTTATTTCTTTTTATTGCTAATTGACCGATCGACCCTCTGATTGTCCATTTCTTTTAATTGAACCCTTGACAGTCCATTTCATTTTATTGCACCCTGATCGTCTATTTTTAATTCAACCCACTGGCTTCTATTTATTTTAATTGAACTTCTTAACCGTTCAATTATTTAATTGTGACGCCTGATCCTATTTTCATTTCAATTATACCCTATGATTGCGCATGATATCCGTATTGTATCTTTTATAATTACTTTCTCATACTATAAAATATAACATAGGGAACGTGTTGGTTTCGCAAAAATATTTGATTTCGAGATTTTAATGACAATATGTTTTAGGAACTCCTTAACACGTTTTGACTATTTTTAGCGTGATGCCCGTTTATCTGTCTGTGGCCACGAGGGTAAACCCCCAGGTCGTCCCTGCTAGGGGACATTAATAAATCTGTCCATGGTCGATATCTTGTATACATGATAGCTGCCAAAATTTCAATTAATTGTCACGAAACTTTATATTCTGCTTTGTTAACAAAAATCTAGAACTAGATAGAATTTCTGAAATTTGAGCAAAAACTTCTCATTAAAGGGGTTATTTATGTCTCAATGGTCACGAAACTTAATAGCTTAAATCGTAATGAAAAATAGCCGTGATACAATTATTGTGTTTGTGGCACCTTTTAGTCCCCTGGAGGGCACATTGTAGAACATATTATCAATCGAAATATTTTTTCTATTCCTTTAAAATGAAAGGCAATTAATATCTCAAATATAAGCGCTTTTGCGCAATTTTTGGTTAGTACTTATTAAATATAATTTGCACGACATTTTGGTACTTATTGAAAGGGGCAGCATTTATTACATTTTTATTCAATACTGTAAAGGATATTTCCTTTGAAAGAGATTTAGGTTTTTATTCATTTATTTCCTGCGTTAATTTTAGATGCAGGTGCTAGGTAACAGAGCCAGTAACACGAAATATTCGTATTTCTAAGCATCTTCTCTTAAGGATAAATGTATGTCACATTTTGGTATCTTGTCTATAATTTTTCACGACAGATAACATGTTATAATTGTGATCATTTGTACCAACAATGCAAAAATTTCCAAATTTTCTTGGGGAAAAAAAATCATAAGCCACTTAGGAATGGATTCTGGTTTGAGAAACCCCCAATGAAATCAAACTCTTGTTAATTAATTTATTTGAGTTTTATATTTCATTAAGAATTGTTAAACATAAACATATATATTTTGATTAAGTCAAAAATTTTAGCATCAAGAAGTAATTATTTAAAATATTTCTGACATGCGTATATTTTACATATTATATAGAAAAATTACATTTTAAATTACAATTCGAAAATCTACAACTTTATGCAGATGATCAGGTTTTGTCACATTTATTTTGGTTTGTTTTATTTTGAATTACAAGGTAAAGAACAAGTCAAATAAAAAACCAATTATATGGGCACAGATAAACGCAAAATACATAAAATAACCCAATAAGAAAATAAAATATACAGTAATAAAAATACAAAAAATATTAAAGCACCACAACTGACAAATACTAGAATCTGACTAACGTATCAAATAGAGAAATCAATAAATGTACATAATCGTTTAAAATTGTAGGTAGGCATAAAAATATATGCAGATAATTACAGCAAATGTTGAACTGCTTACAAAATTTATTAGCTGCGAAATTATTAGTAAGATTAAACAGTAAAAGATTATCTTTAAAGCCTGCTTACTGATCTAAGTCTCACCAACACATTTAGAAAATTACGAAAAATAATATTTAATATGTGAGGGGAGTCAATAATATTGTTAAAAATGTGATAAAAGAAAAGTATTAAATGATAATTTTTGCAATGTTTAATTACCGAATATTAAACGTTTTTCTCAACACTGCACTATAGTACAGATCAAAATCATTGATTGTCAAAATAAATATCTCAACAATATATGAATAATATGCTAAAAATAAGTTTAGATTGCACTTTTACTGTAAGCTAACTGCAAAAATCTTAACCAGGATCCCAGATTAACGATACATATTGTAATTCAGGTCTTAATAAATAGTTACATAATGTAATCTTAGTTTTATAATACAGATAATGAAAATTTCTAATCAAGAACGTAAGATTTCCAAAATGAATCCAAATTACTTGCTGTATATGATCATTAAAAGAAAATACCAATCCAATTTCACACCTAAGGCAACAACCTCAACAACAACAACATTTAAGACGACAAAAGTTTGACAGCGTTTTAAGTTATAACTTTGTTAAATACTACATTTGATCACTTCATTTATTTACACATATTTCAATACCTTTAAATGATGCAAATGGGGCTGTTGATGGCACCGAAATTTTATGCCTTCCTTTTAAAGATTCTTTCGCACGAAGACGATTGAACAAAATTGAAAAACATTGCAGAAAATTGAACAAAACGGCAGCCTAAAATAAGCTCAGGCATTTAAATTTTCTAAATCCTGACGGTTTATAATCCTCTTTACTACACATATGAGGACTGGGATCTTCGAAATCACTACACATTTCTCGAAAACAGAAATCTCCGACAATAAAATATATTGTACTGGAATGTAAGAAGCGACAGATAATTTACAGGAATAGGGTTGAATTTAAGAGAATTAAAAAAAATGGAATTCCCCGCGATATGGTAATATTTCATCCTACACCTTCTAATCTTGTATGTTACTTGTGTAATTCAGAATATATCACAGAGATTTGAAGAAATAAATTATAAACATGCATAATAGTGCATTTTATTAGCCCGTCAACTTTTCGCCTCGCCAAGATGGCGTGTTCGAATCCGTAACTGACAAGAAAAAAATCGTAAGAAACGACAGATACTTCGCAAGAATGGTATTAAATCTTTAAGCGAGATAAAAGAAAATTGTATTCTCTGCGATATGATAATATTTCATTGTACTCTTCCTAATCCTGTGTGTTATTTGTGTAAGCCGGAATATATCACGGAACTTTGATGAACTAAAGTAAAGGCATGCAGAATCGTTTGTTTTAGGAGCAATGCAGCTTGCCGCTTCGTCTAGATGTCATGTTCTAATCCAGAACTGGCAAGTGTATAATATACTTGACGTGACAAAACACAATGATTTTCATGGGTCTGTAGAGTTTTAGGCCCTCTTCTCCAAGTTAGCTAAATACGTGATTATTTATTTTTTTCGTAATGCGCACACGATGAAAAAAACAGAACAAAACATTAAAATTGATGTGTTAGCATCCGAGAAAAAAATTTCCTTTTGTAAATTCACACATTTAGAACTTTCTCACAGGCCTTTTTATATTCCTTATATACATATAATGTGTAAGGAAAGTATTGTGACAGGGTCGAAAATTCGAATTCGAATTTTCGAATGGGAGAGCACATTTCAACCATCCCTGAACACGAATCAGAAGTTTTTGAGATATCTCTCTGTGCGTGTGTGTGTCAGTGAATATATATATATGTGTGTGTGTGTGTGTGTGTGTGCGTGTGTGTACATGCGTGTGTGCGTGTGTGTGTGTGTGCGCGTGAGAGCGTGTGTGTGTGTCTGTGAGTCTGTAGAGACGATAACTGACGAACGAATGGAGCGATTCGAATAAAATTTGGTACAAAAATTACAAACCATGAATACAGGAATTCTATTGTTTTTATACGCAATCGGATGTTCAGAACCCCCTAAATTTGCGAGAGAAATTTTGAAAAAATCATAAAAAAATTAAAACCTTTAATAATTTACGTAAATAGTCAAATGTTATGTAATTTTTCATTAGAAAACAATTGACATGAATTTTAGAACGCTAGCATGAACAATTCTCGAGATATTGAACATTTTTCAAAAAAATTATCGAAAAATCATACAAAATAAAAAAAATATTACCTATTGTGAAATATATTCACTTTTCATAAGTAATATCATGCGATAAATATGGTGACATCATCACCGTGGATCTAGCTAGTTCCATTCATGAGAAAAGAAACTTTAGGTAATACTATTGTATTTGGAAGCCAATAGTCATTTATATATGCTACAAGAATAACTTCTCCGTCCATAACGAATAGCGAGATTTTGGTGGAATGCCGCCAACTTGGCGACTTTTTTAAATGTTGCCAAATTAACGAAAATGTTGCCAAATTGATAAAAATGACGCTAAATTAATGAAAATGACTACTAGATGATGAAAGTTCAATATCTAGGAAAGAACATAAGCGTAGACTATAAGAATAACACATTTTCCCGTCCATCCGTCCGTAACGCTTGGCGAGAAATTTAGCCAAGGCGAGAAATTTAGCCAACTTGGCGACTATTTTAAATGTTGCTTAAATGACAAAAAATTCGCCAAATTGATAAAAATCATGACAAATGGGAAGTAATGTATCGCAAATTCTCATTTTTATTGTAAACAATAATATAACTATAATATAAATTTGATTTAGAATTTAAAAAATTGTAAAAACCTTATTTTTCAGCTAGTTTCGTTAGTGTTGACATTCCTACAGCCTAAACTATTGAACCGATTTCAATCAATCATGGCTTCTTCCGTGTGCTCTGGTTCAAAATAAAAAACGTAAAGATAAATTTGATTTTGAGTTTCAAATATTAAATAAACACCTGAATTGCAATGGCTGCAATATTGTTGTATTGATAAATATTTTTACAAAAATATTGTAATCTCACAAAAACACACTAGATAAGCACTTCTAGGTAAAAACAAATTCGTAAGTATAAAAACAAAAACTTCATTCCAAAACAGCTATGAAACCTCTAAATGGTTTTAACCGAACCGCAACAAAACCGGAGCTGCACTTTCAAATGTAGGGAAGTTTCTGAAATCTCCTTCTCCTTTTTCAAATAATGTGGAGCCCTTTTTAATCGTAGTCATTTTTACTTTCTGATACAAAGTATAGAGAATGTATTGATTTCACAAAAAAATATTTCGAGGTTTTGAGGCCCATATATATATTTGCACATGCACACGTTTTGACTATTTTTAGAATGATATCCGGCTGTCTGTACGTGGTTGAGCTCTTATGTATTATACTTTAAATGCCGCAAATAGTAAAGGATTTTTATGATACATTATATTCGGCTTTGCTAAATAAAAATCCCGAACTAGATAGAATTTTTTGAAATTCGAGTGGAAACTTTTAAATTTACTTGAAATTTTATATTCTCTTAGAAAGAAAGCATAGGACAAATTTTGGCATAATCATGCACATATTTATCAATTATATATTTTTTTCGGGTTCAGTGATCCCGAAATTTAAGAGTTTCAATCAATGGAGTGAAAAATAACGGCGATACATTTATTGTGTACGTGATATTATTAGCCTACTCTCGGGTTGACAATGTACCCTTCGGGGGTACATTGTAAAAATCTAGTAAAAATTTTTCTTTTCTAAATTGAATCTGTTATGAGAAAGTTGAATAGGGGAACAATCCAGTTAATTTTGTAATTTACAACGACTGAAAAATACTATGTGCGATTCGAAAGACGTTTGCGATTCTGCAGCAGGATATTGGGAATCTGACAGTACAGATCTTGTCCGGTCTTACAGTAACTTGACCATTCCGGTCTTACGGGAACAAACCAATTTGCCATTTTATAACATTTTGGAAAGGATACTTTTGTATTTCGTACTTGACGGGAAATTTTAACACTTTCGAACATATTTGAAAAGTGTTTTTGACTTTGATCATTCTGTGTGTCTGTCCTTTCGCACGATAGCTGTTGTAAAAATAATTTTATCAAAATGAAATTTTAGTATGTTGTAGATAATGTCCGTGGGACACATGGGAATGAAAATGAATAATATCACCCAATCAGTTTCCGATTTACCACGGGTTGAGAAAACGAAATACATTGAATCCTATGGGACGCTCTGTTTTTGCGTAAGATCTGTGTATCTAAATTCCGTGCATAAGCAATTACAATATATCTGTGTTTAAATGATCCATACCATTCACTTTGTATCAAAATCGTGATTTTTAAAGTTATTTTTATTAATTTATATTTAGTGTTGTATCCATCCTAAAACCACTTTATTTTTTATTTTTTATGTGCATCTATATACTGCGTCAACGCAATTACAATGATTTGGAGTTTAAACAATCATAAAATTTTGATTATTTCTGCAATGAAGCCTGATTTTCACGTATGGATAATGTAAACACATCAAGCTGTAAGATGAGTTCTATAAAAATTGCTGAATTTCTTTAACGCAAAATTATTTAGCTCTGGAGTCTTCAATATAGCTGATATGAATAAATCATTCATTGTTTTTACACAATTAGACGATTCTATTGCTTTTTCAATGAAGTTTTTAGCATGGAGTTAGAAAGTGCTTTTACCTCCATGGTTTTTAATTTTTAAGTAAAATATATTATTGCAGTATTGTGATAATTTTAAAAATATCGCCGATGAATGAAATGAATGAAATATTCATTGATTTTACATAGAAAAGAAGGCGATTTATAGCATTGCTTTTTTTAGTGAAGCTTTGAATTTCCAAGAATAAAAAAATATTGTAGTACTGTGATAATTTAAAAAATCTGATGTGGGCAGCACATGACATTCCCTGCAGACGTTTATATTCACGTTCTCTTTATTTATTTTTAAATTTATTTAACTTTTAATTCAATTTTCGTTCTCATTCGGTAACCGGACTTATTATTAAAGGTGGCGTAGAGAAAATACGAAAAACTAAAATATCTCGAGAACGGCTAGTCCTAGTGTGATGCGGTTGATCTTTTTCTTTTCGTCGTTAAAAATTACGTATTAAACGAGCATTTAATGGATATATTTGAGTATATCTAGTTCATTAGTTTAAATTTTGACGATTTTTGCGGGCCATTTTACAAAAAAAAAGGCAGGTTATTTTTTTCGAATCGTACCAAAATCTAATCAGCACCAGGGTAACCTACAAGTGACTCATCTACCAAATTTTGTGAAATTCGGTTCATTAGTTTTTCAGTTACAGTGGATACAAACTTTTGCGGGCCATTTCGCAAAAAAGGCGGGTTCTTTTATCCCGAATCGTACTCAAAACTAATCAGCACCAGAGTCGCCCGCAAGTGACTTACCTACCAAATTTTATGAAATTCGGTCGATTACTTTTTTATTTAGAGTGGATACAATATCTACACAGACAGACACACAGACAGACACACAGACAGACACACAAACACACACACAGACGTCACGTTAAAAATTGTTTTTTCGTATTCTACAGGTCTCGAAACGTGTAGATCCGTCGAAAACTCGAGTTGTGATTTTTGGCATGATTCCAATACTTTCCCTATACATTACCATGTATTGCAGGGAAAGTAAAAAATATGAGTGCTGAATGTATCGCATTTCAGAGTTGTTTAAATAAAATTGCATTTAAGTTGGAATGTGTTTCATAATTAATGTTTTATGCATGATTGATCTTTCTTGTTTAATATGATGTGGTGAATCTAGTTACCATATGAAAACGAAAATTGAATTAAATCTACAAATTCAATGTGCTTTCTTTTAATTATGCAAGCTATTTTGTGCAATTAAACTATTTAATAAACCATTAAAGAAAGAAAGATAAATTGCATTTGAATCTGTATGGAAAATCATGAGCTGCCTATATCAGATTTTTCGACATGTTCGGCGAAAATCGACCAAAATAAATGACACAAATGCATTTATATGCATTTGTTAAATGCTGGTGGTGAATGTAAATTTCGATGACAGAGCGTATAATTCCATCATTTTAGGATGAATTATTGGCGATATATTACAAATATTACAAATTATGGCAATTTGACGTCACTTTAAAATGTGCCAAGTCACAAAAAACAAGAAAGATGAATTATGCATAAAGCATTGATTATGAAACATTTTCAACTGAAATACAATGCTATTTAAACATCTCTAAAATACGATACATTCAGTAGTGATATTTTTTTTTATCTAAGAAACACAATAACTTATTTTACTTGATAACTTAAAACTGTATCGAAAAAAAATGAACTTTATTCAAATGACGTCATCGAAATATAAGTCATCTGGCTCTCTATGTAAAAATAGTGAATATTTCATTCATAAACTTTTAATTTTATGAATGAAAATTATACTATATATATTTTTAATTTTTACTTATAATTTTATGAGCTATTAACTCCAGAGTTAAATAATTTTGCTTGAAAAAATTCAGCAATTCGTATACAACTCATAATCACTTGTTTACATTCTGAATCCATTAAAATTAAGGGTTTTTTTTTATTATTTTTCTAGAAATAATCAAATATTCATGATCATTTAAACTCAACAATATTGTAATTACGATGGCACAGATTATAGATTCACAGAAAATAAGCAAAAATAAAGAGGTTTTAGTACGGATGGAAAACTAAATATAAATTAAAAAAAATATCTTCATCACTTTTTCACCGTTACAGACGTAAATTCATTGTATAATGTTAGAGAAGTTATGTGCTGCCCACATCAGTTTTTAAATTATCACAGTACTACAATAATTTATTTTATTTGTAAACTTAAAACCATGGAGTTAAAAGTATTTTTAACTGTATGCTTAAAATTTCATCGAAAAAGGCAATGCTATAAAATCGTCCGCTTCCCTATGTAAAATCAATAAATATTTCTTTCATGTCACCTTCCAGATTCCAGAGATAACTAATTTTACATTAAAAAAATCAGTAATTATTATCAAACTTATCTTACAGCTTGATTTGTTTACATTTAGCATACGTTAAAATTAGGCTTCGTTGTAGAAATAATCAACGTTTAATAATCATTTACACTAGAAAATATTGTAATTGCGCAGAATATAGATGCACAGAAATTGCTCAAATAAATGGGTTTTAGGATGCTGTGCTAAATATAAATTTAAAAAACTTTTAAAATCACAATTTTTACATTGGGAAAAAAATGAATGCCATGTTTTATTTTTTAGTGCGTCATATGATCTCTTCATATAATATAGGTTTTATTTAAAAAATTACTGAACATATTTTGCTTTTTTTTATATATATATTACGGCACAATTTGAATATTTTCTAAAAGTTTCAAAGGAATTTGTAAATTTTAAAAATTTGTAAATTTTAAAAATTTGTAAATTTTAAAAAATTGTAAATTTAAAAATTTTTAAATGTTTGAAAAATTAGGTTCCGATGTATTTTACTTTTTGAACTCGGATTCAATCCAAAACTAATTTGATGGTATTATTCATTTACATTCCCATATGTCCCACAGCCCGTCTGAACAACATACTACAATTTCATTTTGATAAAGTCATTTTTACAGTAGTTATCGTGTGAACAGATAGACAGACAAACAGACAGACAGAATAAACACTTTTCATAAACACTTTTCAACTATGTTGTAAAGTGCTAAAAATTGTTTTAAACAGCAGAATTGATTTAAGTTAGTTTCAAATGTATGCGTTATTCCTTTGCTCTAAAATTCAAATTAGTGCATAGAAATGAATAAATAAATAAAACGCTAAAATCAATGCTGAGGCTCGTAAAAGACCTGTGCTTATGATTTATGTTTACTTTTTCCTATAGGACAATCCTTCGATAAGAAATGCATATAATGTTGGTGAGTGGATATGATAGTTTTCAACTTATGAAATGGGAAACTTATGAAATGGGAATGTTAAAGCAAAATCATTAATATTAATTCTTATAGATTTGAAAAAATACATGTTTACGTCTAACAAAACAAATACGTGTTTTAATGTATTAGTAATAGTAATATTAATGAGAAGACGAATAATAACACTAATAATATAAATAATTAATAATAATTTCAACAATAACAATAACAACATTACTACTACTAATAATAATATTAATATTAATAATAATTATATTAACATTAATAATAATTATATTGATAATAATATTTATATTAATAATAATATAATTACTACATATGAAGAAATCATGTTAATAATATTTTAAATGGTAATAAAAGTGCAATGTAACTTAGAAAAAAAGCTTTTCAAAATAATAATAATAATAATAATAATAATTATTATTATAATAATAAAATAATAAAATAATAATTATGATAATAATAATTATAATAATAAAATAATAAATAATAATAATAATTATAATAACAATTACAATAAAATAATAATAATAATAATAATAATAATAATAATAATAATAATAATAATATAGTAAGATAATGGTAAAGAAATCATAATAATACAAAATGGTCACAAACTGTGTTCAGACATGTTAATGTCTTTTAAGCAAACACTGACTGTGTCTATGTGAATTCGCAACTATAAAATTATTATCCTCAAAGCATGCGAGTAAAATAGCAAACTTTTTTTTTAATAATGCTATGCATAATGAAAAAAGAGTATTTTTTCTCTTAGAAAATCTTTCTGAAAAGAAGTCTGTGCGTTCTTTCGCCCATTTCATTCGCCATATTAGGAATTTGTTCTTAGATCTTGAATGTCTCTAACGCACTTTCTAAAGATATTTCGTCTTTCGGCAGAGAAAGGAAAAATAGTGTAGTCCCTGAGGATCTCTTAAGCTTACGAATTCAGTCAGGATATAAAGCGGCTTAGAATTCCAAATATTTCATGTTATCGTGCGCTCCTGGCTTTCGAAATCTGATGCAGAAAATACGTGGACAAATAATCTAAAATGTGTTTAGAGGAAATATTCATTGAAGCATTGAATAAAGATGTAATAACAGTTTTTATATTTTGTTTTGCAATTTAGGAATGAATATTATTTAGATGCTTGAATAAAATCTGATTTGTCCTTACAGTAGAAATTGTTAGAAAGAAAGATGGACTTAATGTTGTTAACATTTAATAGAAAAAATGCATATATTCGTATGTGATTAGGCCTGAATATAATTCATCAAATATATCAAAGTAGATTTTTGGCTAGGGAATAAAGTTAGGTAAAATATATCCTGATAGTAAAAATACAAAAAATAATTATCCAATATTTTATCGTACTAGGAAATAGGCTATCCGTTATTATCTGGGCTGTTTATTTTGATGAAGATACACCATTTTTTTTACTATTTTATTTACTTTACGTAAAAGTTGTGTTTATGATGTATTGATTAAGTTGCTTGCATACCCCAGACTCTAAAAGAGAAAATGACTTTTCCATAATTTAGAAAAAAGCTTATTAGACGATTTTTAGATATGTTTGTAAGAGTAGGTTTGTTTGATAAAATATGGTATTTTTTTGTCTTAATAAACATTTTATGTCAAAAAACTATTTGAGATATCATAGACTGTCCCCCCGAGGAATCAGGGTTAGTCACAAAATGTAATAGAACTTCGTTGATTCGGACTTATTGGATGATCAGTAGTCCGGATTACTGAAAGTTCGGATTAACAGAAATTTACATAGGAATAAGCTTAGAGGTACAGGGTGTTTCACAATGGATTCTCTAACTTTGAAATTAAACAATTCGGAAACGGTGATCGATAGAAGACTGAAACAAGTGATATGTTTATTGGGAGAACCGTAAAAATTTGATATAAAAGTTGTAGTTGCAAACGTTGCTGACAGATGGTGCTGTACTCTGTAGGTAAAATACGGAGTTCGAGAAATACGGTACGTAGTTCGAGAAACAGGCTATAAATAGTAGTAAGACTGTCCTTGGTAAAACATTCGTTGCAATCACATCAAATTCGATTCAAAATGTGCCCCTTGCATAGCACAGAGAAGGCGCAAACGACGAATGTAATTGGCAGTCACCTATTGTAGTGTGTCAACAGACGCACATGCCTGACAGATCAACTCTTCAAGCTTATCCAGTGTTGCAGGATTCTTGCGGAAAACAGTGTCCTTCAACGTGCCCCACTGGAAGTAGTCGCAGGGCGTAAGATCGGGTGAATATATAGGTCAATCCATGTCTGTTCCAGAAAATGTGGAATCGTTCGAAGCAATGACTATTACTGAAGTATTTCCTCAAGAAAGGCAAAAACGGCTGGGGTACGGTGTGGTCGGGTCCCATCTTGCATGAACCACGAAGTGCTTGGGCGATCCTCTAATACTTGTAGTGTGGCGACAAATTGTTCCAAAACCGCAATGTACCGTTCAGTAGTAATCATTTCTCACAAGAAAAAGGGGCCAATGATGCCCTCTTGCTCCATACTGTATCCCAAACGATAACTTTTGGGAAATGCAGTGCTCATGCTTTACGCAAATGCGGGTTAATGTAAAGCGAAAACTGGCGTTTTTGGGTACCCTAAAAACGCCAGTTTTGTCTGTTCACGACACCATCCAGGTGAAAATGGGCCTCATCTGTAAACCATATGCATCCAACATCAAATCCATCAACATCAATTGTGGTGAGCATATCGTTCGCGAACTCTACTCTTTGTCGCACAACTCAAACTCTTATGGCTTGGTGACATTGGATCTTAAACGGAAACATATCTAGGGTGTTCCCCAGGATTCTGTACGTGCTGGATGGCGTTAATCTGGATTCAGCTGCAACTCTTCGGATGGGTTTCCTTGGATTAGACTGAATAACTGAAGCAACTGTGACGCCATTTTCGGATGTAACTGCAGATTGCCTGGAATCAACATGTCCCACTAACTCATTAGCCACTCTGCCTTTCCGTTGAAATATGTCGAAAAGATAGCGAATTGTTTTCACATCAGGACCTTTGGCAACTTTAAATCGGGATGGAAAACTGCGTCTTGCTGCTGCAGGACTGCTATTTAACCGGTGATACTCGAATACCAGAAAATACTTTGCTCCGCGGAATACATGACTTCATCCACTTCCTTCAATACTCTAACCTCTTTTCACGTTTCAACACCCGAACCGTCCAAAGATTTATTGCTTTGTGCTTCAGAGCACTCTTTATAGGGATCCGTACTGCAACTACAGCGTACAGCGCCATCTATAAGCAACATTTGTATCAGTTTGTCTCGGCTATCCCAATAAATATATCACTTGTTTCAGTCTTCTATCGATCACCATTTCCGAGTAGTTTCATTTCAAAGTTAGGGAGTCCTTTGTGAAACACCCTGTAAGTACATTAAAACTTAAAAATAACAAAATAGTTTTAGTTTGCATTCAAATAAATATTAAATAAAAATATTATTATAATACTGGAATATCTATATAAATAAAATTGAAAATCTGTCTGTCTGTATGTCTTCATGTTTGGCTCATCATCACGGGAGAACGGCTGAGCCGAATTTAATGAAATTTAGTGGGTAGTCTTGATATAGCCCCACTTAAAATTTAGTATATGTTTCTAGAATCTAAGACCGGGGGTTGTCTAGATATTAACTAAAAACTACTAATTAAACCTTCCATAGAGATAGCATTAGCATTATTTTTCCTCCAATTTGCTGGAAGACAAACATATCATCTCGCTTAGCAACGGATTTAAATCCAATGTGTTTATGCTGCAGACGATTTTATTAAATTGCTTCCGATTTAAATAATGCAGATATGTATATAAAATAAATTTCACCGCTAGTGCATTTTTAACTAGATTACATCAACTACGGTCTCTTCAGGTTTAAACATTATTATTATTAATATTTTTGGGGATTATTGTTATTTCAATTTATTACGTTGTTTTATTTTGGCAAAAATTGTTGTTCGTAATACGGGTATTTTTCTACAAATGCATGAGTATATATTTTCATCTACGAGAATATAAGTAGTGCAAGTTTACTTGCTTATATTATGACATATATTGGCATATATTGGAATCTATTGCGGCCTTCTAGGAATGTCTGCTTGTGTATGTGTGTGTGTGTGTGTGTGTGTGTGTATCAGTGAGTCTGTGGAGACGATATCTTACGAAGGCCTTGAACAATTTGAACAAAATTTGATACACAAATTACAATCTGTGACTACTGGAAGCCTATTTGTTTTAAACGCAATCGAATGTCCAGAACCCTCCTATATTGTCGAGTGAACTTTTGAAAAATTCATCAAAAAAATCAAAACCTTTAATAAAGTTACGCAAATAGTCAATTCCTATGTAATTTTTCATTAGAGAAAGATTGACACAAACTTTAGAATGCTACCATGAACCGTTCTTGATACATTGCACACTTTTTAAATACATTGTATAAAAAATCACATAAATTAAAAAAATATAAAATATATTAACCATTGTGAAATATGTTCACTTTTCATATATAATATCAAGCGATAAATTTAATGACATCATTTTTGTGCATGTGGATCGTTCCATTCTTTACAAATATACTTTGTAATACTTTTGTATTTGGACACCAATAGTCATTTATCGGCTATAAAGAAGAATTTCTGACCATAACGCGGTGAGATTTTGGCGACGTATTTGGAGGAATATCGCCAACTTGGCGACTATTTATATGTAGTCAAATTACAGAAAATATAATCAAATTGATAAAAATAACGCTAAATCAATGGAAATGATGACTATTTGATGAAAATTCAATATCTTGGAAAGAGCATAAGAGAAGACTAAAAGAATAAACCATTTCTCTGCCCATCCGTCTGTAACGCTTGGCGAGAAATATAGCAGGACGTCGCTAACTTGGCGATTTTTATAAAATTGATAAAAATGATAAAAATGCCAAATTGATAAAAATGACGCCAAATGGGAAGTAATGTTTCGCAAACTCTGATTTCCGTCACATAACAGGCATGCCTTCAAGTATATAAGAAATATTCTTCTTTCTGTTTGTTAGTAACAATTGGTGATGCATTAGGCTACCTTGGCGAATAAGTTAGGAAATTATCGCCAACTTCGAGATATTTCGCCCCAGATTGACGAAAATATCGTCAAAATTGCAAAAATGACGTGAAATTAATGAAATGGAGGCCTAATTGATGAATGAATTATTAAAATATTTTAATATATGGACTATATCGCTTATTGAGAATGCTACAATATTTATAATTGTTTATATAGATTTGCTCGAAATGTAAGAAATTGGATACATTGAAATAGTTTTACATGTTGTCATCCGGAAAATCGCCAAATGTATAATTTAACGATAAAAACACAGTACCTTGAATCTTATACATTATTTTTTTACTGTAAAGATAGTACATTCATTGCATTATATAAGGAAAGTCATATGCTGCCCACATCTGATTTTTTTTATTCGAACTTGACTCGTCTTGTCGGCATTTTCGTAATGTGTTTTGGCGCACACCAATCTCGTGTGCCACTTTCCGTTTCAGATTAGCTGAATTGTTCTTCATTCTGCTCTCTGATTGACTTTCCCAGCTGGACCTTTACCCAGGACTTAGTATCACAAACCGCTCTGTTTCATCTGATTGTGCCCACCTCGATTTTTAGACTTTGAGTTTGTTGGTTCTCTGGAACTGACGAAGGGTATCCAGGGCATCCTCAAAACAGCTGTATGCTGCCTTATTATTGTATCTGTGCTTAAATATGTTACAGGTTTTGCATATAAGTTATATGTATTTGTTGAATTTGAAGTTAATTGATAATAACAATTAAATAATTATTTTCTGGTTTTTCTCCTTTTAAATATTAACTTAAAGATTAGATTTCAAGAAAAATTACACTATTGTGAATATTATACACATATCCCTAAAGGTTTTATTTTAATATACAGTTATTTTCCTTATAGGCTTTAACACATATTGTGCCTCAATTAGGTCGAAATATTATATCCATAAACGTTGAACTTTGTTCAATTTCTTTGATAATTCCAGAAATGTGAGAAATTAACAAACTAGTCCATGTTACTTTATATAGTTAGAAATTGTGTCTTAAATGATACATTTTCAGAGTATATAAAGTGACAGATTTAACAAAATATTTCAAGATTACAGCCTGCTCAATCAACTAAATCGTTTCAGACATTGCCATATGATTGTTTTATATATTTAAGCATAGTTTGAAACAAGGGAAATTTGTATTATAGGGCTATTGATAGCATCGAAGTTTCTTATATTCCTTTCAAAGATTATTTCGAAGGAAAACTATTAAACACACTGAACAAAATGCCAGCATGAAATAAGTTTCGACACTTAATGTTTCTAAATCTTGGCGGTTTTTGAGCCACTTAACTACACCTGTGAGAAATTGACTGTTCGAAACCACAATGCATTTTTCGAAAGCATAAATCTCCGACAATATAAGATGCCCTATTGAAATGCAAAACCTAATGGTGTTGAATCTTTAAGCGAGATAAGAATTGTTTGCTTTCCTGGCGATATGGCAATATTTTATCGCTCCTGTCCTACGACTTCGTGCATTCCAGAAAATATGAAAGAACTAATACATATATATATATATATATATATATATGTATATATATATGTGTGTGTGTGTTGCTATTTTGAATATAATGAAAAAAAAAAGATTTGAAAAATAAAATAAAATATGTCCAAAGGAGTACAAAAGTCATATCTTCCAAATTTAAAACATTTTTTTATTCAATTTAAACTCTGAAAGTTTGGAAAATTTATTTCGGAAAATTATTCTTTTCATAGTGTAGATAATTATATACGTCATTTCAAGTCAATTTAATTCCTTTCTAGAAATGATTTTCTTAACACAATAGAAAGTATTGAAAGATATTGAGAACTATTCATCATTTCTAAAGAATAACAGGTTGAAAGAAGAATAAGTACTTTTTTTATTTTAAAGTCTTTAAAAAGAATCACAAAAAATGATTTTAGTATAAAAAAAATATTTTGCACATATTTAATGATCTGGCATGAAATCCAGATGAACATAAATATCTTGTTCATACAGCTTTAAGACTAAGAAAATGTTATGCCAATGGTACATTAATTAGTTAAATTAATTTTTCATTACTAAATATTTCATTAATGGGAAATTAAATGTCGAAACATATGAGTTATCGCTGCATTGTGTTCACCGATAAAATCCTCTTATTTCTACTGCTGCGTATATTACACCATTATGCTACATGATCCGGTGTAAAGGAATTTAATTAGTGGGCGCTTAATAAATTATCTAAATGAAATGTAATACATTAATTATTTACAACTTATAATTATGTAACAACACAGCCAGTAAGTATTTTTAGGGGATTTTAACTATTTGATGCCAGCTAGTTATTCTAAATTTTGCCAATTACCTAAATTTAAATTAAGCCTTTAATAGCAACATTAAAAGTTTGATATAATAGCCCATATAATTACAGCTGCATTCATTAATGCACACTGTAAAGGGACCATTCCATTTCCCAAATTTAATAATCGATGTTTTCACAGTCTTTCGCTTGCACTGGACTTTGGTAAATGAAGGCACTTGTGGTTGGTATTCTGCTACTGCATCTTAACAGCAGCTCATCATATTTGTATCTTTCTCTTATCACTCAAGCAATTGATCTCTTTCGTGACATGAATTTCAGTTTCATTCTCTCTATCCACTACACTGTAGAACAAGTGATATTGCCTCTTCCCCCATTAAGCGCTGCTTGGCTCATAAGTACATTGCATAACATGAATTAGAATATGTCGTCGATATTTCCATTTGTACATACGGCCCACGTGGATGTCAATAGCACCACGCTATACGTTGTAAATAGCACCACGTCATAAGTTGTAAATAGCACCACGTCATATGTTGTAAATATCATCACCGTATAAGTTGTAAATAGTACCACGTTATATTGTTATTTAATATCTCCAGACAGGCTATTGTATTTTGACAGCTTAAGTTTTTTGTTTAATATAATATCAAACATCATACGTATCACACCCACAATTCATGTATTTGTATCTATACTTCACATTCATTTATTTTTTGACATCACAGAAAAAGTCTATAATCACTCAGAAATTTTAAGCTAAACTAAAAACATCTATGAAATGAAGAACCTTTGATTCTGCAAGTAAAATGTTCACCAGTAAAATGTGCAAGAAATCCAACTGGGAGAAGTAATCAGAACGTTTTCTTGTTAAGAAAAAGAGAGGACATTCAGCATTCGCCATTGTTGACCACAACTTTCCTAATCACGTGAAAATATGCAGCCATGTGGTCTGTAAGATGTCTTGTAGGAAGCAGAACCTCTTTGATGTGAAATATCTTCGGACGCAGGGTAAACGCAGGGGGCGGATTTCATATCATTTCCAGCTATATATAAGCAGTAGATTTTATTCACTGCGTGGTCGAATGTTTTGTTAATTGGCATGTCGCTATTTCAACATTTTAATTTATTTCAAAATGAAACGATGATGATGATGATCAAACTGCGACTGCTTAACACTATTTATTAGGGTTTATCAAAATATTTTCTTTGGATACAAATAATTTTACTTTCCCTGCACTGTGATTTGATGTGGTTATTTCTGCTTCTTCTGACTGCTGCATGCATCCTGTCAATTTCTATCGATACATAATTATAGGACTGTATTTTTCTTTCAAAATAAAATTGTCTGTTTGATTATAAATTTATGATAAATTTATAAATGTATTATAAGTTTATGAATTTATTATTAGATTAGTGTTGCCAACACTTTGTTGAACGTTATCTTTAAAACTGTAATAAAAATGCTTGACTTCTTGAATAGCCTGTGTAAACAAATGTGAACTTAGAAAATTTTGTGGCTAGATATAACCATTTGTTTTGTTCTGTTATCCTAAAAACTACTTAAATTTAGCCATAAAAGGGCTAATGTGACAATATGTATTGATCATACCAGATTTTCAAATCAAAAATGTAATATATTCTCCAGAATATAAATTTAATTTAAACATATTTTAAAATGATATTTAATTATTTTTCTGAATGAATATGATTATATTACATATACCAGAGAAGTAACGATTTTTTGAAGCTCTCATTTTTATATTCAAATAAATGATTTTATTTTTTCTTACTCGATTTCAGTTAATTATTTTATTTTCCTTTAATTTTGAAAGACTGAAAAAATATACTTCCAAGTAATCTATAACATTCTAATATTCATTCTTTTAACTAATGTAACTGTTTTACTGGGTTATTTTAGAAGCTATCGATATTAAAATTAATTTTTTCCGAAAAATGTCATTTTTTGTTCTTCGTGAAATGGAACTGGGATTTTTTTTTATGTAGAAAAACAAATTATAAAAATAATATATCTATCTTTAATTTCAATGCACTTAACTTCTTCCATTTTTATTTGTAGGAAAAGAAATGAAAATCATTGATTTACATTAAAGGTTAATATTTTTTGCATATTTGCTCTTTAAATCAATAGAAAGAAATTAACCTTTTTATGATAGTACCTGTTACAAAGAAAATTAAAATATTTCAATGTTTCTATGAAGCATAAATATGAAATTAAAAATTACATACCATTATAAAAGCAATATATTGAGTACTGGTAGATAATCCCGATGTTTCTTTCCTATGATATATTGAATATAATGAAAATATTGTCCTAATATTCTTTCACATTATTACTTATCCGATATACATTTTTAATGTATAGGAACTTATTGTGAAAGATCGAAAAAAAGAATGTGAGTTTTCGACGGAAAAACTCTTTTAAATTTGAGCCGTTGTATGTCTGTGTGTGCGTGTGTGTGTGTGTGTGTACATTTGTCAGTTTCAGTATCCGGGAGCTCATGGATGTGATATATCACGAAAGAATGAAGCGTTTTGAACGAAATATTACAATACAAATATTGCAATTAGTGATTACTGGAACCTTATCGATCTTAAATCCAATCAAATGCTCGGAAGACCCCAAAATTTTAAGTGGAATTTTGAAAAAGTCGTTAAAAAATCAGAACCTTCAATAATGCTACGTAAATAGCAATTTCTTATCTAAACTTTCATTAGAAAATGATAAAGCAAGCCTTAAAATAATAGCATAAGCCGTTCTCGAGATATAGTACACATTTCAAATACATTTATCAAAAAATTACATAAAATAAAAACAGTTACAACTATTGAGGAATGTGTTTAATTTTCATAAGTAATATTATGTGATAAATTTGGTTACATCTGTAATGGCAGAAATCTAAAAACAATTATTAATTAGTCGAACACGGAAAATCAGTCGAATCGCCAGAGGCGGCAGCCAAAGGGGTTGATTCCCAAGAGCTTTAAAGCAAGAGGGTTACGAAGAGCATTGTAGAAAACAGCAAGTCCACATACCTGAAGAGTGTTAAAAATGACGAGAACTTTCTGGCAGAAGAAAAATATAATCACGGCAGGGGCGAATGGGAGAGATTTTTGAGAGCAAGAAACTTTATTGAGTTGGGTGATTTTCAGAGATATAGTAATTTCCCAACTTGGAGGGGAATCATCAGGACTTTTGATAATGAATGGAACCAGGAAAAATTCTGAACAGTGCGGTATGTGAAGGACACTCTGACTCTTAAAGTGAGGTATGTGAAGGACTTCATCAGATACTGTACTGTTATTTACTATCTGAAGGATAGTATTATTTTCCAAAAATTCAAAAAAGATTGCTTTAAAGGGTCGCACCACGGGATCCTACCATTAATATAATTCTGGCATTACTTCTCTCTGGATGAATTGATATGTGTCAGTAAGAGAATAATGTTTTCTATTTTGTTAAATGTAATAATGTAAGCTGGTAGTTTATATTTCAATAAATTTAGTTTATTTCTATTAACTTTCAGTTTTCACTTTAGTTTCCTTAAGATTATAACCATTGTAGCTATTTTTCCTGATACGCTGGTAATCGGTGGGTATTGCGGCCACTTAGCAATGCTCACAAAAAACTACAAATAATAATATATAACTTAACTGCGCATTGGAACTGCATTGTATCATTAAGAGAATTTTATAAACCGGCACATTTGGTGACGTGACGTTCAGCATTGACGAGATTAAATTATGATTTATGAATTTTAATAAAAATAAAAGAAATAGTAAAAATAAGAAATAATAAAAATAAAAGAAATAATAAAAATAGAAAAAGAAATAAAATAAAGAAATAATAAAAATAAAAGAAATAGTAATAAAGATAAATAATGATAAGGTTGGACAACTGGTGGCGACATAAATTGCTATGAAAAAAATATTATGCAGAATTCTCATTTCTCCTTATGTGAAAGCCCCAGGCCGTCCGACTCGTCCAGAGGACTTAGAGTATCTATTTGGACGACCGGGAAGGTCATTTCTCCTTATGTGTAAAATATTCCAATGTATTAGAAAATGATGCATACAATTATTAATATGAAAGTATGTATATTAATAAGTAGATATAAGAGTAGTTAATATGTAGAAAATAGGAATGGGAGCTAGTAAAACATAATCGCACAGCGAAAGCAATACAAAAATGTAAAAGTACAATTACGACTAGAAGTTCAAGTGTAAATACATATTCAATTATTTTTAATCAGAAAAATAATTTATCCAAACTGAATAAAAATGTGGATACGTCAGCGAATTCAGTTATTGAGGTTTTGACACTGTTTAATTGAAGTAAATAAGAAGATGTAATTTTTTAATAAATGAAGATAAGCTTAATAATTTAAAAATGATACTAACAAAGAAATTCGAAAACTGGACAACGATAACACAAGAACAGGACATATTTAATAAAATCAAACAAACGCGTGATATGTCAGTGGATTATATTGCTTTAAAAATAAAATACGCAATACTTAAATATTTGAACTTGAAGGATATAATAAGTAATGAGGTAGAGAAAATAGCCGATAAAGTAATGCTGGGATAATTCATTAGACAATTGATCACGAATTTGGCAATATAAGTAAAGAAAAAATAACCGCAGCGGTTTGAGGATATCATAAAATATGCAGAACTCTTTGAATTCATTTTTAATAATATTATTACAGAAGAATCCAGTAATGAACTTAGATAAATTTTACTCTCTACACAGATTCAAGATTTAACTGCAGAAATTAATAAATTAAAATTACAAAATAAACCATCGCAATCCATGGAGGATCAAAATGTATTTTGCATAGAATGCGCAAAAAATGGTTATTATTTTGTAAATCGCTGTGACAATACGTATAATACTGAGTCAACACAAAATCCCAATCAATATAATAATCAGTAATATACGTCTAAGTAAAGAAATTATATCAATGGAATTAGTAAAGGAAATGTCCCAAATTATGAATAGAAGGATATAATAAAAATCATAGGGGATATCAGCGAAATAATAATGGCCAGAGAAATCATTACGATCAAATAGAAAACAATGGGAAAAGTTATAGAATGTTACAGCAAAGAGAAAATTATGAAAATGATAATAGAGAATAATATGGTACCAAAAGAATCCTCTCAATCGAATTTAAAAGCTTTTCTAGCTCGCAACTACCGATGATAGAATATAGTGCAAAAGATTAAAAGTAATTAATTTAATTAATAATGGCACTCAAGTCAGTATTATAGATATGGAGACATTTCATAAATTAAACTGAATGAAAATATAAAAATAAATTACATAACAAGAAGAGTAATACTTCAGACATTAACTAAAGGAAATATAGAATTTTTACATTCGTTAAATACGTTCATGGGAAATGTTAACTCTAAAATAATGACATTTGTATTAAAAAAAATCTGGAGCATATTTCCAACTTTTAATTAACAAGGTGTTAGAAGATCTATCAGATCTAAGAATATATTTTTCCTTGGATGATTTGGTCATACACTCACAAAATAATGAAGAAATGTTAAAGAAAATCAAAATTGTTTTCCATAGACTGAAAGAAAATAACTTAGTGATCGACTCAGCGAAATTACAGATATGCAAATCGCAAATTGAATTTTTGGGATATAAAGTCAATGTGAATGGTATAAGCACATCAATAGAAAACTGTGCGAAATTGCAAAATTTCAAACAGCCTAAAACAGTTTAACAAATAAAAAGCCTTCATGGGACAACAAACTCCTTTAGGCGACTCATAAAAAATTATGCGCAGATTGCTGAACCGTTAGTCAATTTGACAGAAAATATTGTTATGTTCGAATGGAATAATGAATGTAGAAAAGCATATGAAAAATTAAAAAATGCAATTTTTAAAGAACCAATGTAGGATAACCTAATGAAGTAAACCCGTTTGGATGGCTCAGAAAATGGAATTAGTAGTATTTAAATGCAACGTGTTAATGAAATTAATCATATTATCGAATTTTATTCAAGACCCGTGAACCCGGCAGAGAAGCGTTATCCGGCGATCAAGCAAGAATTATTGGCAATACATTCAATCATCAATACAGCACTTTGGAGAATATATGATACGGGTTTGACAATGAGAATCAAATTAAATTTGTAAATACATTATTCAAAAATGATGAGATTAGTGTGGACAAAGTATTAGAGGAGTAAATGGTAGATGAAAAATTAATTGAAATTAGAGAGGAATTACGAAAAGGAAGAAACCGATATCACAATAATAAGGTCTACAATATTGATAGCCTAAGTAAACTTTTAATGGTAAAGGAGGAAAAAAAATGACAAGTATATAGGAAATTATATAAGATTCTAATACCGCTCTCATTAAAGGGGAAAATAATTGAAATCGCAGATTTTTCCTTATTTTGGAATTAAAAA